>JAVQMG010000122.1:30992500-31592500 GCA_032878915.1 Castanopsis chinensis | reverse complement strand
GTTAAAAACCGACTCCCCCTTCCGTAAGGCTGACCAAGTGGTTGAACATGGTCTGAACCTAGAACCAAGATTAGTAATTCTCCTAGGGGACCGATATTTCTGATTTAAAACTCTTGCCCAGATAGACGTGTTTTCAGAATGCAACCGCCAATTTAGTTTGGCTAACAAAGCAATATTTTTCTCCTTTGCTGCCTGAATTCCTAGACCACCTTCTTTTTTCGGTCTTGTGATTTTTTTCCAACTAATCAGATGGACCTTCTTCTTGGTCTCCGTTGATCCCCAAAGAAAATTTCGACTAATTCTATCCACACTACTAAGAATTTTTGAGGGAAGAGCTGCACATTGCATAGAGTAATTAGGGATAGTAGAAGTCACAGATTGAGTAAGAACCAATCGACCCGCAAAAGAGAGGAGATTAGCTTTCCATCCAGCAAGCCGAGTCTGCATCCGCTCTATAATGTAACCAAAGTCTTGATTCATTCCCGAATGCTTGATTGGAAACCCCAAATATTTTCCAAGAGAGGAGGTGGAACGAAAACCCAAAACATCACAGAGATCGGTCCTAGCATCAGCGGGGACATTAGGAGAGAAGAACACTTTGGACTTTTCATGGCTCACCTTTTGACCCGAGAGACTACAAAAGGTATCAAGAACATCTCTGACAGCCAAACAATTTTTTCGATCAGCTTTTGCAAAAAGAACCAAATCGTCTGCAAAAAAGAGATGAGAGAAAGCAACGCCACCCTGAGAAGCCTTTACTGGATTCCAAAGCTTGGCATTGCATTTTTCTGCTATAAGAGCCCCCAACACTTCCATACATAGGATAAAAATGTAAGGGGAAAGGGGATCCCCCTGCCGAATACCTCTAGACGGATGAAAAGGCTCAAGAGCACCTCCATTGAATAGAATAGAGATTGAAGAAGAAGATACACAACTCATAATGAGGGATATCAGGTGGTTCGGAAACTTAAAAAGATTTAGGGTATCCCGAATGAAACTCCATTCAAGGCGGTCATAGGCCTTTTCAAGATCAATCTTAATTGCCATGAAACCAAGCCTTCCCTTTTTCTTTGACAAGGTATGGACAATTTCTTGGACTATAATAGCATTGTCAATTCCTTTTCTCCCAGGGACAAAGGCGGCTTGGAGTGGAGAAACCAAATCAGCAAGTAAAGGTCTGATCCTTGCCACAATAATCTTTGAAACTACCTTATACACTGTGTTGCAAAGGCTAATAGGTCGGTAGTTATTGAAGGATTCAGGGTTTTTACACTTGGGAATCAAAGTAATCAGGGTTTGGTTAAGGTATTCCGGAATACAAGCAGAGGAGAAAATTTGCTTAATTTCTTCTCTAACCGAATCCCCAACCACAAGCCAAAACCGATGAAAAAACCCCGCATGAAGCCCATCAGGTCCCGGCGCTTTAAAAGCTTTTAAGGACCAAAGTCCAGCCTTAATTTCTTCATCAGTCACAGGGCAGTCCAACTTCACTAAATCCTCCACCTTTACACAAACTTGCCAAAAGGGAGGGTCCCAAGGATTAAGGGAAGAACAGCTATGGCTGGATGTAAACAATTCAGCATAACCACTCCTTAAGAAATCAGCTACTTCTCTATCCCCATTGATCCAGTTCCCGGCTCGATCTTTCAAACAAGATATGCGGTTTCTCCTTCTCCGGACCAAGGCTGAAGTGTGAAAAAACCCTGTGTTCCTGTCCCCTTCAATAAGCCAAGTAATACGAGCTTTCATAGCCCAAAACTCCTCTTCAAGTTTGGAAACCTCCCTGAATTCCGCTCTAAGATCCTTCTCTAATTCAACCAAGAACTCATTAGGATTCCTTGAGAGAGCTGTTTGCACACCCTTAAGTCTAGCAATGACTCTCTTTTTACGATAGAATAAATTCCCAAACACATTTTTATTCCAATCCTTTGCTTTAATCACAAACTTAGAGGTTGCCTGAGACAAAGATGTAGGCCTGGACCAGGCGTCTCTAACCACAGAAGGAAAGGTTGGATGAGACAGCCACATCGGCTGAAATCTAAAAGGACTAGAAAGATTAATGCTCTGACTCCTTTCCGTACTCAATAAAACAGGGCAGTGATCCGAGTGGGTCCTCTCAAGGTGCCTGGCATGAGCTTTAGGGTACATATTATTCCAAGCAACATTAACGAAAATCCTATCGATTCTCTCTTGAATAAGGCCAGTCAAAGGCCTATTATTGGACAACGTGTAGCGAGGACCCGAATAGCCAATGTCAATCATCCTGCAAGCATCCAAACAATCTTGGAATTGGAGAGCTCTGTTTATGTTTACCGGGCGCCCTCCAAATTTATCTTCTCCCATGAGCACTTCATTGAAGTCGCCAGCAATTACCCATGGAAGAGAATGAAGCTCAGAGACAGCTTTCAAATTTTCCCAGAGAAGCCGCCTTTCAGCATACCTTGGGCTAGCATAAATGGCAGACAAAAGCCAAGAATTATTAGAATGGTTAGGTGTTGCCACCACATGAATTTCCTGCTCAGTGGAAGACAGTTCAGCTATGTCCACTTGAGCAGAATCCCAGAGAAGCCACAACCCTCCAGTCAAACCAATAGTGTTAGCAAAAATAGCCCCATCAAAGGGCAATCTATCAGCAATTCGTTTAGCCCTCTCACCGCAGGTTTTTGTTTCAGTAATGATCATGATTGCAGGAGAGAAAGAATTAACCATACCAGACACAATGCTATGAAAATTGGGGCTAAGAGCACCCCGACAATTCCAAATTAACATATTCATTATAACAACAGCAGAGAAGGAATAAAAGAAATCAAGAGGAAGTAGTACTGTCACCTCCTTTGTCAAATTGCATGTCTTTATCCTCCATCTGATCCGCTTGAGTGAGAGCATTACACTCAGGCTCATCTTCATCCATGACCACTTTCCCTGACCGAAGATTTGGATCAATTCGCCTCAGAGGATAGCAAGTAATTCTTGCCGAAGTAGCTTCCAGGCTAGGTCCACGGTCCGTACATGCATGGCTGTCCGATGTACCCTTCGCTTGAATTGTTTGAACTGATTGCTCACTCATCTCAGTCAACTGACCACTGCTACCAATATCGACAACCTTCTCCATGACTTCGGGTTCACTAGGATCCTCTACAGACAATGATGATCCGCCGGCCTTGAACTCTTCAAAAGATGTCTCTGGGGTAAAATCGGTTGAAATTATATTTGGATTGATAGCTATCTCCGAGGAAAGGGCAAATGGGTTAGAGTTCACCACTTTCCACGTGGTTGGAGAGAAAGAGCTACCGCTTGCTCTGTTCAAGGAGTCTCGCCCCTTCTTCTTTGCCTTTTGACTGTGGCCTACCTTTTTTTCCTTTTGCACAGGAGTCACGTGATTGGATTTGTCCATATCTTGAGATACAGCCAAGTTACCTGCACAAGAGGGATTGTCCATACCTTGGGGCCCAGCCAATTCACCAGGCTTTCGCTTTCCTTCACTACTGACAAACACCACTTTTCCAAGGCCCAAAGTGGGACTAGAAGGCCTATTAGCATTCAGACTAATAGAGTTATGGGCTGGATTTCCCGAAGGGGGGGCCTGGGTTTCTTCTTTCATCACTTTCTTCTGATTTTGCCTCTTTCGTGTAACAAGGACCCAAGGTCCAAAAGCATCTTTTTCTTGCGCAGAGTGCTCCTCATCGTCATGGTTCTTGCCCTCCTCATCATTCCTATCTTCCACCGGCGAGCTTTTAATCTTATAAGGGCAGGTCTCCGCCTTATGCCCCACTCGCCCACACGTAAAACATAAAGAGTTAAGCCCCTCATACTGAATTGGCTGATCAATCCCTCCAAACTTGAGAAGTTTCATTATAGGCTTGTTTAGGTTGACTTGAACACATAATCTTGCAAAACGACCTCTGGATTCCGCCGCCGTGTGCGTATCGATTCTCAAAACCGGTCCAATGGCTTCTCCAATTTCCCGCAACACCGAATGGTCATAGTATTCTATAGGCAGCTCAGGGAGGCGCACCCAAACCGCTACTGAAGATAGATTGGCTGAAGAAGGTCTGAAGTTAGGTTCCCAGCTTCTTATCGAAAGATAGTGACCTCCAACAAACCATGGTCCTTCTCTAAGGACTTTGTCATGATCATCTTTCAATGAAAACTTAATGAGAAAGAAGTCCTGTCCTAAACCAACGCAGTCCATCCTCCCCGAAGGTTTCCATAGACCCATTACACGTGACCGGAAGTAGTTGTAGCCAACTGTTCTACCAAAAACCTTCACTATAAGAGCACTCGCCCATTGCGACCTTATTCTGGCTTTGGTGCTACCGGACAGCTTAACTGCTAGTTCTCCTGGTGAGAGGTCAGATAGCTCATCGTCTGAATCTGCCTCTGTCTCCATGTTAGCGCCAAAGTCAAAAGCTTTCTCAAAAGCTCCTGGTATCTCACCGAGAAGCTTCTCCTTGTATGATCTGTTCCCACCTTGCGTGGAAGGGGATGATTCTTCGTGGATATTCCCCGACCCGTGGTTTTCCTTCACTTTCTTAGTGCTCTGTTGGAGCTCCTCATCTTCTTCTCTTGACCTGACAGCGCTCTCACACATTGCTCTTTAAATCAGCAAAATTGATATAAATGTGTTGGACTAAAATGTGATGATTTTGGGTTGGCGGGAACAAATGGTGTTTTGGGCTAGCGAGAGAACAGATGGTGTGGGGTACAATTTTTGAACATGCAGTCTTGCAAATGAAAAATAAAAATAAAATAAAAACTGTGGAGATTTTGTTTTATGTGGAGTCAACAAACAACTTGTAACAGCGTTTGTGTTTAAGGACTAAAATGATTGCTTTTTAATTGTCTTGGATGTGTTTGACATTGCCCAAAACCTAAGGATAGTTATCTGCAATTTACCCTATTATTTAATACTTCAGGAACAATGTACCTTCCTCTCATGTAACAAGAAGTAATGTTAATTAATTTTATGGGGGGGGGGGGTTACCATTCATACAAGAGGATTGAGCATAACTCCCTGTGTAGAATAATTTTCTTTAATCAATCTTCTAGTTGTAGATCCTCTCAAATTCAGCTAGAAAGGCACAATTAACAAATTAAGAGCACATTTTACAATAAAAAATGAAATTGAGAAGAATAAACACTGTCTTTATAACTATTAGACCAATTGACTAATTATTTTTTTAAGAGTATCATTGGTCTAACTCAAATATTTGGGAGGCCAACTTCAATTTTTTTAAGCTTAAATTTCAAAATGTTAAAATAATTATATATATTAAAGGAAATTTATGGTGGGGTGGGGGGAAGATCGAAGGGAAATGTGTGAAGCTCCACCCCTGACTACATGATTTACACTCCAAGCCACTCTTTTGTCATCTGTCCAAATTCAATGGTTAACTTTCATTAGATTTCATGTGTGTTTGACAAATATTATTTTTGCAAAATTATTTTATTATTCAGCTTATTTTTGCTACTATTCATGGGTCTTACTGCACTTTTTAATACTATTCATGAATCTTACTGTACTATTTTAGCAAACTTTTATTTTTATTTACAGTATTTTCAGCAAAAAAATTTCAATTTCAGCAAACTAAGCGGATCACAAACGAATACTTCAATACAAAGTTCTCCTCATGGTAATCATCTTGGTGTAGTTGTAGACAATACCCTTCTTCTCATCTCTCATGCCAATTGTAAAGGTCCAAACTTCTGTACACGCACAAAATAAACATAAATAAAAAGATATCACTATAACTATCATGGATATAAATGGAATACACCATTAGTCCAGACATGTTTCAAGTTTCAACAGTGAACCAAAATGAAATTTATTTTTTGGGGGTTGGGGGTGTGTGCAGACTATTTCTATTATTTCTTTTTCTTTTTTTAAAGCTATAATGCATTGATTTGTATATATATTGTGGGTTTTGAAAACACTTTAATGTGTTTCTCTCTATGAACTTATTAGTATTTTCAAATATTATTATTAGCTTTGAATGCCTTAAAAGGGGGAAAAATACCAAACAAAAACTTTTATTAAAAAAAAAAACTAAATCACAAATTATATCCTATTTTCAATCTAGTCCTTTAAATTTTTTATATATTTTTGTTCATTTTAATAATTTTAGTCATTTAGTTTAGTTACATCCAATCTCACCATTTGTTTTAGTATTTTCACTTTTCAAAAGGATGTTGTTTTAGTGGACTTTACAATTAGGTGTAGGATACTGCATTGGACGGAACTATACTAAACATTTTTTTTTTTTTGGGAGAAAAATTGTGTAAGGTTTAAATTAAACTGAATTGAAAACATATGCAAGTGTAATTTGTAATTTAACATTTTTGTTTAACAAAATAGTTAAGTCCATATTTGGAATGAACGAAAGAAAAAGTCTATATATGGCAATGTACACCAAAAGAATTCTTCTATACCAATGCTATCCATATGCATAATTAACAAAAAAAAAATCTCAACAATATTTAAAAAATCTCATAAAAGAATTTAAAAAAAAACTTTTAAATCCTTATTTTTTTCCAAACTGCACATTTTCAAAAAACCCCAAACCCACGTCTAGTTCTTGCTTTACAATAATTTTTTCTTTAGATTTTTTTAGCTTATTGTCTTATACAAAATTTTTTAAAGTTTTACTTTTTCTAAATACATATATAAGTTGCTTCGAATTATGATTATGTACTCTTGCCTTCCACTTTATAAGTATCTATATTTGTGAAGTGATCATTATACTAAGAGTGTGCGATGGTTAGTTAATTTTATAAATGATAAAAGTATTTTAAATTATTTTATTTATTTATTGGTAAAAATTTAGGGCCTGTTTGGTTTGTTGTCTCAAATTCACATTTTTACATTTTAAACAACATTACACATATTTTTACACACTTTTTTACTCACACATATTTTAAAAAATTACAAAATTCTCACCTTAAAATACAAAAATTTTATCTCAAACTACTCTTCTAAACACCCCCTTTAAATTCATATGTTTTTGTTGAAAATGCTAGTGGGCAATGACATTAATAGTTAACCTAAGAAGCCAGGGTTAGTGAATAGTGGGACAAAATGAGTGGCCACTGACCACTTGGCTCCTACGAAGGGAATTGGGCCCAAAAAGTGTAACTCTGGTAGACAGAGCAACACACCAGCATAACTCCACACCACACATAAGCCTCGCTCTCCTCTGCTTCTCCACCCAGCAAACCTCACATCATTTCCATTTCACCAAATCCCACAGAGAAAAAATCGAAAAGAAGAAAAGAAAATGACTGAAGCACAGATAAGGAAGAAGCCAGGGATGGCGAGCGTGAGGGACATGCCTGTCCTCCAAGACGGACCCCCACCGGGCGGGTTCGCTCCGGTCCGATACGCCCGTCGGATCTCCAGCAATGGTCCCAGCGCCATGGCTATCTTCCTCGTCGCCGTCGGTGCTTGGTCCTGGGGCATGTACCGCCTCGGCCAGGGCAACAAGATCCGAAGGTCCGCAATTTTTCTCAACCTAAACTAACTGATTTCTGTTCGTCTTTGTTTTGGTTTATGGATTTTCTCATCTGGGTTTTCTCTATTTTTTGAAATAGGCTAATGGAACATACATCCTTGTTCTGTTCTGTTGTTTATTTGGTGTTTTTGGATTTGTGGGTTTGAGATAACCTTTAGAAATGAGATGGGTCTTTAAGGATTTTGCAATTCTTTGAGAATTTTCAATTTAAAAAAAAAAAAAAAAATAGCTGTCACTGTTCGAACTTTGAATTGGTCTTTTTTAGGATTTTTGAAGGAATAATTTTTAGAATTTGGATGGTCTTAAGATTCTTAGACCAAGAATGTGTCGATATCAAATGATGATTTATTGTGAAAAGCAAAACCTGTTAGTGCTCTATTGAGTAAAATTCTGGGTTGCTTAGACATTTTTTGGTATATGCGTTATTGTATAATGAGGATTTTGACGCACATGAGAGAAGAAATTATTAAGAAGACGTCCAGATTGGCCATATAGAAATATTTACACGTTTAGATGGTTTAAATTTCAATCAATCAATATTCCAAAATTAAATTGTGAAAAAAGATAAGAAGATCCAAGTCGTGTGAGAAAAGGTTGGTAAATGAGGAAATACATGAAGCAAATGACAAATATAATATTTTACAAGGCCAACAAAGCTCCCCTAGTATAGAATGCTTTGTTCGTTGCCCAAGAAAGCATCACATCATGGTGTTCATTATCAACTCTGTTTGTTTTGATGTTAATGTTTTTTAGAAATGAGGCATTTTCCATAAAGCATTTTCTATAAAAGTATCTCATTTTTCTATAGTTAGTAGCAACATGAAATGAGTTGAAAAACGATTTCCTAACTTTCCTTATTTAGCCTGTTGTGAGATAGCGTCGTTTTCCAAAACAAAATTAGTAGAAAATAATTTCTAAGAAAAGCCATACATTTTATGTTGACCAAATATAGTTTTTCTTTGACTCATTTTTTCTAATGCTACCAAACATTCGAAACGAATGGAGTGAATTCTCATCACAATTATCTATGAGTAATAAATAGCTGCATGTTATGATGCTTTAGCCCCTCTTAGGCACCAGATGAAGTAAATCTTATTGTCTTATACAGGGCAAAGCAAGTGGAGAGTCAGTGAAGCAAAGTGATCATTGTAATGTTAAATTAATATAATTTTTATAAAGGATTAATAAGAAATATCACAAATCAAAAGGTAAAATAATTTTCATCCTTGGCCTCCAATTGTTCATTTGATTGGGCATGCTCATTCCAACAAGAGAGCACTGTTTTGTTTTTTTGTTCTCTATAGGAATCTTTTTGGAGTACTTATCTTAATGCAATCTGTCTTGATATATGCTGCGCTGATTTGAATATTAGAACTATTGTGATGAAAAAAAGTCTCAGGGTACCAAGCACAAGTGTGAGGATTCAAGTCTTGAGAGTGGGCTTTTCATGTAAAACATTGAATCATAGGACCACACCCAAGCTACCCTTCCCAAGATCCACTTAAGGACAACAAGTTTCTAGTAATGCCCATTTTTATGGTGGAAAAAAAAATTTCATCACAGAAGGGGGGTCAAAGTTACACCTGTGTCCTTGTTAATTTAGCAGGACTTGGCTTCCTCTAACTCTTTTCCCAGTTAAGCTTAGGCGTGATTAGGGTTGGTCAGGCTCGGGTTGGGGCTTAACTAGTCACTCGACCAACCCCTTTGGATTGTGAACTCTCCCACCCATGGCTGTCCAGCAGATTGGACGGTTTCATCCACACCCAACCTTTAGGTGGCCAACCGGGTCTGGGTCAGGTTATCGGGTATGACAGATCTCCATAACCAACAACCAAAAACAATCCAAATTTATACAAATTTCCTTTCAAATTTTCAATCCTTCACTCTCATCCGCCATCAGAAGTAAAAACATAGGTCCAGTGCCTATAAAAGATATAAATAGATTTAAGCCATATAATAAAATAAATAAATAAATAAAAAACCCATAATAATCTAAGGCAAGATCTTAAGTTGTCCTCATTGAGGTGGAAGAAAGCCATGACCATAAGTCGCTGTTACCCATTATTGTTGGCATCTCTGTCTAGATGAGGTCAAATGTGTTGTCAACGGAAAAGAGTGACAGAAACTGTTTATAGAGAGGATAGAAGAGAGTGTGAGGTAAACGGTGGCATTAAGGCTGTGTTGTTGCAAACTAAGTGAGATAGAAAGAGAAGAGAGTGAGAGGCAGAGAGAGTCGTGAGAGGGAGAGAGAATGCTAATCTGATAGAGGAGAAATGAGGGGAAAAAAAGAAGGATAAGCCCTGTCAACATAAATCTCCAGCCTAAAACTACAAGCCCTGTCAACATAAATCTCACTTAGCATTATATTATCAGTGGGTTTGGTAACATGGGTTTGTTGGGTGAGATTTTGTTTCATCCAATATCTGACCTGTTCAAACCTTTGAGTTGGGTGGGTGGGTCAGGTTCTTTGGGTCCTTGAGCACTAGTTAAGCTCATCTGGTAATCCAAAACTCCCCATAAAGTCAAAGCTATAATGTTTATATTTTCTTTTAAGAAATTTGATCACAGCCAATCTCTCCAATGGAAGGAGGCATATGAAGCTCTAGAAACAAGTTACATGCAAGTAGCAAGTCAATTAATTATATAGTCTAAGACCTTATAAGTTTGGAGTTAGATGGGTGAGGGTCAGCCAACTATGGTGATTGTTTTATTGAAACTATGGAGGGGACACTTAAGTAAACATATTAGTACTAAAATTTGGTCATCTATGACATTGTGTATATTGTGGTGTCTTTGGAAAGAAAGGATGATGGCTGTAAATTACTAGTAATAAGGCTAAAGCTATTGTTATTAAGGTCTCTTTTGAATTGGTAGGTGGCTATTGATTCACACTCTTCCTCAAATTTGTTGGAGTTCTTTGATCTTTTGAATCTTAAGATGCTAGGGCCCTGTTTGGATAAAAAAAGTTGCTCACTCAATTTTCATCACTCATCACTCATCACTCATTACTCTTCACTCATCACTTATCACTCATCACTTAAAATTATTATACCCATTTGACACCATCACTCAGTTTCTATCACTCATATTTTTCACACTATTTGTGGGTCCCATGGCTGTCAATCAATGCAGTTTTTTTTTTTTTTTTTTTTTTTTTTTTTTTTTTTTTTTTTTTCTGGGTTTAGGTGATCCGGTACTGAAGAAAAAAAAAAAAAAGTGAAGACCAAACCCAGAAAAAGAAAAAAAAAAAAGTCAACGGTCAAAAGTTGCGGCTGTGGGTCCCCCAATGTGTGTTTAATTACAAAAATGCCATTGAGTTATGAGTTATGGAAACTGAAAACAGCTAAAATGTGTTTTCAATTTCCATAACTCATAACTCAAAAATCAGAGAATTGAGTGATGGAAACAGAGTTATGGAAATTGAGTTATTTCCACCCAAACAAAGTTTCAACCATGGGTCCCACTATTTTTGAGTTATGAGTTATGGAAACTGAGTTATGAGTTATGGAAATTGACAATCCAAACACCCTCTAGTTTTCTTTTAGGTTATTTATCTTGTATACATCCTAAGTTCTATGGTTATGTACTTATGTCCTCATTGCACTTTTTGTTAAATGAGACTTGTTACTTATTGACAAAATATTTCTTCATTGCCAATATTGTGGGGTCTTGCAGATTAGGAGTAAGTAGGTGAGTATGGTTCATTAATAGCTTTTACTCATGAGGAGTAACAAACATTAAATGCCTTGATTTCTAACTTCTTTATGAACCAGAAAGTTCATAAGATTGAGTAGACTTTTTGTCCTTGAGAGCAAGATGATTTATATCAATGAACCATAGGATTGGAAAAGAAGCTTTCAGGCTGGAAGCAGCTTTATTTGTCAAAGGGTGGTAGAGTCACTTTGCTGAAAAGTATCCTTTCAAGCCTTCTGACTTATTAGCTTTCCCTTTTTACTATCCCTAAAGCTATGGCTTTTACATTGGAACGCATTTAGAGGAACTTCTTGTGGGTTTCGTCAGTTGAGTGTTTTAAATACCCCTTGGTAGCTTGGGAAAAGGTTTGCCTACCGCGTGAGTTGGGTTGGTTGGGAATTTGGAATTTGGTGTCTTTTAATCAGGCCCTACTTGGGAAATGGCTCTGGAGGTGTAGCCATGAAACCACTCATCTGTGGCGAAGGGTCATAACCATGAAATATGGGGAGGGAAAAGGGGGTTGGTGCGCTAGAGCTAGTAGAAGGGCTCATGGTTGTGGGTTATGGCGGAGTATTAGTGAAGGGTGGGATACTTTCGCTAAGCATTTCTCCTTTGTGGTGGGGGATGGTTCTCGTATTTTGTTTTGGCATGATAAGTGGACTGGAGATGTTCCTCTTAAAATTCTTTATCCTCAGTTATTTTTGTGCTCAGCCAATAAGGAGGTTTGTATTTCTGAAGTGTTAAACCCTCTAGTGGTAATAATGACAGAGTGTGGAGTTTAAGATTTTATAGGTAATTTAATGATTGGGAGTTAGTAGCTTCCTACTTTCTACTTCATTTCATCCAAACCCGAATTCCTAGGGGTAGAGGGTGTGACAGGCTTTTTTAGGATCTTAATGGAAGTGGGAAATTCGATATTCGGTCTTTTTATCATAAGATTCGAAATGCGGCTCCTTCCACTTTTCCTTGGAAGGGCATTTGGAAAGCTAAGGTTCCTAAAAGAGTGGCTTTTTTCATGTAGACAGTAGCTCATGGTCAGATTCTTAGATAACCTTATGCTTCGGGGTCGCCTTTTAGCGAATCGTTGTTGTACATGCTATTGTAATGTGGAATCTGTGGATCACTTGTTACTTTTTGTTCGATAGCTTATTCTTTGTATATGTATATGCTTCAGATGTTTGGGATCGATTGGGTCATGCCAGGATCAGTTGTAGACTTATTATTTTGTTGGTGTAATTGGCTTGGAAAGCATTGTTCTGATATTTGGAATTTGGTTCCAAATTTTTTATTGTGGACCATTTGGACCGAACGGAATCGGCGGTCTTTTGAGGATGAGGGGAAAACTGTGGTTCAGTTATTAGAGCTTTGCCAACGGACCCTCTTTGACTGGTCTTGTTGTTGGGGTTTCTCGGAGTGTTCTACTCTTATGAATTTTCTTTCGTCTATTAGAATAGATTAGGGGCTGCTTCTATCTTTTTGTTCCTTTTTCCTTCGTTCACTACCTTGAACTCCTTGTATTGTTCTTGTTTTTCTTTTATTAATATTATTCTCTTCTTACTTATAAAAAAAAAAAGGATTGGAAAATCCAACTCTGACATTTCCATTGTAGTACTCCATTGAATCCCGGGTTTTTTATTTAATCATACTTATGGCACTTGAGTTTCAACTGTCTTAATATTCAATGAGAAAGTATGTCATCTTTAGAAACAATTCCCATTGCTGTATTACATAAATTCCCCCCCTAACTCAGAAATCAGAGTTGAGATTATATATATATATATATATATATATATATATTAGTTTGGGGTTTGGATTGGAAGTATGAATTTTTAGTAGCTGGACTATATGGAATGTCTTTCTATATATCTGGTCATATGTGATATATTTGGATATCCTCTATACTATTCCTGTTCTATTGACTGATATTGTGAAAAACAATTAATGATACATGTAATGGGCCAACACTTGCTACGTTTGCAGTAAGATTTCCTTGAAAAGTACTTTCAATATATCTTCTTACTTACTTATTAAAAAAAAAAGATTTCCTTGAAAAGTGATGTAACTGTTCATTTTGTAGGGAACTTAAAGAAGAAAAATATGCTGCTCGGACAGCCATACTGCCTCTTATTCAAGCTGAGGAAGACGAAAGGTAAACAGAACATATTTGATACTCCTCTTCCATCACCCATGCCTTATTATTAAATCATTTAACTTTAGAATACTGAATTCTTTCGGTCTACCTTCTATAGATTTGTCAAAGAGTGGAAGAAGTATCTTGAGTATGAGGCGGAAGTAATGAAAGATGTACCTGGTTGGAAAGTTGGTGAAAATGTGTACAACTCTGGGAGATGGGTGCCCCCATCAACAGGCGAGCTCCGTTCTGAGGTCTGGTGATACTATTTTAACTGCAGTTATTTATGCGGTGGTTGTTTAATCATCAAGAGTTGGTTGTTTTCTCTTCATGCAAGTTTCTTATATTACTCCGTCTGAGGCCCTATTGAAGTGAAAATAAAAATGTATTTGAAACTTTTCAAAACCTGCTTTGCAAATGCTACTACAACAATTATTGTTTAATGTTACTCCCAAGTTGTTTTCTACTCTTTATATTCACCTTAAAATTTGAACTTGAAGGAACAGTATCAGAAGCGTCAACATAAATTATGGTAATGTCATGGAAAAGGAAAACCAACTCGTCACTCTATGCTTTGATTTGCAGTTGTGGCTATTCGAGAGCGATGGATATTTGGGTAAAGAAAATTGGCTTGATATAATTCTACTGTAGTATTCTAGTGACCAAGGCTGCTGAAAGTTGGTTTTTAGTGGGCAGGAGGTGGTTCGCTTATAATAATAATGACATTACTTTATAGATATAGATATAGATATAGATATAGGGCAGTGTGTGACAAACTTTAGAAAACTATTTGATCTTGGTGGAGGAGTGGTCCTAGACTAGAGGTTTTCTGTTGCCGGCTGGTGGCTGTGTCCTGTCAATCACCAAGTCTAGCATATACGCAAACTAATTGTTGCAAGATTGTGCATCCAAACATTGTCTGTCTGACTGTCTCGCTAATAAAATCAACAAAGTCGTCAAGTATGCAAAATACAACTAGGGAAAGTTCAATTTTGAAAGCCTATTTATTTAGTGTTAGTATTTAGAACTCAATCAAAAGGTTGTTGCGCCCATACACTGAAAATCCTTTTTTAAACAGATGCAACCAACCGTGCTGTTTTTGGCTGTTGGATTATGATTTTGTTAAAAGGGTCCCGTAACCGTAAAAGTGAAGTATATATATAAATACGAGTAGCCATTGAATTTCTGTTAATATGCACACGTGCCTTCCATCTTATAAGTGCTACGTTTGCAATATTTACACAACATTTTCAGTTTTCACAACAGATTTTAAGTAATAAGTTGTTATTGGTTGTTATTGTTGGAGGAAAAAAAGTAATTTTAGGTAAATTTAAATTTGAACTAACAACAACTAACTACTTATAATTTGTTATGAAAATGTCTTATGAAAATGTTGTAGACGTAATACTTTTCTCCCATAAATAATGCCCAGTGCTCATGTACTCTTCAATAGACTTGGTAAATGGTTGGGTTAGTCTAAGTTTGGCATTGATTTGATTGGATATGGGTTTGATGGGTTACAAAACTTATTACCATTGCTCTGTTTTTTATGGGTCGAATCAACGCAATATGACTTGTATTTCTTTCATATAAAAAAATTATAGGCAAAAATCCAAAACTGACCCTATAACTTTCAGTTTTTTTTTTTTTTTTTTCATTTTAGTCCTCTAACTTTCATTTTTGTCATTTTAGTTCTTTAACTTTTAATTATTGTCAATTCGGTATTCCGTTACATCTTAGTTATCTGATGCTGTTAAGTGAGCCAAAACGACGTCATTTTGGCTTTTTTTCTTTTTTCTTTTTTAATAAATTTCAGAATTAAAAGAAAAAAAAACTGTTATTAAAAAAAACATTTAGGGGAATGACGTCGTTCACCTGAAATCAAAACCAAAGAATACGACACCCAATCTCTAACTGAGAAAATTTGGGAAAAATGGAAAGCTTTGAGAGAGAGAGATTGAGTCTATTTGAGAGAGAGAGAGAGAGAGAGAGAGAGAGAGAGTGAACAGTTTGACTGACAGAGATCGAGTATGAGAGAGAGACCGAGATGAAGTTGATGGAGCTTCGAAGCGAGTGGATGTGTTGGAGATTGAGAATCAAAAGTTTAGAATGCAACTAGAGGAGTTAAGGATGAAGATTGAGTATGAAAGAGAAGAAAGTGAGAAAAAAGTTGAAGGCAATGGAGGCTGAAATCTCATTGTTGAAGAAAAAGGTGTCGAATTGTAGTAGAAGTATTCTAATAGAAAGTGAGGAGCTCTCGTCTTCGCAAAGATTTCAAGGCTTAATGGAAGTCACTATGAAATCAAATCTCATCAAGAACTTGAAAGAATAATCAGAAACTTGAAGTGCAAGATTCGAAGAAGGACGAGGTTGATTAACTCGAGAGACCGAGGCACTCAAGGTGTAACTCAGAGGAACTCATTGAGTCAACTCTGTCCAGTCTCAGATATCGCCATCCTAGGGTTCCAAAACCACCTCCAAGGCCTTCTTCATCTTCATCCTCATCATCATGTTCATCCAATGGTTCTTGTGGTTTGATGATAGAGCAAGCAAATATTTCTCTTCCTCCACCAACCAGCTTTCCATTTTCCCCAAATTTTTTCAATTAGGGATTGGGTGTCGTATTCTTTGGCTTTGATAAAAATGTTTTCTTTTTTTAAAAAAACAATTTATTTTATTTTATTTTTATTCGGAAATTTATTTAAAAAAAAAAAAAAAAAAGAGTCAAAAAGATGTCGTTTTGGCTCACTTAACGGCAGTAGATAACTGAGGTCTAACGGAGTACCGAATTGACAACAATTAAAAGTTAGAGGACTGAAATGACAAAACTGAAAGTTAGAAGACTGAAATGAAAAAGGCTAAAAATTAAAGGGTCAGTTTTGTGTTTTTGCCAAAATTAAATACAAACGAAAGAAATTTGACCTTTTTTTTTTTTTTTTTTTTTTTGGCCTTTTTAAATCTTTATGAAACCCTTCTTTTTTCATTGCCTCTCAGACGCATCTACTTTCTTCAGGGCTCCTCAATCTCCGCTCCACAAAGGTCCCTTTCTTCTCCCTTAACCCATTTCCCAACTTGGATATCGTTACCTTCACCATCTAAAATCCATTTTAAACAGAAATAAAATAAGCCAATTGCAAAAGCTACTTACTGTACTGATTAGAAATGGATGTACACTAGCTGGTATGTAATTTTACAAGTCGAAAACTAGCCTAATGCGTGTTGATTTTTGGGGTCCAGCATGCAAATTCTAGATGGACTAGCCAGCCAGATAGTTCAATTCCAATTTACTTAGTGGTAGGGGGGGAAAAAACCTACATCATCTTGTCATTGCATTTAGCATTGATGCATCCATTAATTCCAATATCAGTGAAATAGCTTCACTAGTAATATTTTAAGATGTTTGCTTGATCCATGTTGAAATTATCTTTGATTATATGTTCCAATTAGTCTAATTGAATTTTACTCTAGTACCAAGGATCATGAAATCTTTCCATGTATAATTGTATTTGTATAGTTGCAGATGTAAAAGTGAAATTAAAACTAATCAATGAGTAAAGGAATTCTTTTGGCAACCTGACGAGTTCAACTCCTTGAATTTAAGAATTTTTACTTTATTTGGATCATATGAAGCAGAGAAAACGATTCCATGCTTGTACTCCTTGTTGGGTTTATGACAACCAAGATGCAAATAATATTGTTTTACTTTGACATTATTTATCTTAACAATATAGTAAAAGGCAATTTGTGGGAATATTTTATGGGCTTTATTTTCGGTTGGGCTGTTTTCAGTTGAGATTACTTTTGTCAGTTAGGCTAGGGCTCAATTTGGGTGAAACTCAAGCTCAAGACCAAGCCCCATCCCCACCCACCCCACCCCACCCCACCCCACCCCACCCACCCAATCGTCTAACCATTCCATCGCTTTATTTATTTATTTATTTTCTCTTCATTTTTCACCGTTCTACATTTGGGAATTACTTTTTTGCACTCACTCTATAAAGCGGACATAAAAGATAAATTCTGTTTCTTTCAAATTGCTCTATCACAAAATTGAATGAATGTTCTTCTCTTAAAAGAGAGAGAGAGAGAGAGAAGAGATATGTAATTTTCAAATAAGCATTCAAGAGGCATATTGAAATACTAAAAAAAATTCTTTTTTATTAATTATTTATTTATAGAAAGATAGTGGGAGAAGGGAGGGGGGCTTTGAATCACAACCATAAGCCATCACAACTATTACTAAACTATCACTTATGCTATGTTTGGAAATTTGGATGGAGAGGAGAGTAGAGAGGAATGATTATCCTTCACTTTATTTGGATGTTTTTAAAATTAAGTAAAAGGAGAGGGGAATAATTAACTCCTCATTTGGTTTGGATGTTTTAAAAAATATAATAGGAATGAGAGGAAATGATAAAATACATTTAAATTAACAATTTAACTCTTATTTGAAAATAGACTAGCAATGTTGGTCTATGGTGTTCAAGGGTCATGTACAATGCATATAAAGGTACGTGCCAACAAAAAGAAAGGAATATGTATTTAAGAGTTAGGTGGCAATGCACATAATTAGGTAGACCTTAAATATTTGTCCCTTTCTTTTTGCTATTACGTACTCTTACATTTAGTAATTGCTACATACAAGTTGTTGGGAAAAATTTTATATAACTGTGAATAAATTTTAGCAAGCACAGTGGAAGCACAATTACACAAGAACACAAAGATTTACGTGGAAACCTTTTCTCCTTGAAGGGAAAAATTATGGGACAAACTCTGAATAATTTCACTATATTAAATAGAGATTACAACACTTAGAGATACAATTTGAGTAAAAAAAAAAAGCTCTCTGTTTCTTTTCACTCACTGCTCTCTTTCTCATTGTGTATTTCTCACGATTGTCTCCTACTCTCTCTATTTTTTCTCTTCTCATTTGCTTGCTCCAATTCATGCAGTTCTTCAAGACTGCACCGGTCCTCACACGGTGGGACTGCAATTCTTTTCTTCACTTCTTCAAATGGCCGAATGGCCTTCCTTATATTTCTTCATCTTTTCCTTCTTTTCTCCCTTTCATGCTCTTCACTTCAAGTCACAATAAATGCTAGCCACTTACCTTGACTTTGCTTCAACCAAAATCAGCTCCCCCTTAGGCCGAATGACCCTTGCCTTTTTCTTCTTTCTTTTCTTTCTTCCTTCCAACGTGTCTCACAAGTTTTACATCACATATTCATTTATGTGGCTTGACTTTTGTACATCCCTTCATAAATGTTGCTAGACTTTTGTACATAATTATGAAGGAAAAGATGAACCCAATTCCTCTCTCTTGGACAAGCTGCAATCACATTTTACTTTGCTGACTTCTCAACACAAAGTGTGTGGGCTGGAACATGGTGCAGTGCACCCAACACAAGTATGCAGCAAAACCTTTCCCTTGCATTGCAATGCCCACGCACTTTAAAATTTAAAAAACCAACCCACCCATGCATGTCCACCGAACCAAGTTAAGCTCAAGCAAGCTCAAACATTCAAATTGCCTTTGTGCGATTTGCACTTCTTCAGTTACTGCATAATCCCATTTTTTTAGGAGTATAATATATATACTCCAAGTTGACAGATCATATCACTATTTCTTAAGCTATAAAGCTACTAAAGGTGAAAAAGAAAAGAAAAGGAGAATGAATCAAACTCTTAAAACATTGACAAGAGCTTATACAAATTTTGGTTCTTCAGGCCTTCTTCTGCTTGATTGGTGACATAAAGAGAAATTGAAAGATCAAAGCTAAACATAAAAATGTTCCCAAGTGTTATGCCGATTGTTCACAAATGCCCAGCCTAAGGCGTTGGGAGGATTCATGGAAGCTAGAAAGCATGGGTGCAGCTCCAGGCCCGCCGCACTCGCACCAGGCACACATCAACTTGGTGTGCGGTGCGTGACACTAACCCTACGTCCGTGCTGTGTTGTTGTTGTTGTTGTTGTGTTTTTTTTTTTTTTTTTTTTTTTTTTTTTTTTCACGCTGAACCAGGCCAATTCGCACTGATTTGGCAGAATCAGATCGTATCAGCTGACAGCCGAATCTAGCCAATAAGGACCAAAACCGGCTATGAATCAAGCCAAAATTCTAGTAAAAATAAAAAATAAAAAAATATATGCAAAACTCACCATTTTGAACTTTGAATCACTGCCTCTCTCGTTATCTCACTCTTCGTTTCCCCTCTCTCATTCATTAACCCACGACCACTCACTCAGAAGTCAGAATCTCTCCTTTGCCTCACTGTCCAAGCTCACTCTCCATCTCTCGGTCTTAATCTCTCCTTCATGGAATGTTTTAGTTTCAAACTTAGATTGTATTCTAATTTATATATATATATATATATATATCATGTTTTAACTATTATCTGCTATTACTCTTAAATTGGTATATGTTTATATAATGTGAAAAAGTACGCTTAGCAATATATAGAATATATAAATAAAAATATTTTTAATAATTTTTTAATCGCCGCACTCATATTTTATTTTTTCAAAAATTGTCTAAGTCTCGCACCTACACCCGAATCCGAATCCGAATCCAAATCCGCACCATGCTTCATAGCATGGAAGCCCTGTATAACCAGACCGCGCAACAACCCATCCCTCAATTGCTACAGTGATAATACTACTTACAAGAGATCATCAATTGCTCATAAACAATATAGATTTTCATTATAAAGGTTTTTGGAAGACGGCTTTGCAGCCTAGTGAAATAAAGGAGGAGGTGGCTTTGGATGTGGACAAGTCAAGGGGAAAGAATAAGAAAGATGGGGGAGGCTTGGTGTTGAGTTGGCACTTTCAAGTTCTTCGGCAGCTTATTGTCTTTAAAATCAAAAGTTGATTTCTCATCCAAAAAATCTAACTCACATAGTATACACAATCAATCAAGCAATTATTTATCAAACAATTTGTGAACCACTCTTCCAAACTTTAAAATTCTAGGAAAAAAATCCATCAGGCTCAGAAATCACCATTTCTACATAATCTACAAACCAAATATGTGTAGTATACATACCTCAAGCCACGATCCAACTAGAGATTGAAAAAATCCAGCAAAAGCATTAAAACAACAAAACCCAATAGAAATAAAGATAGAGTTTATCTATGAAAGAGAGCTGGGTCTGAGAAAGTAGAGTGAGGGAGCAACGTCAAAGAGAAGAGCAAGAGAGCAGCATGACAGAGAAGAGAGAGAGAGAGAGAGGGGTAGAGAGCGTAAAAGAGATTTGAGAGATTTTTATGTGTATATTTTATAATTGCTATAAATGGTGAAGGGTAAAATAAGTAATTCAAAATGTTTAATTAGCTCTAGAACCACTTTCATATACTCCCCCTCCCTAAAAAAAGGTTTGTAACATGCCTATGGAGTTTATTGATAACTACCATTTATAAACTAGTTTAGAGAGAGATATCAAACCCATGCCTTATTTAACTGAAAGTAGACATGTGCTAGAGCGCCTTGGGAATATGGATAGTTCCTCAAAAACACTTTCCTTCAACTTAGAATGACGATGAACTTCGATTCTCATTGCCTTCAAGGCTCTTGCCTCCTTTAGAATAAATTTTACAAAATCCACTTCATGTTTTAATCCTTTATATCCTCTGAAGTAAAATGTTGTAAGGTGTGATAACAAAGAATTAGGATCATTTGGTGGCTCAGTCCAGTATAATTTCTGTGTACGACCTTCAGCAATCTGATGATGACACGACACAATGTTATAGTACTTCTTATGACAATAGATAAATAATTTAAATTTAGGGAAAAGTATATATATATATACATATATATAAAACCTTTGATTAACTAAACTAACCTTATCAACTAAAGCAACTCTTAGATTAGGAGCCCGTAGGAGCAACGCCTCTAGCACACTCAAGTTATGCCCATTATATTTGAAAACCAGGCAGACCAAATTCTGAAATCTGGTAGGACAAATCAAACCATAGTTGCGTTGACACTGCAGGAAGAGAGATTTTAATCACAACAATATATATATATATATATATATATAAAAGCTTGTAACAATGGTTAGAACAAAAAAATAGAAATAAGGACGACATTACCTCAAAATCAAAGTACTCAAGAGATGGGGTGTCTATTTCGAGTTTCTTATTTAAATAGGAGACACTTAATCTTTTCAAAGTAGGTACACGAATTTTAAATTTGAATTCCTTATAATCACCTATTATCAAGGTCAAATCTTCAAGGACCGGGCAGAAAGAGAGGAGTGTCACTAAAGAGTCACGATTTGCGAAAGTAATACTCTCAAGACGCAATATCTTTAGTGCGAAGAGTTGAAAGGATGATGAAGACGAAGGATCGAGAACAATGTGCCCTTCTATTTTCAGAACCACTAATTTGTTGCAATAGAATATGCTATGTGGCAACTTCCAACAGCAGTCAGTAGGAGTAGGAGTAGGACAATTGATAATCTGGAGATCAAGTTCCTGGAGGTTAAGAGCAGAAGTAGTAAAGGTGGAAATCCATCTGTCAAGACATTTCTGATTATATAAATTGTATTTCAAGCGAAAATTTCGGAGGTACTTTGCTTTGTGTTTAGCCAAAACCTTGTACACATAGCATTCAAAGTTGATAATCGAACCAACTTTATCACACTCAAACTTTGGAAAACTTTCAATGTCGAGGTTGAGTTTTGGGACGTAAGTCCAGAGGAGTTTCCACCTACTTGACAACCTGCTTGTTTGGATGGCCTGTTTGGTTCTGAGGAGTGAAAGGATGTGAATGAGAAGACAATCCGGAAGATCACTGATCCTATCCGCACCCACTGTTTCTTCTCTGCAATTGAGTTTCTGGCGTTTCGATTTAGAGGAGTTGGCCATGAAGAAGAAGAAGTATTTTTGGGTTAAAGTGAAGGATTTGAAGTTACCCAAAAAACAAGTTCTTCTTTTGGGATTGGGAATTTAAAGTCACGGAGAGGCAGTGATTTTTGGTTTTTGGTTTGACTTTCCTGAGAGAGAGATATAAAGGATTTGAAAGTCGGTGCAAAATTTTTTTTTTTTTTTCTTTGAGAAAGTCGGTTCAAAACTTTTGTATAGGAGAAGGGTTGTAAAGGAAGAGAACCGTCAGGCAGAGCCGAAGAAGGATAATTTACTGATGCCCTATTTCGCTGAAACGCTGAGATTTTGTTTTGCTTGTTTATTTATTTATTTTTTATTAAAGTAATTCTTAGAGGCTGTTTGGATCAATTTTTTTGATCACTTAATTTTCATCATTCATCACTTTAAAATAACACACCCGTTTGGCACTATCACTCACTTCCCATCACTCAATATTTTTCACACTATTTGTGGGTCTCATACCTGTCAATCGGTGCATTTTTTTTCCCCAGTACCTAGATCACTCGAACCCAGTGAAAAAAAAAAAAAAAAAAACAGAACTGAAGACCGAACCCAATGAAGGGGAAAAAAAAAAAGAGTCAGTTGGTCAAAAGTTGCAGTTGTGGGTCTCCATCTGTATTTAATTACAAAAATACCATTGAGTTATGACTTATGTAAACTGAAAATAGTCAAAATGTATTTTCAGTTTCCATAACTCATAACTCAAGAATCAGAGAATTGAGTGATGGAAACAGAGTTATGAAAACAGAGTTATAGTGTTCCCAAATGGACTTCTCACTATGGGTCTCACCATTTTTGAGTTATGAGTTATGGAAACAGAGTTATGAGTTATGGAAATTGATGATCCAAAGAGCCCCTTAGTCACTCCTAGATTGCTCACTCCTCTTATATCCATGGTAAGGTTCATTCAAATAAATTCATGAGTAGGTCTATTATGAATTTGAAAGAAAGGAACACTATTTCACTGTACTCTGCTAGAGATGACAATTTTACCTCGCTTTGCTTGACCCGCCCCGCTTTATCTCGAGCTGATTTTCCCCTCCTTGCAAAGGTGGTGGGGTAGGGATAGGACAAGAATTTAGCCCTATACAATAGGGCAGAGCAGAGATGGGTTTAGACATTATAGATCTACCCCACCCTGCCTTACCTCGCGTTGAGAAAGATTAAATTGTAAATTTTTCACACTCTAAAACCCTACTATCTAAATAAACATATCATTAGATTTTATATTAACCTACATTGATAAAACATCTAACCTATATTGAACTTTGTACTCATGTAATTTTTTATTCAACTAGCTTATACTTTATTCGGCTTGGAAGTATAAAACTCGTTGTTTCATTTTATTCATATAATTTTTTTTTTCTTTACCATTATTCTATATTATCTTTGTTAGCAGGTTGGGGTGGGGATAGGGCCAAGAAATTTTCTCGTCATGTGAGATGTGGCGGGGGCGAAGACCCCACCCTTCAGCCCACCCCACCCCATTGCCATCCATGTACTCTAAGAGTACCTAAGTATTTTTAATTTATTTATCACTAATGTATAGCTTTGTGCATATGCACGAATACAATTAAAAACAATCACGATTATACTGTTCAAATTATTATTATTTTTTTGGAAAAGAAGTTCAATTTAAACAAAGTATTAGCTTATATTTTTTTTTTTAAATCATACATTTCTACAATATGTGATGGTTTCTTATTTTATATATATATATATATATATATATATATGTATGTATGTACATATATAATTTAGAATTTAATTGGTTTTAAACTCTTCAATTTTTGTACCCAAATAATTCACTTGCACAAAAATTAAAAACTTAGATCAACACATAACGAAAAATTGGACTCTAATTGAAATCCAATTTAAAATCTAACTAAATTTGGACTTTTCGATTTTTACACTCAATAATTCACTTAGCACAAAATTAAAAATAAAATAGGACACATGACACAAAATTGATAATCCAATTAAAATCTAATTGAATTTTCTCTGAACTTTGACTATATATATGTATATTAGTCCCACAAGTATAAATCTTGGTCCCTAGTTTTCTATTGTACCACTATTAATCCCCCCCCAAAAAAAAAAACGTTATATTTTGATTCCGACTATCATCTCACTAATGAAAATAACCTACGTGGTAAACAGTGTATAGTTGGTACATAGAACACCTATATGGCCATTAAAATAATTTTAAAAAAATTTAGCATTTAAATAATGCCACAAAAAAAAAAAACAATTAAAACAAAATTCTTAACTTACGATTTTTTAAAAATAAAAATAAAACAAAATAATTAAAATAAGATATTCTTTTCTTTTCATCATTTTTTTGGTCATGTTCTTCATTGGAGTTCTTCCTTAAATATCATGTTCTCAATTTTAATTTAAATTGAAAACAATAACCCAATTATCCAACACCTTTCTCTCACTGACTCATCTTCAAATACAAGTCTCTATCTTTGTTTCTTTTTCTTTTTCTCTCTCAAATCAGTATCTCTCTCTTAGATAGGTGGATCTCTCTCTTTAATCTCTCTATCTCTTAGCTTGGTGGTGGAGAATGTAGTGGAGATAGGTGGTGGCGGATTCCAATTGTGGGTTTTTGGGTGATTTTTGTTGATATGAGTCTATGGGTTTGTGGCGAAAATGATTTTGTGTTTCCAAGTTGGATCTGATTTTGTGTTTTGGTGAATTGGTGGGTTTCTAATTGGGAGATTGGTGTTGATTTTGTGAACAAAGAGGATGCATATCTGTTGATTTTGGTTAGTGTATGTTGGTTTCAAATTTTTGGTATGCAGATCTATTGATATTAATTGGTTGATATTTGTTTGATTTGAGTTTTGAATTTTGATATGTTTGGCTATAAAGAAAGTACAAGAAAAAAAATAAAATAAGGATTAATTTGCCATAAACATGAACATGATCAATAATGTTCTGGGGAAGAACATAAAGAATATGAACATGTTCTTCCAAAAAATTAATGAAAAGAAAAAAAAATATTTTAATTTATTTTTAAATAAATCATAAGATTAGATTTTTTTTTTTTTTTTTGAGAAACAACTTTAGAATTTTGTCTTAATTGTTCTTATAAAGTAGATTTTTTTTAATAAAAAATAACATAGTTTGTTTTAATATTTAAAATGTTGATGTGGTATTATTTAAATGCTAAATAAAAAATTTATTATTAATTTTAAAGGCCACATAGGCATTATATGTGCCAAAAGTGCACGTTGTTTGCCACATAAACAATTTCCATTAGTGAGATGATGGTAGAAATCAAAATGAAATGTGTTTTTCTTCTTAAGGACTAAAACTAGTAAAATAGTAAAGTGGGAACCAAAAAGGGAATGGAGCCAAAATGTAAGGACTAGAAAAATATTTCTGCCTTTTTTTATATTTTATTTAAAGGACAAAACACATCGTTTGGGCCTTAATAAGGGTTTTTGGATTTTGCCCTGTTTAAAAATTTGATTTGTCTCTAACAATATGGCTTGTTTTGATTGGCAGTCATTCAGTTAGAAAGATATTGATGTGTCCGTTATATAACGCCTAAACCTACCACATGTGGTTGGTCCAATGAAATGATATCATGCAGACGTGGATCTAATTATTTTATGTAATTAAATAACCTAAAAAATATATAAAATTTAAAATCTAAAAAATTAAACTTATTTTTTTCCTTTCCAAATTAGTTTAACCCTAGATGAATCCATTAAATCTAATATACTCTTGGAATATGCGTTTTGCAAAGAGGAAGAGGAAGGAGGGGTACTATTTTTTAGTTTGGAATCGAGTTCGTCTTGGGATTTGGATTTGATTTAGGGCTTTTTTTTGGTTTGAGCCTTCACAGCATTTCTTCCGCTCAAACTTTGGGTTGGATATGTTGAGGTCCTCGTAGCTCAGTGGTATCCATTGTTAATGCATCGGTTCAGAATAGGAAGTAGAATCAATGAGAGAGTGAGAAATGATAAGTCCAAGATTGTCAAAGCTTTTAAGAGAGAATTATTTGAGAGACTATTGTGTTTGGCTGCCAAGAAAACAGAGGCGTAGCTAGGATTTTTTACATGGGAGGGCCGAGTTTCACATTCTTTTGTTCTTCATAATTCATAAATGTATTGTAAAAAAGATGATCAAATTTAAAATATAATAATATATCTAAACTCAAATGAGTGGACAAATTTTTTCTAATTTGCTATAAACATGTACCAAAATTAAAAAAAAAAAAAAAAAAAAAAAAAAAAAAAAAAAAACTTGGCATCTCCCATAAAATTTATGCTCAAAGTCTATCCTTCATTTAAAAAAAAAAAAATCATTCATTATAAATTCTATTGGGAAATTCTTACCAATTTCATTTTCAATTCATCTTAAAAAATGAATAAATCTTTTGTCTATGGCAGCCCAAATTCTCTTCTAAAAACAAATTAATGTTAGCATAACTTATCTAGCAACTAGATCCAAATGGTAAAATCAACTAGAGAAAAAATAACACGATGAGAAAAAGATCAAATTTGTGGGGGAAAAAACCTCAAAAGTTTAAACAGTGCACTATGTACATTGCACTTTAACAATTGAATACACAAAAAAAACAATGCACTCTTGTAAATTTTAAAATATATTAAAAAAAAAAAAAAAGGACACAAGCTAGCTAGGCATTTATTATAGGTTTTGGTAAAACACTATGTTTTATTTGAGTGGGGGTCTATTAATTTGAGAAACCAACAGTGGAGTAGACTGGATATACATTGCAAATTTCAAAGGAAAGAAAATACAAACCATGGACTAGGGCTTAATGTGATAAAAGGCTATATTTTAATTTTTTTTAATTTAGATTTTTTATTTAAATATGATAAAACAATTTTTAAATTTTATTAAAAAAATTTATTAGTATTTTTATTTTATTAGGCACTTAGGTTTCAAGTATGCTATGTATGCCTTTTCCGTTAGTGAGTTAATAGTAGAAACAAAATTAACTGTAAATTGAAAATTACATGGATCAAATTAACTGCTATCAAAATGTAGAGATTAAATTGACTGTAACCTTAAAAAATAATAGCTAAAATAGTATTTTTGCCAAAAAAAAAAAATCTTTGCATGGAAATGTCAATCTTTGAATTCCATGGTTGCACCCTTAGCTTGAAAACTTGTATATAGATCACATTTAACCTTAAAGTTTCCATTGCTATAATAAAGCTTGCATCTTTATGTCACAATTTGTCTCCTTTTACATTCAGAGAAAAAAAAAAAAAAATACTTGTCTCGTTTTATATTAAAGCTTCCTCTTCTTGCATGCATATATATTACCTTTAAATGGTTGCCTTAGATTTTATTCTTTAATGCTTGGGTCATTCATGAAGTTTTAGAAATGATGTCTTGCTTATAGCCAATATGGATTTGATGATGTAGTTTATCTAATGCTATTATATCTTTCTCAGCTACATCTTTTAGGTCATATATGCATAAATATATCTATATAGATTTCCCTTTGGACACATATATGGATATACACATTAAATTCTATGGTTAAAGTTGTAAACCCATGGTCCCATAACAAAGAGGCTTGGTAAAGAGTATCATTATTTTACGGGGAAAATGCTCATACATTCTTTGAACTATAAGGTAGTGGTCATGACGCACTTGAACATTTATTTTGGCCAGTTTATGGCCATGACACCCCCATGAGCTTTTATTTTGACCAGTTTACTTCATAAATTTCACACAACTCCAAATCAATACATCGGTTACTCTGCTATAAAGGAGTCACTCCAACCATTGGTTTTGTATTAGGTGTGATTGGTCACCTATGAGTTTAATTCATTTTTGGTTACGTAATTAACTAAACCAATTTTAAGGATTTATTAATTAAGGTAAACCAAAAGTATCGAACCAAAAATCTTGGACTTGAAAGTTCGGTTACATGTGGGGATGGTGTTAAGCACCCCACAATGTCTATCTAAAAAATAGTACCTCATTTTAATTTAATTCAAAAAATATCTTTTGGTGAAAAAAATAGGATACTTGACACTTTGATTTTTGAAACAGTTTTGCACAATCAATGTATATATAGTATACCATTTGAGTATTTAAGTCAAAGAATATTTACAACCAAAGCATGTGCGAGATATTTAGCCAACAATGATATATACATAAATAGCATGTGAGTATTTATTTACTACATAACTAGCATGTGAATATTAAATATTATACAAGAATAAATTACAACATAAAAATAGAAAAAGAGGGGAAAGCACCTTGTTGTCATCCACCTTGTTTTCTCATTTTTACCATGCAAAAAAGATGACAATGGAAATGTATTAGTGCCAAAGAAGAGAAAGAGACTATGTAAGCTTGATTGGTGCCTATGGGTTCAATGAGTTTGAACCATGGGCACAAATTCCTAAACTTGCAATCCTAAGGAAATTTTAGAATAAAAAAGCATGAGCAAGCTTGAAAAGAAATTCTTTTTAGAAAACGTTATCTTTTTTTTTTTCTTTTTTTCTTTTTTAAGGAAAGATTGGAAAGAACACATTTTTTAAAAAGTTTTATTTTGAAAAGATGAGGTTTTAGAAAAAGTTACTTTCATCATTTTTTGGAAGAAGAGATTTCTTTTGAACAAGCAAAGATTTGAAAACGAGGAAGTAAGTCTTCATTCTTCAAAGAATTTTTTTTTTTTTTAAATGCCTTAGAATTCGAAAATTTTAGGGGATTTAAACTTTTCTAAAAATAATTACTTTTTTTTTTTAAGAAAAGCATTAAATTTAAGAAGACTAAAGAAAAGGGAATTTCAAAAAAAGATTCATAGTTTTTTTTTTTTTTTAGGAAAAAGAGTATAGCTTTGAAAAGATCCGATGATTTTGTTTGAGAAAAAGATTTGGAGGAAAAAACTTTGTTTTATAAAATATTTTTATAAAAGTGGAGGATTGAAAAAGAATCTTTTATTATTAAAAAATATTCATGAGTTTTTTATTTTTTGAAAATATTTGAATAAAAAATCCCATGACTTTTAAGTTAAAGAAAAAAGACTTACGGTGAAAATATTTTGGTGGGGAAAAATCATTTTGAGTGCAAAAGATCTTAAAAACAAAAGTCATGGGTTTTATTAAAAAAAAAAAAAAAGGTTTAAGTTCGAAAATCTCATGACTTTGAAGAAAAATAAATATTCCTTTTAAAACTATGAAAGATTTTCCTCATCATATTTTAGAAAAGAAGTTTCCAACGTCATAAAAGAAAACATTTTTTTTTTTGAAGAAAGAAGAAAATATTTTTTTTTTAAAAGCCTCATATTTGGATTTAATAAATAAAAAAAGGGCGAAAGGAATATATTTTTTAGAAAGAACATTTTTTTTAAGAAAAGATTTATTATTTGAAAGAACACTTTGAAAGAAAGAAAGTTTAGGAGAGGATTTTTAAAGAAAAGATTTTATTTTTGAAGACAAATTTAAAAAGGGAATAAAAATCTTTTTCTTTGAAAAATCATTTCCTTAGAAAGTGCATACTAAAGGAATTTGTTTAACCAAGAAATCAATTTATGGCAACATTATTAATGAGCAAAAGTAAAGAGCAATAATAGTATAAGTGCTATAAATTTAAAGACAAGTAAATAAGTACAAGAAAATAAAGGCAAGTAAATAAAATTGCTAGAAAATTACATGGCAAGAAAAAGTAAAGTGCTGAAATGTAAATGACAATAGAAGTAAAAGTTCATTAAAAAGTTTTTTTTTTTTTTTTAAGATCCCTCTTAAATAAGTTTTAATCTATTTCAAGCCTTATGGGTGCTTTGTCAAAAAGAGATGGGAATTCTATGCCATCAACCATTCTTAAGACAACATTCCCATATTGTGCTTTACTTAAGGTTTAGAACTTATTTAAAAGGGATAAGATAGAAAATCTCTCTCCCTCTCTCTCTCTCTCTCTCTCTCTCTCTCTCTATATATATATATATAATAATAGATAAAGTAAAGAGAAAATTCAATTAAATATCAAATTGAAATTCAATTAAAGTCTAATTTTGAAAATTTTAGAATTTTGTGCCAAGTGAGTTAATTTAGTGTAAAAATTGAATTTCAATTAGAGTTTTTTTTTTTTTTTTTTTTTTTTGAGAAAAATTTCAATTAGAGTTTAATTTTGCACTACGCGTTCTATCTAATCTAAATTTTTAAATTTTTGTGCTAAATTAGTTAATTTAGTATAGAAAACGAGGAATCCAATATAATAAATCATAAAATACATAATCATATAACTAAAAAAAAATTCAAATTTATAAATCATCTATATATATATATATATATATATGTATATTAATAGGTAAAGCTGAGTGAATATTCAATTAAATTTCAAATTGGATTATAATTTTTATCTAATTTTGCGCCACATGTCTTATCTATATATTTTTTAATTTCTAGGTGAGTTAATGTAAATTATTTATCTTTAAAGAGAGTTTTATTTTCCAATTTTATAATCAAATGTGGAATCACATCATAAATATTCATCCAAGTGAATTATTGAGTACAAAAACTAAATATTCTAGAATAAATGAATATTAAAAAAAAAGTGCTTCACAATAACAAAAATTAAGAAATAATAAAAATAAATAAATAAAAATAGACATGGATAGTTTACATTTTATACCTAATAATATTATTACAAGACTTTTTAAAGAATTAACAAAATATAAGAATGACTATCAATAGTGTTTAAATTATATACATAGGAATAATAATATGCATCTTATTGTATATCTTCAAGTGTATCTATGCATATGCATGGGGTTACAAGCTAGTATATAATAATAAGTGAAACTAAGAGAAACTAAGAGAAACTTAAGTTAGAATTCCAACTTAGAATTCTAATTTTGCGTCATGTGTCCTAAATTATTTATTCTTAAAGAATTTTATTTCTTAATTTTAGAATCATAAATATTCATGTGGGACCGCATGAATATTTATGTGGGACCGCATCATAAATATTCATTATAGTGTGTTATTAAGTACAAAAACCAAAGAGTTTAGAATAAATGAATCGTAAAAAAAAAAGTGTTTCACAATAATTTTTTTTAAAAAGAACATGGACAATTTACACTTAATACCTAATTATATCCTTAAAAAAATTTAAAGAGTTAACAAAATATGAAAATGACCATCAATAGTATTTAAATTATGAGATAGGTTCAAGTTACACATGATGTAACTTCACAAGAGTTACACTTTTTTTGGACCATTAATTTGTATTAGATCTAAGGGTAAAAAAACACTCATAGTCCTTTTTTGGACCATTAATTTGTAATAGATCTAAGGATGAAAAAAACACTAATAGTCATGTATTTATAGTTCCCTAGAAATTAGTAACTAAGTCATCAATTCTTCTTATTAAAAATAGAAATATAAAAAACAGCATTTACTCTCTGTTCTCCATCATCTTCATCTTCTCTCCCTTTCTCACATGGTCTTGTGTTCTATCTTGTGGGTGTCAATTGTGGGCTTGAAGACAACAAAGACAATAACAATTGAAGTTTTGTTCAACTGTTAAGTTTGCAATTTAAAAAATGATTTCGGACTGTTTAGCTATGTTCCTGTTTTGCTTAAATAATTGTCATTCCAAATTAAAATTATTCCAAAGTTCATGAATGGTGTCGTTAAGTACTTGGTAAAGGACAAAAAGTCCTTATCTTATGCTAGAATTTTCGTAAAATGATGAAACTTCAATCCTTATCCGATTCAAGTTAGTCGTGGTTGCACTATTTAAGTTACTTGTGCAGGATTTCTTTTGATTAAGGAATAAGAAATCAAACATGGCTTTCAACTTTTTAACAACACACACACACACACACACACACACACACACACACACACACACATATATATATATATATATATATATATATATATTCAGACTCTTAAAGAAGTTTACTTTGATTATTACTATCAAAATTATGAAGCATGCTGTTTTCCTTCTTTTTTTTTCTTTTTTTTTTTGAGAGAAAAAGACCATGTGAGAGAGGGAGAGAAGATGAAGATGATGGAGAGCATAGAGTTAATGCTCTTTTTTCTTTTTCTTTTTTTTTTCTATTTTTAATAAAAAGAATTAATGACTTAGTTACTAATTTCTAGGGAATAATAAATACATGACTATGAGTGTTTTTGTCACCCTTAGATCTAATACAAATCAATGGTCCAAAAAAGGTGTAACTTGAACCTATCTCTTAAATTATATATATATATATATATATGTGTGTGTGTGTGTGTGTGTGTGTGTGTGTGTGTGTGTGAATTATACTATGCATCTTATTATGCATCTTATTATGCATCTTTAAGTGTATCTATACATATGCATAGGGTTACCAGTTAGTATATATATAGAACAAGGGAAATAAAAGAGTGCAACAAATAAAAAGGGAGTGGGGACTAGCAAAAATTAAATGGGATGACATTAAAGTAAAGGAGAAGGAGGAATAGCATTAAAATAAAAGGAATGACTAAAGTAAATAGATGAACAAAACTATAATGAGTTCCTAGATGCCTAGAAGAAATGAGATTTCTTCCCCCTAAGGTACTTCCCATATTAGGTCTAGGTGATGGTTCAATACCTATTTAGGAACATAGCAACATCACAATCAACAAATAAATATAAGCATAAAGGAAAAGAGAGATAGATATACACAAATACAACAACAAAGTGCTAAGAATTGCAAGCAAAAGTAAAGAGACAAAGTAAATAAATGGAACTTCATATATATAAAAATGGATGATGTTTACATAAGAAGAGGAGAGAAATGGGATGGGTGTAGTTATTAAAAAACTATCCCATCCCTACACCATACCCACAAAGATTACAAATAAAATGAGAGAGGCTACTGAATTTTTGTGGTGGGTTTTCTAAAGAGAGGAGAGAGAAATTTTTTTCATAAATTTCTAGGGTTTTTTTTTTTCTAATATTTTCTCTCTGATTGTTTTTATTTTTTCTCCCAAAAACTCTATTATTTTACGAAAACAATGGGGGTATTTATAGAGATAGCCAAAAAATGGGCGGCTATGTGATGGTGTTACCAAAACACCATCACATAGTCACCCATGATGTGTTTTGGTACACCATCACAAAGCCTTCCATTTTTGACACCTAAGCAAGCTATTTCGTCTTTTCTCAGTTTCTGGTCTAATCTTCGAGTGTCTATTTGGAGGCCTTTCTAAGCTCCGTTTTCTTCAAAATTTATATCCTTGAGAAGCATTGGATGTCTAGTTTCCATAAGTTCTAACTTTGCAAGATTTGGAGCTACGGTCATCAAGATATTGCATTTGGAATGGAGGTGATGCAGTGTAGGAAATTCTGTAACGTGTTTTCTTAATCAATTTACTCCTTTCAATCCATGGCAGACATCATCGAGCCCTTTTTATGAGAGGTGGTCGAGACCTCATACTTCAAGCTGGTTCAGCCAGATCGCTCTAATTCTTGCCTAATCGATACAGTTTTTTGTGTGAAGTTGGTCCAAAAACAGCCTATTTTACTTGGGAAAAAAGTGAAAATTTAATTATAGTTTTGATATTTTGTTGATATCTCATCTATTTTAATTCCGATTTGGCTTGTGAACTATTGTTTTGAAGGGAAAAATATGACCTACCATACGGTCCAAATTTCAACTCGATCGAACAATTGGATCAAGAAGTCAATTTTTTTACCAAACTCGGTTAGGGTTTTTGGTCTAAATTACTATCAAAAGGTTTTTGAATGTTGTGACTCTTTGTTCCACTATCTGTTCATATTGTGTTTATTTGTTATTCTTTGTTGGCTTTGAAACTTGCAATTTGCACATTTTTTTTCGGATTTTTGCATTTATTTTGAAGCGTGAATCAAGATCGGACAAAATACGATATCAACAAATGGTTAGGAAAATTTTTAGAAAACTTTTGTTAGGGATAATTTTTTTGATTATCCTTATTCTCGTTAAAGTGAAAGCTACTAAGTATGCCTTTACCACTTCCATCCCTCATCAATTCCAAATACAATTCCTCTTCACTTAGAAGTTGATAATTTTCCCCTAATATTGCAATGCATTACAGTCAACTTGAGTGTTGTAAACCACATGCATATAAAGGTAATGAGGACGATTATAGAAATTAAGCGTATGATTTGGGTTTTTCAACACTATATGCACGACCCATTGCACAAGATGACCCAGACTATAATATTGCTATAGACTGCCAACATTTTTGCTACAAAGAACCAAAAACTGCCTATCTTTTGGGAATTGGTTTATGGAAGTGTTTTCGTAAAGAACTTGAGATAGGCAAGTACCCTCTCTCTCTCTCTCTCTCTCTCTCTCTCTCTCTCGTTTTGTGTGTGTGTGTGTACGTTACGTGAATGAACACATGTACGAATTACTTTGTTAGTCCAAGTCATTTAGATCAAACACATCCCAAATAGAAGCCTTGATTTTAGTGGCGAAGATCTAGGGGATATACTTCATACGAGTGATCAAAATCATTTTAAATTTTTTCAAAGAATTTTTATGCTTCTGGCCCCCATCTTATGGTTATATATATTACGGTGTTACACGACAAAAATAGCATAGTACCACTGTTTTTTGAAATTATTAGTGTTTTAGCACTGTTTCAGAAATATGTAAGGATTCACCACTTTTTGGAAAATCAAGTTTTCAGTGGTACTTGAGTTCCATGAACTCGAATTCTTTGAAAAAATAGCCTTCATATTTTTTGAAATTTTTTTTATGGAACTCGAGTACCATGAAAATTTTTCAAAATTTTTCCATGGAACTCGAGCACCATGGAAAACTTGAGTTTCCCAAACTCGAGTACCAAAACAATGGTAAATCCCTACCTATTTTTGCAATAGTACTAAAACACTAATAATTTCGAAAAAACAATGATACTATGCTATTTTTGCCCGTGTTACACTCCCAATAACTTGTTAATTTAATTTGTATTTTGAAAATTTCACCGTTGAGTTGTGTGTTCTATATATTCTTAAAATTCATGCCAATTTCCATTCCAATCGGATGTTATTTACCATTCAATCCAAAATTCATCTTTTATACATTTTTTAAAACTACAAAAAGTAAATATTAAACAATTGATTGATAATATAACTATTGATTTTTTATGACCTTAAAATATTACAAACTTAGAGAATATACAAAGATAATGTAATCCAACAATAAATTTGTCAAAATTTGCATTCAATTAAGAAAAACTGAGTGGTGTAACATTACTTGGTGTAATTTCAATCCAACTTATATGTAAATGAAAGAAAAGATAAGTATTTAAAAGCATAAAGTAAACTAGATCTTCCTTGAGTAAACCTTTATACCCATGGGAAATCAATAATGGTAGTGCATAAGGATATAGATCCACTCACCATATTGATTTAGAATGTTAAGAATAGGTTAGGAAGATCTATCTTGAATAAACCTTTATACCCATAGGAAATCAGTAATGGTGGTGCACATGGGTATAGCTCCACTCACCATATTGATATAGGATATAAAGAATCAAAATGCAAGGTTGGCTTCCCTTAAATCCATGAAATTTAGTTTGGTTATCAAAATCGCGATCTGGATCATAGGATCACACGATTTTACAATCCCACCTTACCAAAAAGTTTAGAACCGTAGTAGAATCGCAAAAATGGTAGAATCGTATAAGATCGTAGGATCGTATGGGATCCTACCGATCCTACCAAAACACATTTTCGGCTTAGGCTTCTTCTTTTATTTTTAGTGAGATTCGTTTGGGGCCTTTGGGCTAAGATAGTCCAACTAAACCCATAAGCCCTATTAGGTTATCAAAAGCCCAATAACAAATTTAAGTCCCAAATTTATCCCTATGTCAACATAAAATCTCAAAAAAAACCTATAGTACTTAAGTTTAAAGTTTTAAAAAACAAAACCTAAAATATTTAGAAACATTCTACCCCATAGTTGTGCTTGCTTTCTACTATTGGGTAATTTGTTTGGATAGTTAATAGTTTATCATTTATTTTTGCTTTGATAGCTTGATTCCACATTGTTGTGTTGTGTATATGATTCTGACGAAGCTTTTTAGGTTTTTATTTTTCCATTTTGTTAACTAAATTGAGTAAAATTTGAAAAATTATGAAACAGGATCTTCATTATTTGATTCTTTGAGAAATATTAGTAAACACAATTAGTAGTTTAGAATTGCACACAACCTGTTTGATGAATTCTTTGTGTGATTTTTTTAGCATGCTTTGTATCTTGATGTCTTTTTTGCAACTCTAGAACAAATATACAATGTCTACTTTGGCTAACAAGAAAATTAAGCGAAAAAATGCACCAGGAAATAGGTCTGACCTAGGATGGGATCATGGTGTTGAAGTAGGTTCAAGGCAAGTTCAATCTAATTATGACAAAGAAATTCATAATGGGGGTATATATGGGCTGAAACATCATTTAGCTGGGACTAGGAAAAATGTTTCGGCTTGTCCTAGTGTGCTAGAAAAGGTGAAGGAGAAATTTGTGGCTATTTTGAATGGCCAAGCTAAAGCATCTATAAAAAATAAGAGGTGGTATATTATAGAAGAAGAGGATAATGGTAGTGATGATGAATTAGTTGAAGTACGACTACATCCATCAGCTAGTTTTTATATGCTAACTAGCCTAACTTATTTTGGATTCAGAACTTAGAATTTAGAAACATTTTCCGTATGTGTAGAGAATATATTGCTACTTAGTTGCTAATTAAACATGTACTGAACTTTTTAGATATATTATGTCAAAGGTTAAATATATTTTTCTTTGTTAGTATGTCATAATGATGTAGTGCGTGCAAATTACATTGTATGATGCAAATCTTTTATTTTTTTTAATGGATGGATTTATATTTTAAGTGATTATTCAACATATAGGTTGGGTTTGGATAACGCTGAACGCGTCCAGCGTTCAGCGCTTTCCCCCTTTTTTTTTCTTTTTGCTGCGGTGATAGACATGCAGCGCGCACTGTTCACGCACTTTTTAGCAATTTTTTATTAAAAATGGGTCCCGCAGTACTATTCACATATTTAAAAATTATTTTGCTACAGTATTTTTAGTTTTTAGTTTTCAGTTGTATTCAAAAGAAACCATAATGTCACTATCAATAGATTTTTTGCTTTAAATCTGAAAATAGGTAGGATCTTAAGATTCACGATCCGATCCTACGATTCACGATTCTACGTAAGATCCCAATTTTGACAATCTTGAAATTTAATATTCATATGTGCAAAAAAAAAAAAAAAAAAAAAAAAAAAAAAAGAAAGAAAGAAAGAAAGGTATTCACCTTCACGTATAGCATATACCCACGAATATGAGTAAAAGCCCAAACTTTAATGTATAAAAATAAAGACAATAATATAAAGACTTGTATTTAAATGACAATAAAGAAAATGGCAAGTATTTAAATTGCAAGAAAATAAATGACAAGAATTTAAAAAGCATAAAAGTAAATGACTTGTATTTAAAGAGCATAAAAACAAGCACAAATTACAATTTACAACTTATCTATATATAGTTTAACCGAAATTTATGTTATCTACATGTCGTTTAAAATTTGACACTTTACCTACCGGGAATTTGACCGAAATTTAAGTTGTCTACTTGTGATTTGAAATCCCATGATACAAGTATTCTACGAGATTCTTTTTTATCTTATTCAATATTGAATTTTTATGTTTTTTGTGTTTTTGAAGAAGGGAAACATAAAAGTGAAAAAAAATTACATATTTAGCCATGTTTTTAAGAGAAGTGGATTACAAAACTCTAATTGAGCTGACCTCGAAAGAATAAAATGTCAAAATTCAAATCACAGTTAAATTTTAACTAAACCATAAGTGGATAAGTTGTAATTTTTCTTAAAAACAAATAGCAAGAAAATAAAAGAGCAAGAATATAGATGAACTTCATAGATTCAAGTGTATTTACATGGAAAATAAAGAAAAATGATTCAAAAAAATTGGGGGTTTAGGAAGGTAAAGAGGCTGGTGGATTTTTTTGTGAAAAATGGGTTTGGAAGCTAGTCCAGAGAGGAGAAGAGAAGGGAAGAGGTCTAAGGAGATTTCTAGAGAGGTTGGGTAGAGAATAGGAGAGTTGATTAATTGTTCAAAAAAAAAAAAGGTAAAAAAGCAACCAAATTCACGTGACAAACTTAGACCTATTGGCAGTGGGCGCATAAAAGGGGGCAAGGGGCTAGGCCTACTTCCACCTCACTAGTTTTCTAGAAGCTCCTATACACTGCCTTTCCCGGTTTTGCCCTTTTTCAACCCTGTTTAAGTGCAGTTGTTTGGAGGTCTTTTGGGACTCGGATTTCTTCAAAACATATATATCATTGCATTGGAAAGGTTTGGATGTCTGGTTTCTATAGAGTCTAGCCATTTTCAATTTGGAGCAGTGGTCACGAAGATATTTTACTTGGAAGGGAGGTGACACAGTGTAAGAATTGTGTAGCACTTACCCAATCCAAAGGTGATACCGTCAAGCTTTTTTTTCGTGGAATAGCAGCTAACTCACCATACTTCAACTAGGTTCTGGCTTTTCGTACCCACTGCGAAAAAATTTGTACAGTTTATTATTGCACGATACACCCCAAAAAAGAAAATTAAAAAAACAAAAAACATATTTTAACTTGAAAAATAATGAATTGTGCATTTCTTTCCAATTTTTTGAACTTTTTTTTTTTTAATGGACTTACTGACCTCCGTTTTGGTTGAGTAAGATATTGATGGAAAGGGAATGATGTCTATTTTCTAAAGATTCTGTTTTTTTTTTTTTTTTTTTTCCCAAATCCTTCAATTTATCATGCTAGAGGCCTTAGAAAAAATAGTGGAAAAACCACGTTTTAATATACAATTCCTACTTTAATATTTTTGTAAATCATTTTTATTTAACTGGGGGGTTTTTTTGGGCCATCCAAGCATGTCAAATTGAAATTCATTACATATCCTTTCCACCGACTCATCACTTGAACCAATTGGTGCTCATTTGATTATAACTTAATTGAAATTAAGACTTTAACGTTTTTGTGATATCTCATCAGTTTTAAGTCCAATATGGGCATGTGAACTATCATTTTGAAGAAAAATTCTTTATCTTTAAGATGAGCTCAAATTCATCACGATCAGAAGGTTGGAATTCTGGTCAAAATTTGACTAACCCCTATTATAGTTGGTCCAACTTGATCGAACTTAGTCAAAAATGGTAATTTTGGTTTTTCAATTCTTAGACTATCAAAATGATTTATCCAACTTCTGCCCAGGATAAATGAAATTATTTTTTGTAATTCCTTGCTTTTCCATGCTTAAGAATGCAATTTTTGGCTTTCTAGGGCTTAACTGTTTTTGGCATGCAAATCAAGGCCAACTAAAATACTGTGTCAACAGACATTTTGGGGTAATTTCATTTGTAATAACGCATATCTATGCTAGTCACTTTTGCATTATATCTAAAAAGGAATAGCTTAGTTACTTTTGACACTTCTCATAATTGGTAATTACTTATATGCCTAAGATCCATTTAATAAATACCTAATATTGAACTCAACACACACCTATACTACAAACACTCATACATTCCATTCCATTCACATTCACACAATTTGGAATATCACAATTCCCCTATTTAAATTCTTGACACTACTTTGAGCCCAAATTGTGTTGTTGTGCACCCGAGCCACATGACGTTATTAGGTTGCCATTGATACCTGGAAAATTACAATCACCAGTACAATACTTATTTATATTAAAGCATAATTACTTTGTAGATAACACCATTAGAAGTAGTCTTTAAACTCAAATATACAACTCTAAACATTTAAAAAAGAGAAGCCATAAATAAACTCACATAACTCAAAACATCACAAATTCAAAACATGAGATTCTTGAAAAATTTTAGGTAGCAAATCTTGCGTTTCCAACTCCTTTAATTGTATCTAAAACAACTGCAAGAAAAACAATGTGGAAAAGCAGATAAAGATTAAAAAACAACGTGGTTGAATATCCAATTCTTTTGTTTTCCTTTTTCTCTTTTCTTTTTTCTTTTTTTCTAATATCCAATTCTAATATAATAATTATGTGGTAAAATATATATTAAATAATTGATTCATATTGTATAAAAGAAAGAAAACACACAAGCTTATTATACCTTACCGCTAAGCATGCCTCTTCAATGACCATAACTACCAAAGTAATATCTCGTGTGTCAAGAAATTTTGCTTTGTTTCAAAATTGATAATATATACTCGTCATATAATAAATAAAAAAATATATCTAAGCCATCCTAAAGGTCGTGTATTCAGTAGCAATGTTGAGGAGGAGCAAGGGATAAAAGATTTGTTGGGGGTAAAGGAGGTGGAAAGGTTTGAATCCTACTTGGGTTAACCTACTTGGCCGGGCGAAATACCAAACCTTTTCGTTTTTAAAAGATAGAGTGCGGAAAAAAAATCAAGGGTGGAAGGGCAAATTATTATCAAGAGTGGGTAAGGAAATCTTGATCAAAGCGGTGACTCAATCCATCCCTACTTACACTATGGGGGGTTTTTCAACTACCAATGAAACTTTGTGAAGAACTTAATGCTATGAGTGCTCGCTTTTGGTGGGGGCAAATTGACAATGAAAGTAAGATTCATTGGAAGAAGTGGAGTGTGTTGTCTCAACCAAACAAGGAGGGAGGAATGGGCTTTAGAGATTTACACAATTTCAATCTAGCTATGTTGGCCAAGTAAGGGTGGAGATTGCTACAACAACATGAGTCTTTGGTGTATAATTGCTTTAAGGCAAACTATTTCCCGTGTGGTACATTTCTAGAAGCTATAGATGTCTCAAACAACTCTTATGTTTGGAAGAGCTTACTAGCAGCTTAACCAATCCTAGGGAAAGGTGGTTGCTAAAGGGTGGGCAACGGGTCCTCTATTCAGGTCACCAAGGACTGCTGGATTTCCAATCATCCTACACATAGAGTGCTCCACCCACCACATGTGGAGGAGTGGGAATGGAGAGTATCTGAGCTTACTAACTGGCAGGTTAAGGCCTGGGATCGAGAACTCATCGTAGCTGCATTTCATAGAGAGGATGCTGATGCAATTCTTTGCATCCCGTTTAGCCATAGATTGGTGTCAGGTGCTATGATATGGCTTCACACTAAGAATGGGGAGTACACGGTGAGATCAGGATACTAGATAGCCAGATTGATTCTAAAGCAGGAAAAGGATTTGGGGGAGAGCTCAAAAGTAGCGAAAGGATCTCCAATTCGGGCAATTGTATGGAAGATGAAAGTGCCAAGTAAGATACGTATGTTTGCATGGAGAGCTTGCCAAAATATTCTGCCTACACATGAGAATTTGTTTCACGGGAAAGTGGATCCGAATAACTACTGTGAGTGATCTAACCAGACCCCAGAATCAGTTCTTCAGCTTTGGGAGTGTAGAGCGGCACAAGATATGTGGGCAGGAGGTCAAGGTAGACTGCAGCAAGTGGGCATGAAGCAGATGGATTTTATGCAGCTTATAGAACACTTGATCCACAGATTGTCCAAGGAAGAGTTAGAGCTATTTTGGGTCCATTGCTGGTTAATTTGGAACCAAAGAAATATGATGATGCATGGAGGGAAAGTCCAGGATCTTTCAAGACTAAACATTCGGGCAACTGACTTGCTTGATGAGTTTAAAGCATCACAGGATCAGCTGGCTATCCATACAACCCAAGAGGCAGTGCAGTCGTGGTGTCCACCTTCAGGTACTACGTACAAGCTAAACTTTGATGCTGCAGTATTTACGGATACGAAGTCATTGAGCTTTGGCGCGGTTATAAGGAACAATATGGGGGAAATGTTGGCAGCACTGTCAGTTAAAGGTCCTCCAGTTGCCAACAGCAAAGAAGTAGAGATATTGGCATGTCGGAAATCTTTAGAATTTGCTGTGGAGGCAGGCTTCCAAGAAGTGGTTGTTGAGGGAGATAATGCCACCATAATGAGGGGTTTGACAGCTACCAGTCCCGACAAGTCAATGCTGGGAAATATATATGAAGATGCTCGTTGCTTGGCAATGAGGTTTCAAAGTTTATCAGCTAGTTGCGTTAGACATAGTGCTAATGGTGTTGCCCATTATTTGGCCCAGTTTGCAAAACAATTAAGTGAGGACTATGTATGGTTGGAAGAACTACCCCCTACCCTTGAGGCTTTGTGTTTGGACTTTTCTGTTGTTGATTAATTGAATACCACTCGGTTCATTTTCAAAAAAAAAAAAAATGTCGTGTATTCAGGCTTGTTTGGATCAACTTGCCCTTTATTATTGTAATTTGGGGCCATATATGACTCCTAATTTGTTATGAAAATTTACAATGAATGGTACTCTAGTATAAAATGGCACTTTGGAAATAAAATGCCCGAACATATAATTTACGTCGTGATCGTTGTTTTAGAAACCAACACTAAACCTCTTAACTTTGTAATTATATAAAACTAGTGTATAATAAGTGCATATGCATGGTATAATTAAAAATAACACAATTACACATATATGAATTCAAATTATACCTTGTTTAAGTCGTAAATATATACATGATTTTACTCTTTCTTTCTTCTTTATTTTATTTTATTTTTTGGATATACACATAAGTTTACTCTTTTTATTGATATTTTTTTTTTATATTTATATTAGACTTTTTATCATTTGCACAACATTAACTCACCTAGAAATTAAAAAATATAAGTCTAATTTGAAATCAAATTTGAAATATATATATATATATATATTGTTAATACAGTAATAGATTTACAAGTGTCAAATATGTAACCTAAAAAATAAAGACATGTCATGTATAATTTTACGATATTATTATACATTTCATCTCCTTCTTAACATAATTTTCATAATTAAGCACTTAAATTTTTTCTCCTTTTGCTCTCTCCACTAAGAGAAAAGACTATAGAATCTAACTTATCTTCTTCGGAATGATATTCTTCTCCCTTTAATAACAAGGTTATTAGTAGGTTTGTGGGTTTTTTTTTTTTTCTTTTTTTTTTTTCCGGGGTGGGGAAACACTTATCTCTTGTCTTTCTTTACAGTCTTTTATTTGTCTCAAAAATTCTCTTACGTTTCCTAACAATGGAAGAAGTCTTTCAGGATTGGAAGAAACTCTCTTTAACAGAAGTTGAGGGAGTAAAAGTTAAGAAATCCAAGAACTGGACTGCCAAGGAATATGTTTTAGCAGCAAAATTCCTAACCAAGAGAGCTCTGAATGTAGAAGCCATTGGCAGAACATTTAAACCACTGTGGAGGTCAAAGGGCGAAGTTACGATCAGAGAAGCCGAGGATCATGTCCTCCTATTCGTGTTCAAACTTGAGAATGATGCTGAAAGAGTTCTAGCCTCAAAACCGTGGGTGTTTGACAAACACCTAGTCCTCTTCAAGCAGTTTGATTTCTCTATCCATACAAGAAACATGAGGTTTACTACTACGAAGTTTTGGGTCCAAATACTAGACTGCCAATGAGCATGATGGATCCAGAAACGACTATAGAAATTGGTGAATCACTAGGTCCAGTGTTGGCATCAGAGAACACTAAGGAAATGGTAGGGGGTACATTCCTTCATGTTAAAGTTGAAGTACACATCTCTAATCCTCTCTGCAGAGGCAGGAAAGTTGTCATCAATGAGAAATTCAAAATTTGGGTCTCTTTCAAGTACGAAAAACTTCCAAATTTCTATTACTGGTGTGGTTTGGTATCTCATGCAGACAAGAAGTGTAATGTCTGGCTTTGTAGTAAAGGGTGTTAGGACATATGTGATTGGATGTTAAAAACATATGTCAACATTTTATGTATTGACTAATCCTTTAACAAAACGCACTTTACTTGTAATTGAGTAGATTTAGGATGTGTTTAATACTTCGAGAAATAAGGTTTCAAGTTCAAGTATTAAAGCCATACAAGTCTGTCCAAGAAACAAGTGAAAAAGTGGTGTTCATTAAAACTTGACAGCTAGTATCTATCAAGATTTAGAAGAACTGTTTCAGCCCGAGACTCGATAGCTGCTCGACAACTAAGGTATTTGTCGAGGTTTATGAAATTTAGATTTTCAGTTCTAATTTTCATCTAATCTATGATTATGTTTTTGAGCTTTCTCTTCTCACAACCCTAAACATATATAAGGATTATTTTAAGAGTCGTATTAGGTCACACAACTAAGAGCACAATTGCACAAGAGCATAATTCCTCAAGTGTGACCGAAAACCTAGTTTGCCCAAGTTCTTGAAGAAGCTGCTGTGTAAACCATAGGGTTTTGTGACTAAGTAATTTCATGATCTTCATGTGTTGAAGAACTAAAGAACTTTGTAACCAACATCCTTCTAAAGTTGGTGATCAAGTCGCATATTGGGATTCGTGCATCTTCTGGTTAGTCATGTACTGAGAACCGTGTATTGAAAATGAGAGATTGTCACTATAGAACAAGTCTAATTGGGTATTAGAATAAAGGTTCAACTATAGGTTGGTATAAGGTACTGAGATTTCTTTACTTGTAACCGTTTGTTTTGATAGTAGTGGATTCTCAAGAGTGATGACCTTAAAATTACCTGGTGGGGTTTTTGCCGTGTAAGTTTTTCCCATTCGTAAACAAATCACCATGTCATTTATTTTTTGCTACATATTTAATTAATTGGTGATTGTTTGTGTTGCAACTCTCATTGTATGTAATTGAACCTAATTAATTCATTTGACTAATTAATTGGTTAATTCATCACAAGGGGTCAATACATTCTTGGTCTATCAAGTGGTATCAAAGTAGGCACACTCTGATTAGGGTTTAATCTTTGCTGTGAGATTCATTGACCCCTGTTTGTCATGGATAGAGGACAGTTACTTATTGTACCTCCTTTATTTGATGGAACTAACTATGCATACTGGAAAGTACGCATGAGAGTTTTCTTGCAGTCCTTAGATGAGAAGATGCGACAAGCTGTAGAGATAGGCTAGACCAAGCCGAAGGAAGCACAAGTCGATTGAGATGATGCAAAGATCAAGGCGACTAACTTCAACAGCAGAGCATTGAATGCTTTACTTAGTGCGGTCACAAATGAAGAGTTCAAGAAGATCTCCTCTACTGAAATTGCAAAGGAGGCGTGGACCACTCTCTAGATAACCTAAGAAAGATACAAGGCTGTCAAAGATTCGAAACTTCAGAGGCTCACTACTAGTTTCGAAGAAATCAAGATGGAGGAGGATGAGTCATTTGATGAGTTTTATGCCAGGCTCAAGGACATAGTGAACTCATCATTTAATCTTAGGAAAACCATTTCAAAACCCAAGATTGTGAAAAAAGTGCTCAAATCTCTGCCCGAAAGATATCATGCCAAGAACACCACTATTGAGGAATCAAAGGATATTGATAAAATTTTTTCGACAGAGCTTGTTGGAAATCTGCAGACCTATGAGTTGGGTTTGTCTAGGCTCGGGCAGTCAAGTAAGAGTAAGAGCATAGCATTGAAGGCCAAGAGTAACGACACTGATAAGTCTTCCAATGATGAAGATTTTAAAATGAAGTCCTACATCACCAAGCAATTCAAGAAGTTCATGAAGAATGTCAATGCAAAGGGCTTCGACAAGGACCGTAGGCAATCAAGTTCTTCACAGTCTAAAAGCCAAGACAAATAGAAGAAGGATGCTAAGGATGGCGGTTAGTACATTGTTCCTTTAAGGCCCAAGTGTTTCAGGTGTCAAGGATTCAGTCATATGAAACAAAAGTGCCCTACTTATCTCAAGTCTATTAGGAAAAGCAAAGCACTTGCTACTACCTTGAGTGACACCAAACTTGAGGATGATTTCGAAAATGAGGATGACAGAATCCTAAATACCTTCACCGCTAGTGTTAATCCTACTGAGGGGATTATAGAAGATGTGGATGAAGAAGAAAACTTGATGGAGTTAAAATTTGAGAAAATGGATGAACAAGATGACATCCACACAGCCTGTGCAAAACTATACAAGGTCTCTGAAAAACATGAGAAACTATATAGGTTGGCCACCAAGAAGCTCAGTGATGTGGAGCTTGAACGAGAACAACTCTCTACAAAGTTTGATGAAGTCAATCAGAGTATTGTAGCACTGAGGTTTGAAAACAATTTTTTTACTGAGAAGCTTGAGGCGAAACTGTTCCAAGTAAGAGCTCAGTTGGAGAGGACCTCAAGTGCAAAGCTTGATGAGATGCTCAGCATGCAAAGATCTGCCTCCGATTGAACCGATTTAGGGTATGACTTTTCTTCTTCTAATATTGCTTCTTCTAGTACTACTATTTTCGTTTCTCCTGCTAACAATATTGATTCTGGGAATGATGATGCTAAAAATGTGATAGCTAGTGAGAACATAGACAAGAATAAATCTATTTTAGGAGCACTCCCTAAGTTTGCTAAGAAAGAACCAAAAATCCTAGAGCTAAGAAGAGTAATACTCAAAAGTATAAAGAGAAGAAACAACATCTCTGTCATCACTGTGGCGCAACTGGACATACACGACCAAATTGCTATAAGTGGTTAACCACTCAATAAAGCAACAGCATGATGTCATCGGGAAGCCAGAGTCAGCTTTCGTCCTCTCTTTCACCTTTATAAGATCTCCTTAAAGCCCTCATGTTCCTTTCAAATTTAAACAGTTTCAATTCTTCCCCCTCACCGCCAGTTCAAGGGTTTTCTTAAAGGAAAGGTTTTTCCAAGGTGTGGAAGAAAAAGGGCTCAAAGTGATTTAGTCACTTTTTTCTCTCTCTCCCTCTTTTTGTTGTGTTTGTATTACTTGTGTGTTTTGCTTTCTGTTTGAAACAGTCTAGTCTTTATGCATTGTTTTATTTGACATGTTTTTGTTTGGTGGTTTTTCAGTTTTGTTTTTATTTTATTTTTCATTCTTAAAAAATTGAAAAATTAGAAAAATACAAAAACAGTGTGTATTTGTGTACATTAGTACTTGTATACCTTGAATGGCCAATGAAACAAAATTTTCTAAGTTTTGTATCTTTTGTAACTTAGATGAGCATCTCTATGCAAAACTAAGCAAATGAGTTTTGTAACTCGTGTTTGTAATGAGTAAGATTAAGTGATCTCTTGTATTTAACACTCGTATCACTTTTTTTTACGGGAAAGACTAAAAAATCCTAAGAGACATGCATAACTAACCATCTCACCACTGTTGCCCGCCAATTATGAAATGACATCTATATACTTTGACAAAGCAAAAGTGCAATATCAAAGAGTTTAACATAATTGGGTATTTCTTTTCTCTCTCTTATATGTCCATGCACGATATACTTAATAAAAGAAAAATATGTAAAGAAAAATAAAACAAAAAGATCAAAATGTTTTAAAAACATGATTGCAAGCGTGTATTCTAGAAGATGTAAGAGTTATAAGATATACCTTGAAGGTGATAATCCCCATCAAGCAGTTATGATCGTATGTGAGTCAAATCGTCATAACATAGAGATACTTATGCAACCTTGTGATATTTTTGCGACAACGCATAATATTCTTTGCTACTTTTGATACATGTGCAGGTACAATGTGATTTGGCCATCACAAGGTTTACATGCACTAATGTATGCTCACTAAACTGACTAAACTTGTTTTTGAAATATAAAATTGGTTAGACTTGTTTAATGTGTGTGTGTGTGTTTTGGATCTAAATACATGACATTTTTCTTGTTGAGAGATGTTTTTGAGAGGTTAAAATGTTGTTTGGATGTTTGGTTGAGTTGCATGTTTGATTGCATTCATGTCTGTGCTTTTCTCTTCTTGAAAATCTATTTTTAAGCAATTTCGACAGCTCCTCGACACCTCTCGACAACTCCTCGACACCTCTCGACAGCTCCTTGACACCTCTCAACGGCTAAACTATCTATCAAGCTCTTTAGCTTTTTCTTATCGCAATCTCGATAGCTTTTCGGTAGCCCCTCGATCCATCAAGAAAGTTTCTGTCTGCTCAATAGCTGCTCGATCCATCGAGCTTGTTTTTGCTGTGGACACCTCTAGGCACCTGCTTAATAGCTGCATCTATAGACTCTTTTAAAGCTCAACACTTCTCGACACCTCTCAATCTATCGAGAATTACTAAACTTCTATATATAGGGTTAGCGCGATTCGAATCTCATTTCTCTCGATCGATCTCGATTCCTACTACCTTTTCACCTCCTAAAACCTCTTTTTCTCACTCCAGACTTCATCCTTAAGGATTTTTTTGGCCTAGATCAAGTTTTTCTTCTCTTGGTAAGGATCCTAATCCTTCTTATTCATGCATTTAACCTAAATTTTTGAGATTTCTTGAAAATTTTGGGGTTTTTCAAAATTGATGAAGTTATTGTGAAACTTTTGGGATGGGATTTGTATTTTTGATCTTAAAACATCATGCATTGCATCACATGTGCAGTATAACGATGTTTCATGCATTTTAGATGTGTGTTTACATTGTGGAACCAATTGTGTGCTGGTAGGTTTGGATTGGGATAAGCCCATGATGTATTTCCTATTGCATATCACACGCTCATGCATTTTCATTCATACGTACCTTCAAGTTTCTATATTTGTTATATTGTATCTTGTTGGTGCTTTTCTGATTGTCTCTCTTTCTCCCTCTCTCTCTCTCTCTCTCTCTCTCTCTCTCTTGTTTACGTTAGTTGCGTCATGGCACCTAAGCGTAAATCCACTCCGTCCCGAAACCCTCTTCATTCCAGGGCATCCACCTATTCTGATCCTACCCCTTCTCCTATTCAGTTCCGTGATGACAAAGCCCACAAGGACTTTTCGGAGAACTTTTCTAAACGAGACATTCATTCAGAACGTCAAGTCATTTTGTTGGACTTATCTAACATTAACCTATCCACTATCATTCATAGTAGGGGTTGGGAGTCACTGTGTGGCGTCCCAATCACTTGTCCATCCATACTGATCCAAGAGTTTTACTTTAACATACATGGATTTGATTATTTAGTACCTCTCTTTGTCACTCGCGTTCGAGGTACGCGCATCGTGATCACTCTGGATATTGTATCCGAAGTGCTCCATGTTCCTAGGGTAGTGCATCCTAACTACCCTGGTTGTAATCGTCTTAAGACCGTGTCTAAAGACGAGCTTATTTCCACTTTTTATGAGCGACCTTCAGATTGGGGTGATCGTTAGTTCACTTCTTGTTCAACCTTTGCTAAAGGTCCTAAGTTCATTAACATAGTTATGACTTTTGTTTTGCATTATCTTTCTCATTATAACTCTATAACAGAGCTTCATGCTTGGTTTTTGTTATCCCTCATAGAGCATCTTACCATTGACTTTCCCTCTCATTTCATTCTTTCCATCATAGATGTGTATAAGGATACGGCAACCCCTGATAAGCTTATCTTCCCTTATGCTATTACGAGGATTTTACACTATTTTTCTATTCCCTTTCCCATTTCTGACCACTTCCATGTCATATGTGCTATAAATGCCGCTACCAATAAACGGAGCGAGGCACAACTATGATCGAGGTGGTTCGGATTGACGGTTCCTCCAGCTTCTACAGCTCCATCCATATCATGTCCTTCTTATTCTACTGGTGGTGTGACACTCGAGGACATCATGGCATAACTTGTGTGTATGAATGCTTGCCTCAATACTTTTAGTGATGAGTTGTGTTAGGTGAACACCCGTGTTAGTCGTATTACACAACAACAGGCTGTCATGGGTGGTTTCGTTGCTTTTCCTCCTCCTACTCCAAAGGCTTCTAAGGATGAAGACAATAATGATGCTGGGGATGGTGATGCTAACTCTTCTAGTGATGATGAGATGTCTTCTTGACACTATTACCCTTTGTCACTCATGACAAAAAGGGGAAGTAGTTTAGGGATAAGAGTAGTCATACTCATAGAGGGATGGTTAGTATAGGAGGTTTCTGTTAGGGGGAATGTTCATATTTTCTAGGGATGTAGTGAGGATTTTGATGTATCTTTTTTGTTTCTTTCTATTTTAGATACATTCTTCTTGTACCTTAGGTTTTGTGACCATTTGACATACATTGTACTTATATTTGCTTTATATATATGTTGATGTATGTTATTTCACCTATCTCTCCATGTGTTGTTTCTTTTCTCCCTTTATACATATGTTTCTTATTTATTTTGTATGCAATATTTTATTTCTGTTTCACATAAGATGCATTGATGAGTTTTGTTTAAGTGTTTCAGAAATACAGGTTGTCAAAGTCTTCCTTGCCATAAACTCTCTTCTTGCAAAGTTTTTTAAGAGTTTGTGTTAGGATAGATTTTATTGTACTTAACAAGTGAGTATGAGTTGAGTGATTTATGACACCTCTCATATGTTCAATTGTTTGTTATGGTTTTGTCACAGATTGCCAAAGGAAGAGATTATTAGAATATATGTGATTGGATGTTAGGAACATATGTCAACATTTTATGTATTGTCTAATCCTTTCACAAAACGCATTTTACTTGTAATTGGGTAGATCTAAGATGTGTTTAGTGCTTCAAGAAATAAGGTTTCAAGTTCAAGTGTTAGAGCCATGCAAGTCTATCCAAGAAACAAGCAAAGAAGTGTTGTTCATTAAAACTCGATAGCTAGTATCTATCGAGGTTTAAAAGAGCTGTTTCAGCCTGAGGCTTGACAACTGCTTGACAACTAGGATATCTGTCGAGGTTTATGAAATTCAAATTTTCAGTTTTGATTTTCATCCAATCTGTGATTATGTGTTTGGGCTTTCTTTTCTCACAACCTTAAACATATATAAGGATTATTTTAAGGGTTGTATCAGGTTGCACAACCAAGAACACAATTGCATAAAAGCATAATTCCTCAAGTGTGACCGGAATTCTAGTTTGCCATAGTTCTTGAAGAAGCTGCTGTGTTTATACACCGTAGGGTTTTGTAACCAAGCAACTTCGTGATCTTCATGTGTTGAAGAACAGAAGAACTTTGCAGGCAACATCCTTCTCAAGTTGGTGATCAAGTCGCGTACTAGGATCCCCGCATCTTTGGATTAGTCATGTACTAGGAGTCGTACATTGAAAAGGAGAGATCGTTACTACAAAACAAGTCCAATTGGATATTAGGGTAAAGGTTCAACTGTAGGTTGGTATAAGGTATTGAGATTACTTTACTTGTAACCACTTGTTTTGATAATAGTGGATTCTCAAGAATGGTGACCTTAAAATCACCCAATGGAGTTTTTGCCATGTAGGTTTTCCCCATCCGTAAACAAATCACCGTGTCATTTATTTTCCAATTCATATTTAGTTAATCGGTAATTTGTTTGTGCTGTCACGCTCATTGCATGCAATTGAACCTAATTAATTCACTTGGCTAATTAATTGGTTAATTCATCACAACGGGTCAATACATTCTTGGCCTATCAAAGGGAAGTTTCAACAGGAGAAACAAGGATATAGGAATTGGCTTCGAGCACAACCTTTCAACCCGGGAAAAACAATGGTCACCACCATGGCTAGAATGGGTGATGGATTGGAAAGTGCATCAACTCATACAAGTATCTCAGTAGTTCAATCACAGCAGCACACATTGGTGAACAAGCCGGCCACTCCTCACGATGTTAGGGCAGACATGGACGGAGACAAAGCATTAAATCTGGATCATCAAGCTGCCGAGGAGGAGTTACAATTCGATATGTGTCTAGGAGTTAATACAGTTAATGAGGGGAGTAATGCCAATCATAAAGCACCAATTTCCCAAACGAATCCCACCGAATTTGGTATGCAATTAAATGGCATTGATTCGAATACACACAAAAAAGGAAACAGAGGTAACGTGCAAGATAAGGACAGCATGTCTTCAATCCCACCACGTCACATGGATTTAAATGGAGAATATGAAGGAGAATTTAATGAGAATAAAAGTTCAAACACTGATTGCATCCAAATCAGTGATTCTTATGCAACACTTAAATGGAAAAGAATTGAACGTGAGCCTTATGTGCACAACTAGTCCCCTACTTCACTAAAAAAATCCATGTTTTGAAGGCAGAAGTTCAAGAATTTCAATGGTGGGGGCTGCAGGGCAGCCCCACCAAGAACAATGAGTCTAATCATGTGGAATTGTTGTAGGCTTGGAAACCTATGTATAAGGAAAGAGCTTGAAAGAATGGTTCAAGCAAAAGATCTCTTCACCGTGTTTTTAGCCGAAACATGGGCGGATGAAGCAAGGCTAAAAGAAGTAAAACGTAATTTGAATTTTGATAATTTATTTTTTGTTGAACAAAATAATAGAGGTGGAGGATTGGCATTGTATTGGAGTAACTCAATAAATTTGAATGTTGAATCTTTTTCTAAAAATCATATTGATGCTATTATTAATAAGGGTGCAGGGGATGCTTGGAGATTCACAAGGTTTTATGGTGAGCCAATGACACATAAACGTCATGAATCATGGGATATGCTTCGTCAACTCAACAACAAATTAGAATTGCCATGGCTTTGTGCAGGAGATTTCAATGAGAGAGTGAGAAGTTTTAAAAAGCTAGGGGGAGTTGTAAAAGTCATGCCCAAATGCAGCTATTCCGTGACATTATTGACAAATGTAGATTTATTGACCTTGGTTTTATTGGGTCACAATTCACTTGGCAGAAGCACTTTGCTAATGGGCACTCAATTTGGGAAAGATTAGATCAAGGCTTTGAAAACAATGATTGGTTTATGAAATTTGCTAGAACAAAAATTCACCACCTTTCCTCCAATGCTTCGAACCATTGCCCACTATGGATTATTCCGGATTGTCTAGAAATCCCGAGCATTACTAAACCATTCAGATTTGAAGAGATATGGCTATCCGACAGAGGGTGCACAAATGTTGTTGAAGCAGTGTGGACATTCCATGAAGAGGCCGACACTAGCATCAAGGTGATCAAGAGGATAAAAAAAAATGGAAAAGAACTACAAGAATGGAACTGAAAGCATTTTGGAAATGTGAGATGGGTGCTTGAGAAAAAAAGAAAATTATTAGAGGCCGAAGAAGAAGCTATGAGAATATGAGTTAATTTTCGGGTTAGAGAACTTAAAAAAGAAATAGATGGGCTAGTGGACAAAGAATATAGGATGTGGTTCCAAAGGTCTAAGGTGTTGTGGGCAGCCAATGGAGACAAGAATTCAAAATTCTTCCACTGCCGTACCACCCAAAGCAAGAGGAAGAATTCAATCCTAAAAATCTGCGAAGCTGATGGTGAGTGGAGTTCGGATATGGATCAAGTCATAGAGACATTAACTACCTATTTCAAGGAGCTTTATACCTCAGCAAATCTGCCAACATGTGAGGCAACCACAAACTCAATCAACCAAGTGATCAATGATGAGATGAATGAACAACTCTCCCGATAATTTCAAGCTTGGGAAGTGCAACAAGCTATAAAACAGATGGCCCCACTAAAGGCACTAGGTCCAGATGGTATGCCCCCCATTTTTTTCAGCATTATTGGATTTTAATTAGAGAAGATGTAATTGATTCAGTTCTTACTTTCCTTAATTTTGCATCTTTACCCAAGCACCTAAATCATACTTTTATTACTCTCATCCCAAAGAAAAAAAAAATCCCGAATATGCTTCTAATTTTAGGCCTATTAGTCTTTGTAATGTCTTATATAAGATTTTCTTGAAAGTCTTAGCAAATAGTCTTAAATGCATTTTACCAAAAATTATCACTGAACACCAAAATGCATTCACCAAAAGCCGCCTTATTTCAGATAATATTTTGGTAGCATTTGAATCCCTACATAGCATGTAAAAACAAAAAGGGAAAGAGGTTTCATGGCAATCAAACTTGACATGATCAAGGCCTATGATAGGGTAAAATGGCCTTACCTAGCAGCTGTCATGAAAAAATTAGGGTTCAATGACAAATGGATTAAACTTCTTATGTTATGTGTTACTACTGTTTCCTATTCCATTCTTGTCAATGGAGAACCCAAAAGATTAATCCATCCATCAAGGGGCATCAGACAAGGAGATCCAATCTCCCCATTCTTGCTCCTACTATGCACAAAGGGCTTTCATGGCCCAATCAGTCAAGCAGTAGCACAGGGTGATATTCGAGGCTATTCTTTATCTAGAAATAGTCCTCGCCTAACCCACCTCTTTTTTGTAGATGATAGCCTCTTTTTTTCCAGGTCCACTGTTGAAGAATGTCAAAAAATCCTAGACATTCTAGATACTTATGGTAGGTGTTCGGGTCAACAAATTAATAGAAATAAGAATATCATATTCTTCAGCAAATCCACTGATGTAGGCACAAGAGATCACATTAAGCTTACATTGGAAGTAGAGGAAATAAAACAATAGGAGGAAGATTCATTGGGTCAAATGGGAAACATTATGTCTTCCAAAATCTGAAGGGGGTATGGGCTTCAAAGACTTGGCCCTTTTCAATGATGCACTACTTGCAAAACAAGCATAGAGACTTTTACACAATCAGAATTCCCTATTTTGTAGGGTCTTCAAATCAAAATTTTTTCCGAATTGTTCAATTTTGGAGGCCTCAAATTATCATTTAGGATCCTATGCTTGGCAAAGTATCCTAAAAGGACGTGATGTTTTGTTGAAAGGTGCTAGATGGAGAGTAAGAAGTGGGGCGTCCATTAGTGTGTGGCTTGATGCTTGGCTGCCATTATTGGAGCACCCACTGATCCAATCACCAATTGTGGCAGGTTTTGAGGATATTAAAGTCCAAGACCTCATAGATCCGGGGACACACGGCTAGGATGATTGTCTAATTCAAGGTTTGTTCAACACTCAAGAGGTAAGATTGATAAAGAGTATTCCCTTATGCACTACCTTTGTTGCGGACACACTCACATGGCCATTCAATGCATCGGTTTCATACACTGTCAAGTCAGGCTACAAGTTCTTAGCAAAGGAAGAACTCCACAATCAATTTCCTATCACTTGGATCACAACAGTGAGTTATGGAAGCTGATTTGGGGTCTTGATGTCCCAAACAAAATTAAAAATTTTGTATGGAGGTCAAGCAAGGATGCGATTCCAGTGAAGAAAACTTGAAGAGGAGGAAGATATTGAATGAAGACAAATGCGATCACTGTGGGCAAGCTGAAGAATCGGTCCTACACGCAATCTAGGAGTGCTCCCAAGATTTCTACAATTTGGGACGCCATTCCAGAATTTTCATTCCGCCAAGCCCGCTCATTTGCAGACTTAAAAGAACTGCTTCTCTACGTCTCAAATGCAGGTAGCAAGGTGGAACTAATGGTGCTCATCATGTGGAACATTTGGTTTCGTAGGAACCAATTAAGAGTGAACAACAAAGACCACCCCATCTCAAAGGTACTCCAAACTTCTCAACAAACCTTAACGGATTACCAAAAGCCATGTAAAGTCCAATGAGCACAGAGTATCACCCCACCACCAACCCGAGTTGCACGGCACCCTCCACCTGATGGCTATTTAAAAATTAATTTCGACGGGGCGACATTCAAGGACATAAATAAGGCAGGTCTGGGAGTTGTTATTCGGGATGCTTTGGTCAGGTGCTGGCCTCTCTATCAGTGCAGATCTACTTTCTTTCTCTTAGGACTTGGTTGAAGCCATGGCAGCGGCAATAGCTCTTTCTTTTGCTGCAGAACTTGGCTTCTCAAGATTCATATTAGAAGGGGATTCAGAATTGATAATCAAAGCACTATAGAGCAAGGAAGACTCACTAGCACCATTTGGTCACATCCTAGCTGCAGCTGAATCCACAACGGATGTCAATTGTATTTCTTTTTCCCACATTCGTAGACTTGGCAATTTTGTTGCTCATAACCTTACAAAACATACACGACATATCACAGGTTTAAAGGTGTGGATGGAGGATGTTCCTCCACACCTCTATTATGTATTGTTAACCGACCATGATTGATTTATTTTAATGAAATTTAAGTCTTGATTCTCAAAAAAAAAAAAAAAAACATAATTTTCATTGAAAAAGACTCAAACAAGTTCACTACTATATAAGGAAGAGAAAGAAAAAAGACAACACAAAATGTGTTTGGAGGTTGAAAAATAAATCAAAGCAAAGACCAAAATATATGGATGACTATCGAAAAAATTTAAAAAGTGTGAGGTAAAAATTGATGTATGGATAGAAGCATGTACTATCTTGGGTCAAATGGAAAAGGAATGGATGTCCAATAAATTTAGGGTCAAAATCAATTCTTAATTCATAATGTAAGGACCTAAAGAAAAGCACTAGTAACATTTGTATTATACCACAAAGGACTAATCTAATCATAGACGAAACTTTGTAGTTGTTAATTAAGCTAAGATCACTGCAATATATGCCTAATGTAGGACTTAACAAATACACTCAATCCATATCTAATCAATTTGGGGCACCATACATAAAATCACGGAAGAAATAATGATAATAATGGCCTAAACCAAACAGTATTCATAATGTTATATACTAATATATAATACATCACTGAATTAATAAGAAATAAAGAAGATTTCAAATTTAACCATACACATAATGGAACCACCAAATCTTGTAACGAAGCCAATCAAACCAGTTGTCTCACATTTGCTTCATAAATGAGAACGACTTAAGTAAAAAAGAACAGAAAATGTAAAAAATATATATAATATAATAAATCAAACCAAGCTTAACACAGTGAGTTTGGACGCCGGAAATTGAGAGAAAGAGAGAGATTGAGAAAAGAGTGAAAGAATCTTTGTGTTGCGCACCGTTGCCACAAATCACCAAGTAGGAAAAATTAGGAACTTTTTTCTCTTATTTATTTATTTATTTTTTTTATGAGGGGGAACTTTTTTCTTTTATTTGTTGATATAATTGTTAAAATAATTATGTTAATTTCCATCATTAGTTTATGAGTCCATGACTGTCCAATTATTTTAATGTAGTAAAAATACTTTTAGTTTAAAGAGAAAAATATAAAAATCATTAATAGAATTGTTACCATGTTAGAGAGAGAGAGAGAGAGAGAGAGAGAGAGAGAGAGATAAGTACAAGTTAAATATAGAGTTTTTTTTTTTTTTTTTTGGAAATTATACTTTATCACCCTAAACTATACACTAGATTATATTTTACACCCTTAACTATTCAAATGCAAATTTTACACTCTAAACTATCATACTTTACAGTTTACACCCCCACGTCACTTTTACTGTTAAATTAGACAGAATTTAATATTATTTGCCCGTTTGGATTGGCGTTGCCCACCACGTTTGCGTTTTTAGCTTCTTCTTCTTTTTTTCGTTTTTGCTGCGAGGGACAAAACGCGCAGTGCGCATGCTGTGCACGCAATTTTTTAGTAACTTTTTATTAAGAATGGGTCTCACAGTACTATTCACACATTTAAAAATTATTTTGCTACAGTGTTTTCAGTTTTCAGCAATAAGTTCTATCCAAACAGACCCTATATAACTTGCACATGATTTTCGCTTAGGTGTCACACTATTTAAAGACCAAAACGCCCTTTTCACAAACAATTAAAAACAAGATGCTTTTTTTTTTTTTTTCTGGTCATTCTCTTTCTGCGTACAGCCCTTCCCCTCTCTCCTGCCCAGCAGCTCTTCCCCTATATGACTGACAGAATTTATTTTCCAAGAACATCAAAGGTCAAAGCTGGCACCTTATGACTGACTATATAAAACACTGAAGGACATTGCAATGAGTTTTAATTTTCAAAAGCCAATTCAACACCATATTTGCATTGCTTGTAATAACTAATGAGCTAATCTTGGAAATGAATTGCAAAACAAGACCGAAATGTTTTAATCTATTTCCCTCTATTTCGAAAACCGAACATAAAGTCAAATAATTCCCAGAAAAAAAGAGTGGTATGTTTAGGCAAGCCCAAAAGTAGGGAAACATCCTAGTTACCAATCACTTCATTTGACCTTAGGAGGACTTGTGCTTATCAGCAATTGATTTGGGAGAAACTAAATAATGGTAAAGAGGAGAAGCGATGCCATGGGCAAGAAAGTGGAAGAGCTGTACCTGTACGCACAAGAGAGAGAGACCTGGAAAATAAATTGAGAAAAGAACTAAGGCTATGTGTGGTAACTAGAGCTATTCACGGGTCGAGCCGGGTCAGGTTTGGACCCAACCCAGACTCGACCCACCAGCGTCAGGTGGAGGGCGAAGGAACCTAAAACCAACCGCCGGAAAAATCGATCGAGTCGGTTTCGGGGTGAAGGTGAGCGTCGGTCGGTTCGGTCGGTAGTCAGAGTAAAAAAAATCATCGACATCTGTAAAAAAAAAAGTCACCAGAATATGGAAAATATCACCGAAATATGGAAAATCATGCCAGAATCTAGAAAATCATGCCGGAATGTCATCGGTTTTTGCATTTTTTTCCGCCAGAATCTTTTTTTCTCTCTAAAAATTGCTAGAATTGGTCGGACCTAGCTAAATCCTACCAGATCTCATTGGATCTAGTCTAGATCTAGCCAGTTCTGGCTTTTTTGTAGGATTTCGCCTGATTTTTTATACAACTTCGGTCGAGTTGGGGTTGATCAGGTTTTGGAGAAGCAAACCCGCCACCCCCTTCACCTGACCCACCGGTGTCAATTCTTGTGAATGGAAACCCACCACCGACCGACTGGACCTTTGGTTCAGGCTGGAATCGAGCAGTTTGGCAAGGTTGTTGGGCTCCAGTCGGGTCTAGGCAGCCCTAATGGTAACAGTTTTTGTTTTCTATTTTCAAAAACTTGTTTTTGGGAATATAAAGAAAAAACAATTTTCGTATATTTTTTAAATCAAAAACATGTTTGGTTCGTTGAAATTAAAAATAAAATAAAATAAAGTTTTTTGAATAAAAACATAGAAAATACTAAATATGTTGTTACTAGAATTTAACTTTAATGCTAACTCATTAAATGAGACAGATTCATTAAATTAAATGCGTATTTTCATTGACTTTTGAAAATTAGAAATTGAATACAGCATTTTGCATATTTTCAGTTTCTTTCACAAATTGAGTTTTAAAAACAATTTTTGTTTTCTGCCAAGTTTGGGTTACTAAACAAGTTTTTTAGTTTCAAAATTAGAAAATTATTTTTGAAAACAAAAAAATAAGGGGAAAAATAGTTACCAAACATAACCTAAGCATTTGATTTTAATTATTAGCGAAAATGGTGTTTTGCTCTTTAAATAGTGTGTCACCTAAGTAAAAATCATGTCTAAGTCATGTAATATTAATTTTTGTCTAACTTAACAGTAAAAGTAATGTGGGGTGCAAAGTGTGATAATTGTGATAGTTTAGGGTACAAAGTGTGTATTCGAATAGTTTAAGGTGCAAAGTGTGCATTCAAATGGTTTAGAGTGTAAAGTATAATCTAGTGTATAGTATTAGATCTGAGGGTGAAAAAACACTCTCATGTCATTATTGTTCTTTAGAAATTTGTGATCTGCCCTTAATTGCCCTTATTAAATAATAATAATAATAATAAGGTGTCAAAACATTAATTACTTTTTTTTTCTTTTTCCCATAAAAACTTTCTTTAAATGAATTGTTAACCATTGCCCAAAGGGCATCCATTAACATTTCCTTTTTTTTTTTAATTAGTTTGGTTCTAAAAATGAGTAATACTACAATCATAAACTACTTTACAAAATTTTTACAAACTATCAATACAATCAAATTCTTATTGGTTTTCATTTAGGCTTTCATTTACCAATAACCATTCATAACATCCGCAATTTGTAAAAAAAATTGTAAAAAAGTCTGTATCTCTAGCATTACTCTCTAAAAATTAGTTAGTATTCAATTTTTTAGGATAAACTCATTCATGAATTATCCAAAACTAGCCCTATCACACGAGCTTTGCACATGCAATGAGGCATTCATTCCAATTTGAGATTTAAATGTTTTCTCATTAATATTACGCATTTAGGACTACTAATACAACCAGGAGTGTCACAAGTCTTAGTGGTCCTATTTTGTAGCCAAAAAAAAACCTGTATTTTTATTTTGTATATAATTTTTATTTTGAAATTTTAATTTATAGGCAAATTGAAAATCGACACAAGAGTAATTTTATTTTTTAGGAAATGTTTTAGTGGGAGTTAAAGTTGTATTTTTTACCGTATTATCCTTTAGTTTTATCTCTACTTAAACATAAAGGTGTAGGGGCATTTTTGAAACAAAAAAATGAGAATCCCAAAAAAATAGTAATATAGACAAGGATGCCTACAAATTGTGAACCATAAGTACATTATAGATGATCAATAAAATTGAAATTTATTCTAATGAAATTGTTAGCAAGATGAAATTGTGATTTACTTTATTAGAACAATCAACAAATTGGGGGGAAGGCCCCTATACATTAAAGAAATGTCACTCTTTATAAGCACATTCCCTTGTGCTTACCTAGGCAACATGAGATTCCATGAATTGCAAACTCCCATGTTGTATCTTTACAATATAGGCCAAATGAAAACTATTCTTTGAATTGAAACCTTTGAAATCAAAGAAAAAATCAAAAGCTGTGTCTTAAGTGAGCCTCGAATAATGATACCCATTTCAATAGTAATTGTAAGGACACAATTTGCACCTAAGCCTAAAAGAAGGAAGGAAATAGGCCCAAAGAGCCTAATACAGTGAATTTGTAGAGAGTGGGTTGAAATCTAGGTTCTAATGAGTTGTGTATCAATTGTAGTGGGCTAATAAGACCATAGAACAAAGATGAAGCAGTTTTGTATAATGAAAATTGTCCGCAGACTCAATCTGAGGAGGCTAGTTCTACTATATATCTCACTTAATGACAACTTACAAATATTGTTCTTCAGGCTTCAGTGTTTTTCTCTCCTTTTCCTCTAATCCCCCTATCCTGAGTGTCTCATCTCGTTTTTATACCATCCTTCCTTCTCTCTCTAGCCTCCATGTATGGATCAGATTGTTAGTTTGGATACTTGTCCCATCAGCACCTTCCTAAAGCCTTTGGAAGTAGTTGTAAGGCTGAACACTACTGCTCAGACATCACTTCCTCATTAATGCAGCCAGAGACTTAGTTGCAAAGCATTCAATGCAGTGGTAGCAACTTTATCTTAGATATTACATAGCCTTTTCTTGTCTTGTGTTCTCACGAGGTATATCCTTATCTATAGGATCTCCTAGAACGTTGCTTTTGGGTGGCAAACCGCACCTTCTAACCTCGGCTTTGCTCAGCTAAGGAAGTATTCCTCCTCAGACCATCTTTTCAGATTCTTGATCAGACTTTACCTCTTTACTTACCAACACGGATTCTTAAGAAGATATTTTCCCGTCCTCGAATTATTTAATGTCCTCAAATTGGGCCTCTGGCCCAATTGATACATAGATATGTACTCCTGGGTCTATCATCCTCACAATAACCCCTTAAGATTCTTCTTTCTTGCTCCTCGAGAAGAAAGGAGGATTTTGATGTCCCTATAATTATGTCGTGCTCGTCATACATCATCTGTAACTACGCAGGTGTCTTTTTAACTGCCCAAGGCACGCTCCTGACACTTCGACACACGAGATGCGTCTTCATTAAATTATTAAGGCTTCATGCTCCCCACATTCTACGACGTGATATGGATCCAACAGTTGAGGATTTTGCTGGAACCCAGGAGGGAATTTTCCCTCTTGTAACCTTCCTTTGATATAAATACTATCCAAATTATACCATTCCTCTCACTTTAGCACTCATACAACAAACCTGCAAACTTACCTAATCTACACGTGCCCTCACAATTACCAAGAGCTAGTTCGAGGAGAGTTTTCCTTTTCGTGTAACTCTTCATAAATTTTTTCACTTATTTTTTCCATCTACTTTTCGTTTTTTAGAGTCTTTTTCGCATCGGCTCTTCTTCCTTCTCTCAATCTTCTTAGTACCTTCAAACCTCTCTTAGGAATAGGTAGATTCGCCTGTTTGGTAGATTCCAAGGCGGGAATAGAGAGTTTTAAAGCCATATATAGGATCCCACCAAGAGTCTCGATTAGTTACTGTAAGGAAGGGGAATGGCACAAGAAAAGGCAGGAGGGAGAAGTAGTAATCTCAATGATCGCCTTTATAGAGTGAGGGATGAGAATCCCTTTAGGCATGGTCACTAGGGATTACCTCATGGCTCACAGATTAGCTCCCACCTAGTGTGCCCCAAATATGTTTAGAATTTTAGGTTGCGTAGACGCACTTAATGAAAGAATGGGTTTAAGACTTACCCACCATGATGTCAATTGGATCTATAACCTCCATCACCTAAAAAGGCAGGGGTACCACCTAAAGTCTAGGTTTCCCGAGGTTAGGCTCATCCAATGCCTCCCCAATTCCAATAAAGACCTAAACAAAGACTTCTTGATCGTATCAGGGGAGTGGCATGACGACCTCCCCTACCTAACAAGAAATGGGGAACTAAGTGGGGCTCTAGGTTTAGGTCAATTATTTCAAAATCACCCCCCTTTTCTTTTTCTTTTATTTGTGTCTATATAAACTTTCCTTTGATTCATATTGATTTTTGTTGATGATTTTTTTTTTTTCTATTGATGGTTTTACAGATAAACGCGCTACTATTCCAAACTTCGATCTTGTCAATCAGCTGAGTTTAGACGAGATATTGAAGTTCAAAGTGTTCATCCATAATGACAGTTAGCTCTAAGCAGCACACTTAATTCTCAACTACATCCCCATATTCAAAAGTTTCCAGGCACCTAAGTGCATTATAAAAGCCAAAGACCCCTACCTGCACCGAATAAGCATTGTTGTTTCGGGTTTTCTCCTCCCTGATTCCATCCTAGAAGGCACTCTCACCACCCATCCTATCCCAGAGGGCATCCCAAAAGTAGTCCTTCCATCTCAATACAAGTTCGGTGAAGCTACCTCCTCCTAACCCATCATTAAGGAAGAGGAGGAAATAGTTGACGTTTCGGACTCTGAGGATGATATTGAGGTCTTCAACCTATACTCCTCCCTAGGAAGTCTAACCGGTGCCCTCGGCCTCACATCCCCAGAATAATCAAGCCATCCACAAGGAGAACCTCCCATCTTGGAAGCGATGTCAATCCAACGCAGAACCAGACAAAGCCCCCCAAGATCTAATGAAGTCCCAAATGGGAGGTCAGCATTCGAAGAAGGCCAACCAGTCCAAACTTCCCACCCTTCCACCCACCCAAACACAACGTTCTGACCTAGTTGATCACAATAGAAAAAAGGATCAGCCTAAACGCAAGGAGGTGGTGGAGGGGGGAAAAGCTATCCTCACAAAGAAGCCGAGCCTCAAAAGGGAGCCAAATAGGCTCGGACAACCAAAACAACCCTAGAGAGGAGGGCTAATGTTCAAGTTCCTACATCTGCTTCGGTCTGGTCTCCGGCCATGATCTTAGATGGAGCTGCTATAACTGTCGTTGCCTCCATCAGAAGTTCTCAGCCAGGAACAGTTGCTTATGTGACCAACGCATTGGAGTAAGCTCTTCTATTGCCCAAAGACATGACCGACTTGAGGCAGATGAGGAAGCATGAGGTCTTTCTCACATTGTAGAAGGAGCTTGCCTTAGTAAGACTACTAGCTAGCTCTTCTTTACTTTTTGTTTTGCACTGTTTGTTTGTTTTTTTTTTTTTTTTTTTGTAGTTGTTTTTTTTTTTTTTTAATATTTGCTACATTTCAAGAATCATTTGTATATGTATTTTATTAGACCCAACTTCTTTGACCTGAGTATGTTTCAATGTTTCTTTTTGTTTTTGGGAAAAGGCCATCCAAGCTGCTCATAGAGCTGAAGAAATAATCATCAGCATGCACAAAACGATGAAGGACGAGGAGGCCAAGTGTGTTGCCGCCGTGAAGACATTTCAGGTGGCAGAGAGGCAGGCGAAGGCCCAGCATTAACAGCCCCGCCAAACCGATGATGACTTCACGGTGGCAAAAAAACAAATAGAGACCCTCACTAAGAGTCTAGTAGAGGCTGAAAAGGCCAAAGAGAAAGCTGAGAAAGATAAGGAGGAAGCTGAAAAGGTAAAGGAGAAGGCTGAGAAGGCTAGGGACCAGGCCAAGCAAGATGGGTACGAAGCAGGGGTGGCTAAGACCAAGGATATCCTTAGGTTGGAGGTCTCAAAGGTTTGTAGACATTACTGCCTCTAGGTGTGGAATGAGGCGCTCAACTAGGCGGGAGTTGAAGCCTCTTCTGCCCTCTAAAGAGCATAAAATGTTTACTACCCTCCTGCCATCCAGGCTTCTAGCTCATCTATCCCCAAAGCTAATGCTACCTTTCAGGGAGCAGATGTTGGTAAGGACAGCCCAGTCAAAGCTCTTCCTTCTTCTGGCAATTCATCTGTGGAAGCTGAGAAGCTTAAGGTCACTAGGAAAATAACTGACACAACCAAGGAGGTGGCCTATGATGCTACTCAGCCTCCAACTACCCCTAAGAAGCTTGCCAAGGAGAAAGAGTCTTCCTAACCCATGGAGATTGTCATGGCAACCCTTCCTATTCCCACTAAGGAGGATGTGAAGGGTAAATGACTTGTTTCTTCCACCACAGCTCCTAATTAGCCTCCAAAGATCTCCAAGGGCAAGCTTGTAATAAAGATGAAGCCTTGAATTGTCCTTGCCTTTTCCTTCTTTCTTCCTTTTTTATTTTTTATTTTGAATTGTAATATAATCTGATCTTTTGTAAGTAAATTGCCTTTTCTTAAGGCTTAAATCAATGAAAATTACAAGTTTTTCTTTCATGGTTATGATATTAGTATTTATCTTTGCATAGTTTCCATTTTATCTAGCACTTAACTAACATGACAATGAGATATGACTCCATTTGATTATCTACATAAATGGTGCTACAATTACCACACCTTTCTAACTAACAACAGAACAAATTAAAAACTACTAAGTCCACAACATTATTAAAACACACTTTTAACTTCAAAATCCATACATCACACCAAAACATTCATCCACATCATTATCAATGGACCTACTGACCTTGTGGAAATAGTCAAATATTGACCAAATAACAGATATGTCTGATATACTTACAAATGCTTTAAGTAATGCTCATGAACTTCCATTTGCTTAAGTCCCTATTGTGGGAATGTCCAAGGTATGTGATCCGAGAATCCAAGCATAACCAAGGTTCTATTTGATAACTAAATAAGATAACTTGAAGTGTTAATTTACCCAAAGCAAATGGTCTGAGAAACCAGACATAACTATGGTTCTGTTTAACACTTAGAAAAATGATGGAAAATATTAATTCACCTAAGGTATGTGGTCCAAGGAGCCAGACATGACCAAAGTTTTGTTTGATACTTAGGAAAAATAGTTAAAAGTATCAATTTACCCAAAGTATGTGATTTGAGGATTCAAGCATGACCAAGGTTTTGTTTGACACTTAGGAAAATGATATGAAGTATTAATTTACCCAAAGTAGATGGTCAAAGGAACCAGACATAACTAAGGTTCTGTTTATTACTTAGAGAAATAGTTAAAAATATCAATTTACCCCAAGTATTTGATCTGAAGATCCAAGCATGACCAAGGTTCTGTTTGATACTTAGGGAAATAATATGAAGTATTAATTTATCCAAAGTAGATGGTCCAAGGAACCAGATGTAACTAAGGTTCTGTTTAATACTTAGAGAAAGAGTTAAAAATATCAATTTACCTATGTGGTTCGAGGATCCAAGCATGACCAAGTTTCTGTTTGATACTTAGAAAAATTAGAAATATAATGCATAATGTAATAAACGACGAATGACAGAAAAAACTTTTATTAATAATAATATCTTCGTAAGTTATTTACATTCCAGGGACGTGGTACAACATTTTCATCTAAATCTTCAAGATAATATGCCCCTATCACAGCCACCAAGGTGATGCGATATGGCCCTTCCTAGTTAGGCCCCAATTTTTCTCATGTTGGATTTTTTGCAGTACCCAAAACCTTCCTTAATACCAAATCCCCTAGTACCAATGACCTTAACTTCACTTTTGAGGCATAACCTTGTTTGAGCTTGTGTTGATAATATGCTAATTGAACCATGGCATTTTCCCTCCGTTCTTCAACCAAATCCAAGCCCCTTTCCAGCAACTCATCATTATTGCCCGGAGTAAAATAGCTCGTCCTTAGTGTTGGAAAACCGGTTTCGAGAGGAATTACAGCCTCGACCCCATAAGTCATTGAAAAGGGGGTCTCCCTTGTGGATCTGCGAGGGGTAGTTTGATATGTCCAAAGGACGTGTGGCAGTTCTTCCACCCATTTTCCCTTCGCATCATCCAACCTCTTATTGAGCCCATTCATTATTACTTTATTGACAGTCTCGGCTTATCCATTCCCTTGTGAATAAGCCGGAGTGGAATATCTATTCGTAATGCCCAGATGGCAGTAATATCTTTAGAAGGCCTTAGTATCAAACTGAAGGTTATTGTCTGAGATGAGGGTATGAGGAATTCCAAACCTAGTGACAATGTTTTTCTAAACGAATTTTTTTGCATCCAAGTCCCTGATATTTGATAGTGACTTAGCTTCAACCCACTTAGTGAAATAATCTATACCGACCAGCAGCCATCTCCTATTCCCTACTACCTTAGGGAAGGGTCCTACAATATCCAAGCTTCATTGAGCAAAAGGCCAAGGGGATAGAGGATTGAGGATGCCCCCTTAATTGATGAATGTTCGGAGCAAACCTCTAACACTGGTCGTACTTCTTTACATACTCCTACGCTTCCCTCTACATATTTGGCTACCAGTATCCTTCGGTGAATGCCCTATAAAATAAGGATCTGCCTCCTGTGTGACTCCTAAAAATTAATTCATGTAATTCTTTTAGAAGTAGTTCTGTTGCTTCAAGGTGTATACATATCAGGTATGGTCCAGAAAAAGAACATTTGTACAGCTTTTAGTTCTCGGATAGCCAGAATCGAGGAGCCTTTCTACAAATCTTATCCACTTCGGACTTCTCCTCGAGCAAGATATCTTTTTCAAGGAATAACACTATGGAATCCATCCAATTAGGTCCCGCCCTAATCTGATGAACTCGGATCATGTCCCCTTTCATCTCAGTAGGCTTGTACAGGTCTTCAACAAGGATAACTCGAGGTAAGCTCTATGCCAAGGATATTGCGAGGGTGGCTAAGGAATCAACATGGGTATTCCTGCTTCTAAGGACTTGTACTAAGGTGAAAGAGACTCAAACTTTGACTTTAAATGTCTCACCTAATTCAAGTATTCTTACATTCTCGGATCTCTGGCCTCCAATTCTCCTTTCACTTGTCCAACAACTAATCTTGCTTCTGAGAACATCTCCACTGTTTTTCCTCCCACCTTCGAGACTATAACCATCCCAGCCAATAGGGCCTCATACTCAGCTTCATTATTTATGGCCGAGAAACTTAACCTTAAGGATTTTTCCAAAACGATCATCTTTGGTGCAACTATAACTAGCCCTACTCCTGATCCTCTTTGATTTGCCGCACCATCAACATACACCTTTCAGGATATAGGCTCTTGCAAGGAGATCATGCTAACTAATTTTCCATCCATTTTTGTTTGTCTTCTTCTTCTTCTTCTTCTTCTTCTTCTTCTTCTTCTACAGAAGGTTCAGCAAATTCGGCCACCAGGTCTGCAAGAATTTGACCCTTAATAGAGGTACGAGGCATGTACTTAATATCAAAGGCCTCCAAGATTGTACCTTACTTGGCAATCCTTCCAGTGTAATCAGCACTATAAAGTAATGATTTGAGCGGAAGTTAGGTTAAGACAACAACTGTATGAGATTGGAAGTAGTGGAGGAGTTTACGCGTAGCGTGCACCACTACTAAAATGACCTTTTCCAATGGTAGCTAACGGATCTCTGCCTCGTGCAATGACTTGTTCATGTAGTAAACTGGCCTCTGCACACCATTGTCAACCTGTACCAGCACCAAACTAACAGCATGGAAAGCCACAGCAATATAAGCAAACAAAACCTCATCTTCCTTAGGCCTAGACATAACAGGTGACCGAGAAAGATATTCCTTGAATTGCTGAAAGGCCAAAGCACATTCCTTTATCCATTAAAATCCCTTTCACTTATTTAACAACTAGAAGAAAGGCCTGCATCTGTCCGCAGGCCGAGAGATGAATTGGTTTAAGGCAGCAATCATTCCCGTTAATTTTTTAACTTCTTTAGGATTTCGAGGTGGTTGTAAATTGTTAATTGTTAATTGCTTTAACCTGATCATGATTGACCTCAATTCCATGATGAGTGACCATATATCCTAGAAATTTACCTAATCTTATGCCAAAGGAATATTTGGAAGCATTAAGACGCAACTTGTGATTCCTTAATATCTTAAAGATATTCTCTAGGTCTCCCACATGCTCAGACACCGTCTTACTTTTTACTACCATGTCATCTACATAAACCTCAATATTTTTACCTAGTTGTAACTCAAACATCCTAGTAATCATCCTTTGATAAATAGCCCCTGCATTCTTTAAGCCAAAGAGCATTACTTTATAGTGATAATTTCCCGTAGGAGTGATAAAGGCTGTTTTCTCCTGATCATCCAAGGCCAAGGGTATCTGATAATATCCTTAGAAGGCATCTAGAAAACTCATCCGAGAATGCCCAACAGTAGCATCTATTAATTGATCTATATGAGGCAATTGAAATGGGTCTTTGGGACAAATTTTGTTCAGATCTATGAAGTCTACACATACTCGCCATTTCCTATTCTTCTTTTTCACTACCACTGTATTAGCCAACCATTCAGGATAAAATACCTCCTTAATAGCACCTACTTTCATGAGCTTGATCACCTCTTCATTGACAGCCTCGATATGCTCTTTAGATGATTGCCAAGGTGGTTGCTTCCTTGGTCTGACAGTTGGGCTAACATTCAAATGATAACAAATGAAGCTCGGATCCACCCTTGGGGCCTCGTAAGCATTCCAAGCAAACACATCAATGTTTTCCTTAAGAAACATCATTAACTCGTCTTTCTCTCAAGGAGGTAGTTGAGCTCTAACCAGAAAGTACTTCTCCTTATCATTACTTATAATAACTTTTTCTAACCCTTCACACTCTACTCCTTCCGTTGAATTTTCAGATAACACCGGCTCCTTTGATTGCTACAAACTTTGCTCATTTGATGTCGAGGACTCCCCTTTAGCTTGATGTCTAATTGCAGCCACCAAGCACTGTCTAGTCATAGGCTGGCTCCTTACCAGCTCTTCAACCTGATTACCAGATGAATACTTCACCTTCAAGTGCAAGGTGGAGGAAACATCCCCCATGGCATGAAGTCAAGGTCTTGCCACTATGGCCGTGCAGGGAGAATACGCATCCACCACTATGAAGTTGACCTCCACCACTATGAAGTTGACCTCCACCACCTCTGACCCAGTTTGCACTGGTAGTTTGATTTGCCCAATTGGTATAGCCACCTTTCTATCAAAACCTATCAGGGGTGAATCATAATTAGTCAAATCCCCAAGTTTCAGCCCCAACCCCTTATACAAGTCAGGGTACATAATTTCTTCCCCACTGTCTTGATCAACCAATACTCGCCTCACATCATATCCCCCTATCTTGAAGGCAACTACCAATGCATCATCATGTGGCTGCAAGGTACCAGCCTTATCCTCATCAGAGAAACTCAACGATGGTCGGACCTCCATCCTACTCTTCTTGGGCTCAGGGTAGGAAGCCCCTACAGGTGGCTCGGTTACGGACAATACCCTAGAGTGGTAAGAACCAACTCTTCCCGGGGTAGCAAGAATAACATTGATTGTACCCAGAGGTGGTTAGGATGATAAAGGAATTGCTTTAACTTGCCACCTCGGACTAGCTGCTCCAGGTGGCCCCATAGAGTTTGACAATCCTCAATAGTATGTCCTCGCTCCTGGTGGTATTGTTAATGAAGGCTTTGGTTGCGCCTTATGGGGTCTCCTCCCATTTTATTTGGCCATTGAAAAAATGGTTCATTCTTGAATTTTTCTAAGATTTGAGGCACTGGTTCTCGAAACAACACATTAACCACTTGTGGTGCAATAGTAGCTCTAGACTACCTAGAAAAATCCCGCCAAGGACAATTGTTGTTGTATTTATCCAACCTGAAGTCTCTCCTATCCTGAGAGACCACATTCGCTTTGCCTTTACCTAAATGTTGGTCCTCCTCTACCCACTTATACTTATTAATGCAGTCCATGAGCTGATGTACATTATCAATCGGTTTCCCTGTTAACGATTTTCTCAGACCATGCTCGGCAGGTAAGCCGACCTTAAAAGTTCTTATGGCCATGTCATCAAAGTCCTCATCGATCTTATTGAACATCTACCAGTATCTATTTGAATATGTTTTTAGGGTTTCCCCCTCTCACATAGTCATAGACAACACAGAATCTAAAGGCCGAGGAACCCTGCTGCACATAATAAAGTAAGATCCAAACACCCAGGTGAGTTCCTTGAAGGAACCAATAGAACCTACTCCCAGACCTTCAAACCACCTTATTGCCACAGGTCCCAAACTAGATGGGAATACCTTGCACATCAAAGTCTCATTCTTGGAGTGCACAACCATCCTCTGGTTGAAATGGCTCACATGCTTCACGGGGTCTGGTCGACCATTGTACATAGTGAATGTTGGCTGGGTGAATCACTGAGGAAGCTTTCCTCCTTCAATTCTACGCGTGAAGGGTGATTTAGAAATCTGATTCAACGCTCTACTCATAGTGTCATTCCCCACGTCTCTGCAAGATGAATTTTGATTCCTACAATCACGAGGGTTGTCCTCCTCATACGAGAATAATTCACTAAGGGGAGTCCTTAACCTGGGCCTATAACTGCTACCTCCACCATTAAAAGAAGGGTCAGAAATGGAAGGAGTTTGCTTTTGTTGTTCGTGACACAACTTCCTCCTTAAATGAACAATCTCTAACTACATGGCTCTGGCATTTTCGTCATGAGAGACACGGCTCCTGCCTCATGACTGACCCCTACTAGTATGGGTGGTGTGCACACTCCCCTCCCGATCCTTATTTCATTCCAAATTGAGGAAGTGATCTTGACAACCTCATAAACTCCACTTTGTGTGAACCTGATCTTACCATAAAGTTAAACTCACTAAAATACAAGGTTCCTCACAAACGACGCCAATTGTAGGGACATAATTTGCACCTAAGCCTAAAAGAGGGAAGGGAATAAGTCCAAAGAGCCCAATACAATGAATTTGTAGAGAGTGGATTAAAATCTAGGTTCTAATGAGTTGTATATCAATTGTAGTGGGCCAATAAGACCATAGAACAAAGATGAAGCAGTTTTGTATAATGAAAATTGTCCTCGAACTCAATCCGAGGAGGCTGGTTCTTCTATATATCTCACTTAATGATAGCTTACGAATATTGTTCTTCAGTCTATAGTGTTTTTCTCTCATTTTCCTCTTATCCCCCTATCTTGAGTGTCTCCTCTCCTTTTTATACCATCCTTCCTCCTCTTTCTAGCCTCCACGCATGGGTCAAATTGTTGGTTTGGATACTTATCCCATCAGCACCTTCCTGAAGCCTTTAGAAGTAGCTGTAAGGCTGAACGCTGCTGCTCAAACATCACTTCCTCATTAATACGATCAAAGACTTAGCTACAGAGCATTCAATGCAGTAGTAACAGCTTTCTCTTAGATATTTCATAGCCTTTCTTTGTCCTGTGTTCTCACTATGTATATCCTTATCTACAGGATCTCTTAGAACATTGTTTTTGGGTGGCAGACCGCACCTTCCGACCTCGGCTTTGCTCAGCCAGGGAAGTATTCCTCCTCAGACCACCTTCTCGGATGATCTTGATTAGACTTTACCTCTTTACTTACTAACACGGATTCTTAAAAAAATATTTTCCCATCCTCGGACTATTTAATGTTCTCGAATTGGGCCCCTATCCCAATAGATACACAGATATGTACTCCTAGGCCTAGCACCCCTATAATATCGTTACATATTGATAAGCTAAACATTCTGGTAGAATAAAAAGAAATTATGCATGGTAGTTCTCACACTATTGATGATTTAGCCTTTTAGGGACTTCAAAAGTTCTTCTCAAATTTACTTCTAAACAATATGTGATTTTTTTAATTAAAAAAATTATAGAAACAACAAGATGTGATATTAACTGGAAAAAAAAATAATCTCATCAATATATATATATATATATATAAAACCGAAGCCTTTGAAACTCCCACAATTTTCTACATCATTACAATATTTAAATAAAATTATCATTTTATTTAAAAGCTCCCACAATTTTCCACGTCATCACAATATTTAAATAAAAATATCATTTTATTTAAATAAAATTATCATTTTATTTAAATAAAATTATTTTTATTTAGTCCAAACTTAACAATGAATGAAACTCTATCTCTTTAACAAGTCCAACTTAAACTTAAACTTATTATTATCATTTTTAAAATAAAACCAAAACCTTTGAAGCTCCCACAATTTTTCACGTCATCACAATATTTAAATAAAATGATAACCACAATTTTCCACTTCATCACAATATTTAAATAAAATTATCATTTTATTTAAATAAAATTATTTTTATTTAGTCCAAACTTAACGAGGAATGAAACTCTATCTCTTTAACAAGTCAAACTTAAACTCAAACTTATTATTATCATTTTTAAAAAATAAAATTATCATTGTATTTAAATAAAATTAATTTTGTTTAATCCAAACTTAACGAGGAATGAAATTCTATCTTTCTAATTAATATATATATATATATATATATAAAACCGAAGCCTCTGAAGCTCCCAAGTCATCACAATATTTAAATAAAATTATCATTTTATTTAAAAGCTCTCATAATTTTCCACGTCATCACAATATTTAAATAAAATTATCATTTTATTTAAATAAAATTATTTTTATTTAATCCAAACTTAACGAGGAATGAAACTCTATCTCTTTAACAAGTCCAACTTAAACTCAAACTTATTATTATCATTTTTTAAAAATAAAATTATCATTGTATTTAAATAAATTTATTTTTGCTTAATCCAAACTTAACGAGGAATGAAACTCTATCTTTCTAACAAGTCTATCTTAAACTCAAACTCATTATTATCATTTTTGGTTGACCTCTCAATCTAATTCAACTTTCTTATTTGATTAAAAGCTTTCCTGGAAACAACAATCTGAAACAAGGTATTGGGCTTGAGTCTAATTTCAACATTGCTCCAGACCTTGCTTACGTGAGATCTTCTATTAATACTCTTGCTTCCACAGGATTGCCCATATGGATTACGTAACTTGATATTACAAGTGCCTTTGGTCAACAGGTAATTAAGACGCTCGAGAGGCAAAAGTATGGAGCTTTTTTTTTTTTTTTTCAAAATATCATTTCAGTATAATTAAAACCAATGACATTTACTTTTTATTAAATCTATAAAACTTCACCACAAATTTTTTAAGCTTTACAGTTTTTCATATTTATATTTATTTTTTTATATTGTACATGGCAGATAAATCATCTCTATTTTTTTTGGAGAAAAATCAAAACTGTAACCTATATCTTCCAGCCTAGGGAACAATAAATTTTTATTTGATATGTTATATATAAATTTGTTGAATTTAGTTTGGTATTGAAGTAGAATTTGGGGATTCTATAAATTTTAAAGTTCTAAGTCTTGGAGTTTTTGTATTTGCGTCTCAGTAGGTTGATTTTAATTCTTCACCTTAAATGCTTTTTATTTAGATTCATGTGATTTTTTGTTTTCTTATTAAAAGTTATGATTTTTGGTTGATTAATTATTTGTTTGGATTCAACATAAAAGATAATGAAATTAAGTATTATAATTTTGATATTGTTCCATATTTTGAATTGTCTTATTACTACAAGAAAATCATATTGCTACTCAAATTTGAAACTCAGTGTGTCTCATGATATTTATTTATATATTTGCAGTTTATATTATTTTTGAGTGTGTATGTATATATAACTATTGAGAGTTTTAATTTATTAATTTAAGAATTGTAAATTAGTTTGTAGGTTTCGGTAACTATGCACTTGCAACTCAATAATGTTCAATGTGAGACAACATTTCTAAACTATAAAAAAGTATAGAAGTTAAATATTTTTCTATTTAAAAAAATACTAACTAGCAAAATGTCTATTTACTCATTGTTGAATTTTTTTTTCGGAGTTAATAGTTTTACCATGCATCGCACGGGTTAGCGACTAATAAATACTAAATAAGTTATATAAAAATAGGATCTCAAGCATGACTGATGATAGGATCTCAAGCATGATTGATGATGATTCGTCCATAAAAATATCTCATGAGATTGGCTTGTGAAGCATCTCCTAATATTTGACTAGTACAACACATTTATGAGATCTACATACTAAGAGCATTCGCATTTGGAATGGTATATGGGTAATGTAGAGGGAATTTAGCATAAAAGCACAAAAAAGAGCCAACAACTGGACTTGTGAAACTTAACTATTGCAAAAAAAAATTGCAATTATGCTATAATGCGATTCTCACTGTAGCTCAATTGTAAAACCAAAATATATTATTTTACTCAGTCCTCACATCCAAACACAATCAGCGTTTCTCATTTACTCTCTCTCTCACAGAGCTCAATCCTCACTCTTTCTCTCATCTCACATCTCTCTTTCTCGTTCAAGGCTTGCACCAAAGTTGGGTTGGGTTCGTGGTTTGATCTAGGCATGGTGGTGGGCTCGAATCAGTTGATGGTGAGTTTGGATCGACGTGAGGGCTGGGTTTGCTGGTGATTTATTTTGAATGGGTTTACTGGTGATGGCTCCGATGGCTATGATGGGTTTGAATCGGCATGAGGGTTGGGTTTGGATCGGCATGAGGGCTAGGTTTGTTGGTGATTTTTTCTGAATGGGTTTGCTAGTGACGGCTCCGATGGGTTTGAATCGGAGCTCCGATAGCTCCGATAGTGATTTTTCTGAATGGATTGATTGTTGGGTTTGATGGGTTTTTTTTTTTTTTTTTTAATGTAGTTTTGGTTTTGGTTTGATGGTGGTGGCATTGCTTTAGGGTGGTGGCGTTGTTTGATGGTGGTTTAATTTGGTTATGGTTTGACGGTGGTGGCATTGTTTTTTTTTTTTTTTTTTTCTTATCTATTATGGTTGTGCCAGAGGTTGAGGGAGAGAGAGAGAGAGAGAGAGAGAAGTAGTTAAAAAATAATAAAAAAGAATATTTAAATAAACTAGGAAAAAATAGAGTTTGGGATGTTAGATGTATTGTAAAATAGTATGGTATATTGATAAAATAGTTTTTTAAAATGACAAAATAGGATGTAATAGCATTCCCAGATATGAATGCTCTAAGAGAAAGAGGGGAGTGCTTCATGAGATGGTCTTATAAAAATAAAGAAAAAATATACTTTTCTAATCATTTACCTAGATTACACTTAACTCTGGAACTATCAAAATGCATGATTAATCCCCCAAAGTTATAATTTTGTTTCGATGTTCCCTTGTTGTCTATTTTGGTGTTAAGTATGAAAAAATGTATTATTAAAAAAAAAAAATCCAACTTATCCCTCCGTCTAAAACATGTGACGGATAGATAAATTAGTATTTCAATGCTAAATTCCATCAAATTTAATAGTAAACAAACCAACAAGGGTTAAGTATAACACAGTTTTAAAATTGGGGGGATTGATTGTGCATTTTGATAATTCAATAAGCTAAGTGTAATTGTAATGGTTGAGTAAGAAATTTAAGGTTTAATTTTTGTCTACACTAAAAACTTTTTAGTATCTTGATCTAATAATAAAGAGGGCAATCACTATAAGCAGACGTCACAGATTATAAATCTATAATAAAAAAATTAAAAAAAAAAGATTAAATGTAGTCGAGACAATAGTTTAGTGTAAAAAAGAATAAGAGGGCGTTTGGGAAGCGCGTTTTGCGCTTCCCAAAAAAATTAAAAAAAAAAGATTTTAGATTTTTTTTTTACTTTTTTATTATTTTTTGACTGACACATTTGTTTTCTGAGACAATAGTTTAGTGTAAATAATATTAAAAAATTATTTTGCTACAGAATAAGAAAATAAAGAAGGTAATTAGCCCCTGGAAAACAAATTTGTATGTGGGCTTAAATGACAAATGTGGACTTTCTAGTTTCTGTGTACGGTCCAATGAAGGGGGTTAAAGGTCAATGACAAAGAGACCAGCTTAAACCAAGCTACAAGTTAAAAGTTAGGGTTGGACTAATAGTAAAAAAAAATAAACAGAAGCAAAATTGATAATAATAATAATAATAATAATAATAATAATAATAATAAAAAGTAAAAACACAAAAACCCTTAAACCCTAGAACCTGCTCATGTGCTGTGACTTATTCTAGACCCTTCTCTTCCCTTTAAAAGACTCTATACTCTTTTCCCTCAAAACCCCATCGTTTTTCTCTTCTTCTTCTTTCCTTCAGTCTCAGACTCTCTCTCTCTCTCTCTCTTTGTTTTCTGTTTCAGCCATGTACCGCTTTGCCTCAAGTCTCGCCTCTAAAGCTCGGTACGTCCCATTTCCTTTATTTCCCATCTGGGTTTTTCTTATTCTTCTCTTTTTACAGAGAAAATGTTGGAAAATCGTCAGTAAAAGACAATTAGTTTTAAAAGTTAATAACTTTGATCTCTGATTTCGTTTTTTTGTTCATGGTTTATAGTTAAAAGTTATTGCTTTTGTGGTTTTTCATTTTTTTCTCTTTTTTGGGTGCCTTTTGGTTTTGCAGGCTTGCTAGGAACACAACCCAGCAGGTGAGAGAATCGGTGGTTGTATAAAGTTTGAAACTTGCTATGATTATCTGTGTTGGTTATTGTTTTGTATTGATCTGCGTTGTGTTTTGTTTGTGTGTTGGTGATTTAGATTGGTAGTAGATTGAGTTCTAGTAGAAACTATGCTGCCAAAGATATAAGATTTGGGGTGGAGGCCCGGGCTCTGATGCTAAAGGGTGTGGAGGAGCTTGCTGATGCTGTTAAGGTCACCATGGGTCCTAAGGTATTTAAAAGCTACCTTCTTTTTTTCTGAATTAAACTACCTAATTAAACTATTCATCAATTGATCTTTCCAACACGTGCTTTCTATGCAACTCATATTTCAGTAAGAAGTTTGATTAGCATTGATGTTTCTGGTGAGTTTAGGCCCAAAAAACAATCTTTTATAATGAATGTGCTTCCTTAGTGGAGCTTGATGTATGGATATCTGGGTGTGTGCTTCTTATTAAATTGCTTATTGCTTGAGTGCTGAAGATATTTGTGATCTTACCTTTTGTGTGTGAGTGAGAGTGCGATGGCGATGTTTTGAATAATTCTGACTTTTATAAGGAGTGGGGAGGGGAACACTTGAGCATTGAAAATATACAGATCCTTTTAAAATTTACGAAAATTACTGCAAATATTATGCTTCCTATCTAAAAGAAAACTAGGGAAAGAAAGTTGGAAATCTAAAGATGCAGTGTTGTTTGAAGTTCTCTGTATTTGCTTTCTTCAATAGCTGATTTTGAATCAGCTTGCTGCTTTGTTAAAAATAAAAAATTCCTAATGCTGGATCAGTTTGTATGGTTAATAATTGTTAATGTTGGTATTTTGCTGTTTTAGGGACGCAACGTGGTAATCGAACAGAGTTGGGGTGCCCCAAAAGTGACAAAAGATGGTGTCACTGTAGCAAAGAGCATTGAATTCAAGGACAAAGTCAAGAATATTGGTGCTAGCCTTGTGAAGCAGGTTGCAAGTGCCACCAATGATGCAGCAGGGGATGGTAAGATCTTCTTTCCATGAAAGGGGTATACTGGAACCTCAAATAATTTTACTTGGTAACTCTGACACCATGTTAAGCTGAACAACTGAGAATTTTTCAATATGTTTGCAGGGACCACATGTGCCACAGTACTTACGCGGGCAATATTTACCGAAGGGTGCAAATCAGTTGCTGCAGGGATGAATGCAATGGACCTAAGACGTGGTATTAGCATGGCGGTTGATTCTGTTGTTAATCATTTGAAGAGTACTGCACGAAAGATCAGCACAAGTGAGGAAATAGCACAGGTTTGTTAGCTGCTTGCCTGTAACTCAGCCTGCCTTCTTGCTGGGGTTTTATGATTGTATGTGGGAGTTTTAATCCAGGTGTCTGATTTATGATAATTTGACAGGTTGGGACAATATCTGCAAATGGAGAGAGAGAAATCGGTGAGTTGATTGCAAGGGCAATGGAGAGAGTTGGCAAAGAGGGAGTAATCACAATTCAAGTAAGTAACTTACTATTGATACATTGTCTTTTCTCTCTATCACTGCCAAATCCTCCATACCCCACCCCTCCCCCTGCCTGGTGACTGTTTCCAAATGTTTCCTGAAACATGGATTGTACTTTCTTTAATTGTTGCAGGATGGAAAAACATTGTACAATGAGTTGGAAGTTGTCGAGGGCATGAAGCTCGACCGGGGTTACATATCCCCTTACTTCATTACTAACCAGAAAAACCAGAAATGTGTAAGTTTATTACTTTTCAGGACACAACTTCCTAGCATATATATCGTGAAAGCTCTGATGGCATGCTTTTGACTGGAAAATGTGAAACAGCTTTAAGTCACCAGTGGTCCAAGTTTTTTTGGTCTTCATATTTTTTAAAGACAAGATGTTTGTTCAATTCACAATGTCCATGTCTATGTGCTGACAGGAACTGGAGGATCCTCTCATTCTAATCCATGAGAAGAAAATCTCAAGTTTAAATGCCATCATTAAAGTATTAGAACTGGCTTTGAAGGTGAGGCAACTATTGGTGAATCAATTTTATTTGGTTTCACCTTTTACTGTTGTCTTCTTCTCACTTTTTTCCCCCCTCTTTCCAGAGACAAAGGCCGTTACTAATTGTTTCAGAAGACGTGGAAAGTGAGGCTTTGGCAACTCTCATTCTCAATAAGCTTCGTGCTGGAATCAAGGTTGACTTTCTATTTATTGTGGTTGGCAGTATTACTTGTTTCCTGTATTACTCTTTATACTATGGTGGCAGTATTACTCATTATACTATGGTGTCATTATTTACTAACTGAAGTGACTGCATTTTTACAGGTTTGTGCTATCAAAGCCCCTGGTTTTGGTGAAAACAGGAAGTCCAATCTGCAGGATCTTGCCATTCTTACAGGAGGCGAAGTAAGTCTGCTGTCTTGTATAAGTTTGAAGTTCTGAATTCATGCTCCTGCTTGACCCTGATATCCTGATGTGTCTCACTTTTATATTTAGCTTATTACTGAAGAGCTTGGCATGAATCTTGAAAAAGTGGATCTGGATATGCTTGGCTCATGCAAAAAGGTAAGTTTGATTATCACTTGAAGTTTATGTGTACTCAGTGGTTTGAATGGATTTTTGCACTCAAAGCTCAGGGTTTCCTCCCTTTTCCTAATCCTTAGTATAGCATATGATGGTCTTCAGAGCATGATTAGTGGTTTTTGTTTTAGGTTACAATATCAAAGGATGACACTGTTATTCTTGATGGTGCTGGGGACAAGAAGGCTCTTGAGGAAAGATGTGAACAGGTCTGTCTTGCTACCTCCTAGATTTTGTTTAACCACCTTTTCGCATTATTTGATATTTGAACTGTCAATGATGTTGCCATTGTCTTATTAAAGCGTACTTAATTAGATCTCATCATATCCTAACTTGATTAATATTGCTAATAATTTGATAATAGATCCGATCTGCAATTGAAAATAGCACCTCTGATTATGACAAAGAAAAGTTACAAGAGAGATTGGGAAAGCTTTCTGGTGGTGTAGCAGTTTTGAAGGTCTGGTCAAACTAGCTTTTCCTTTATCTTTTGTTGTCCTTGCAACTTGGGGAGTTGTATGGTGGACAAAACAGTGGTTAAAATTTTCTTCATTTGCAGATTGGAGGAGCTAGTGAAGCTGAAGTTAGTGAGAAGAAGGATAGAGTGACCGATGCCTTGAATGCCACAAAGGCAGCTGTCGAAGAGGGTGTAGTGCCAGGTGAATTCATCTATCTATTCTTTTTGGGTTATCTCGTTGAATTTGAATTAGCGTACAAATCTAACTTGAGTTTTCAATAAGCAGGTGGTGGCGTTGCTCTTCTTTATGCATCAAAAGAGTTGGAAAAGCTGGAAACTGCCAACTTTGATCAGAAGATTGGTGTTCAGATTATTCAAAATGCTTTGAAGGTTTGTCTCAATACTTTTCACATACAAGTATTTAACAGCACTTACTTATGAAAAAAAAAGTATATAACAGCACTTAGCTTAGATTAATCCAACAAATTTTCAGCTCTGGTGTAACCTATTAAAATAAAAAATTCAGCGCTGGTGTTAATGGTGTGTGTGTGTGTGTGTGTGTGTGTGTGTGTGTGTGTGTGTTTTTTTTGTGTTTTTTTTTTTTTTTTTTAAATAATTATTTTTTTATTAAAGAGATCCCAACTAACCCCCCTCTTTCCAAATAAAACCCTTTCTGAGTTCTGAAAAAATTCATGTTGAGTACTGCTTAGATCTCTTAGCTTTAATAAATCTTGAACATTGTTATCTGGCTGTCTGGGCTTATCTGTTTGCATTTGTTAATAATGTCAGACACCTGTGTACACAATTGCTTGTAATGCTGGAGTCGAGGGGGCTGTTGTTGTTGGTAAGCTGTTGGAAGAAAATGACCCTGACAAAGGATATGATGCGGCCAAAGGTATCTAAATCTCCCCAGCTCTTTTTGCACATGGGTGCTTATTACCATAATAAATTGTGTATTCAATTTGTGCTGATTTGGTTGGTTCTACCTTTCAATTGCATAACCAGGTGAATATGTTGATATGGTCAAATTCGGAATAATTGATCCAGTGAAAGTGATTAGAACTGCTTTGGTTGATGCTGCAAGGTAGGCATAAAGATCCTCCTGTTTTTGTGTTTACAGCTATGCTTTGTCACTGTCATCATGTGTTAATCATTTTGTTTGCCTTCTGTATAGTGTATCATCTTTGATGACAACGACCGAAGCTATTGTGACTGAAATACCCAAGGATGATAAAGAAGCTCCGGCAATGGGAGGTGGCATGGGCGGCATGGGTGGCATGGATTATTGAGGCTCTTTTGCTGGTTGAACAATCATCCAATGGCCCTATTTTTCACTCCCAGATCCGTAACTGATGCAAACTTCATGAATATTTCTTGCATCTCTTAATTGGTTTGGTCACAAGGCATCCATGTAATCATAGAGAACAAAGTAGGTAGCTTTGGTAACTTAGGATGAAAACTGTGATTGTTGCTTCAATGAGGAATCATCATGTATCGGAACTATATTTTTTTTTTTTCCAAATAAACAATCGGTTTCCTTCCTTTTTAAATGCGAATGATAAAAGAAATCAATTTTTGGAATTGGACATAAATTATCAATCCTAAAGAGTTGGGTATATACATGAATGAACCAGATTTTGATGAGGAAGTGTATATATCTCAAATCTTATCGGCCTTACCGGAATTGACAACATAGTGAGTCAAACAAACTTGGCAATTTTACAGGCCAAGCTTCTGGAGGTTGTTCTTTTAATATGAACGGTAAAAATAGTAATTAGGATTTTGTTTTTGGGGCCGAATTAAACATCAACCAAAATTTTTATCATTCTAGAGAAGGATATTAAAATTTAAAACTAAGTTAATATAATAAAAATATAATTATAATAACAAATAAAGGATGTAAAAAGGGTAGTGAAAATTAACTATCCTCCAAAAAGTAAAGAGCATTGGTGTTTCATTAGTTAATGCAATAATGCGTATTAAAGAACTATATTTAAAGAATTGGATCTAAGTTTTGCTTAAGACAAAAAATAGTTGATTTTTAATACATCAACTCAAACTCAATACATCAAAATGGACATTGACTTTTATTAAATTTAAAAAATTATTTATGACTGATTATGTTCAAAATTTTAAAACAATTTCCCTTTCAATATATAAAATAAATTAAATTTTCCTCAATTTCTTTTTTAATATATAAAATCAAAGAATCTATTAGAATATCATGTTCCATTTTTTTTTATGAAACACAGTTTTTATAAAATGTATTTTTAAAATGTTTCCATAATTGCAACAAAAAAATTATAGAAGTAATAATACATACAACCACTTTAAAAATGAATTTATTTTCCATTTCTTATTAACCATTTATATAATTATAAAATATTTAATAATTTTTTAAAGTCTAGATGTTGAGCTACACAATGCTCATAATGATGAAATTTCATTTTCAACAATATTTTTTCATGATTTGTGATTCTTGCAAACTCGTTATTAGCCATTTGTTTTTTATACCAAGTGGATTTTTTTTTTTTTAATTTGTTAGTAAAAGGGATTTTTTTTTTTTTTTTTAAATTTGTTAGTGAAAGGGATTTTTGTTTTGTTTTGGAAGGATACGCTTGGCGGCAAATATCCAAGTCGCTTCATTTTGTTTTTGGGTTTTTGGTGCCATATTTCAATTTTTGGGGGGTCAAATATAGTTCAGTAATTCAATATATACTATTAAAATATTTTAAAATATTAGCTATCAATGTCCCTTTTGGCCTCAACTTAGTTGTATCAATCTAAATATTGCTCCTTAAAAGCTTATGTCTATTATTATAGTAATGAATTGCTATTTTTGGAATAATCAAAAATTTCGCAGTAATATCTCGTGTCTATTCTATATTTGGAATGGTCAAAAGTTTAATCCTATTGTCCCTAATTTTACAAGGTGGTGTCTTGTATAACAATTTGTATATCTCAAGCTTAAGAGGTTGACATTTATCATTTATGTGAGAAGAGTAACGTGTATAATGATTACACAATATAATAAACCTGACTTTACAGTTGAACCAACCCAAATTTGCCTAACTCCATGCCTCTAGGGAATGTAAGTACACATAGAAAGGGTTTAACGTCGTCTTGTTTTGAGATCTAGGATGAAATTTGATAGATAAGCACATGAGAGTTAAGGCAATCCAGGAAGGATTTGCTAGAAATCCTTTATATATATATAAAGGGTGCACAATATATATAAAGTTAAAATAGGGTAATATATATAAACTAAAGATAAAAGGGTGGAGTAAAAATAAAAGCAGTTAAGATTTTAACAAAATATAGCTTTGATAACAGATTAAAACATTTACAAAATAATAGTGATTACAATGAGTTACAAGGCTTGAAAGGGATAGTAATCACTGGGTTGGAAGTAGGAAAATAAAAATGGGGAAGCAAAAAGATGATGATAACCAAAGGGACATTCCTATAGGCAAATAAAAATACTATTTAGACAGTGAATAGTGAACAGTGAACAGTATAATTGTTTATTTTTTTAATATTCATCGTAGGTTAGCAAAATTCTCCTCAGGTGCGTTCTAAAGGGATTTTATTTTCCGTGGGGAGCAGTTAGAGCAAGAACCCATACTTCCAACAGGGAATCAAAATAACTTTAACTTTAGCAGGGAATCTGAAGCTTTGAAGCAGATTTAACATAAGCATTAATTAGGCAGTTTTGGCTACTTGTGCCGATAGTGCTAATTTTCCCCTAAATCTGGTGTGGAATCTTCATCATGGCCAAAAGAACTACAAAATGTTATATTCCTTTGCATTTATCATGATTTTATGGATGGATAAGCCATGATGAAGTGGTGCCCTAGAAGTTATAAATAGACATCTTTGATATTATTAATGTGGCGATTCTCAAGTTAGAGGCAATACAAGAATCATTGAATTAAGTAGAAGCTGTGGATACCAAAAGAAGAGAGAACAATAAACTACGACTAATCACAAGGAGTTGATTAGATTAATTGTGGGATCACCATAGCAGTAGGAAGCTGGTGCGAAGTATGATTGGACTGTAATATGGGACATTCTGATGGATAAGAGTTCAATTGTCTGCCTAGAATACGAAGGATAACTACTTGAAAATCGTCAGGCCTAGAATGGAAAGAGGTTCTAGTCAAATTAGGACCATTTCCGTCTGTATTTTAAATGAAGGACCATTTCATTGCAAAGATTTTAGTTTTTACATTTGATTCATTTGAAGGCGTACATTTTTTTTTTATCATTTAAAATGACATGACAAAATATACATCTTAGACCATGAAAAATTTAAGTCTTCACCAAGAAATGAACCATCTTCATTAGAGGTTGAGCATTTACTTGTTTCTAGAAATATGCTTACAATCAACCTCGAGGTGTCACACTTACACAGGCATTATGTGCCTTCCATCAAGGTACCATCATCATGAATGAAACCCATCCTCACCAGTTAATGACTTCTAACTGGTATATGAATGTAGGATATGACGGACCTATGGTCCTACACAGACCACAGTTGCTTACGCAGAAAAAATCTGGTTAAGCGTGAAAAATTACTGTATCAAAACCTTGAAAGGTTGATGAAGCTTTTGTTCATCAGAAGGAAGGATACTCAGGATGTTCCTGCAATTCACACCACGAAGTTACATTCAGATGACTAGAAAACAAAAAGATGAAAATTTAACTTTAAAGAGCCTGAGTCATCGTACTTTCATAAGATCTCAAAATGCATCTAAGCGGTTGAACCATTTGAAAGCTCTCTCTCTCTCTCTCTCTCTCTCTCTCTCTAAAAATAAAAAGGAAAAGAGAAGAAGAGCCCGCATAAGTTCTCTTAAACAAAATAATAGAAGAATGACACACCAAACAAGGCCAAAAGCATATGCTGTTATTGCAAAGATAAATAAAATAAAGTTGAATATACACAGATCCAGTGAAAAAAAAAGAAAAAGTAAAAAAAAAAAAAAAAACTCTATTTCATAATATAGCAGTGCAAATGTAAATAATAGAGTGGCCAAAAATAGCTTCCCAGCATCATCTGCCTTTCCGACGATTTTTTAGCACAGCACAATCTGAGCAGTACCATTTTCCTTTTGGCTGCTCCTTCAGACCAACACAACCAAAATGGAACCATTCTATTTTGCACTGTTGAAAGGATAACAGGGGCTTTCATCAGATCATAAATTGAGAATGTAGAAGAGAAATTTAGAAATAAAAAAAGAAAAAGATAGAAAGAGATTACATACATCAGTGTTATCGCAAGCAACCATCTCCCCATAGCTAACTTGGTTACAAAAACAGTATGTGGGTTCATTTGGATCTACTGGCAGCTCTAAATCCATACCTGTAGGATTTGCAGCAGTAGTAGCTGCTTCTGTTGCTGCTGCGGCTGCTGCTGTTGCCTGGCGTGTTCTGACAAAAATGTTATTTTAATCAATGTTACACCATGTCTTGTACCAAGTATGTTGAATATACATGCAATCATACTTCACATTCTTAAAATGGATGTGGTGAAGCTACTACTACTGTTTGAAAATTAATGGATTTTTCTCATAAAAGGGATTACTCCACCCCTTCAGATCTTTTCATGTTATATTGTGAGGTACTTGCACTATTCCCCTTTCTTGTCGCTTTTCAAATATTTTTCAATATCCGATTATATTTTAACACAGCCAATGTTTTACTAAACTTTAGGAGAAGAAGAATATAGAGGATCGCATCCCGTTAATGTCATAAATAAAATACTTTAGCAGAAAGCCATAAAAACAGAAGTACTTTGATAAAAATTCAACTTAAGAGCTTCCAGGGAAAAAAAATCAAAATTCAGGATCAAAAGCCCAAGCTAAATAAGAAGATGTGAAGTAATCTGTCATGAAACTATCTACAAATGAGCATATATAGGCCAGATAAATACTTCTTACGCCCTCCTCTGCCACTTTCACTCATCCTTCCAGCTTTCCCACCACCATCGAGACTTGGAGAGGGCACCCCACTTGCAGCAGCATTCTCTTTCTCTGTCAAAAATATTATTATTGTATAAAAATAAAGAATTACCATATGAAGGTGGAAATACTTTAGTATTCACACACCATTAAACCTATAAAAGTGCAAGAAAGTCAATAAATATTATTGACTCTAGAATTATGGACAATAAGTAGAGTACCACGTCGAAGCTCTTCATCAAATTTTTTCAAATATTGATCAAGTTGCTGTATATGTGTATCTACCTGAAGCAGAATTATGAATAGACACAATTAGCAGAGAACTATACAACAAAAATTCCAAGCTAATTCCTTCAAAATAGCAAGAGATTATAACCCCATACTAGGAGCAATAATAAGGATTACCTAGAATTAAAACATGCAATCTAGCCTCATTAATGAGGCCATAAAATCAGAATATAAAAGAAACTCCTGTCACTACCCCATTAGCGATTAACAGACAATTCAGGGAAATTACTGCTATTGGCGGAGGGTATCAGTTCCTGTATGAGATTCAAGTGGCTAATAAATCAATTAGGAAAATCCACACTTTAAGCCTTCAAGTGCATTGTTCTGATAGTACCAAATACTGTAACCTTTTTTCTCAAAAAAATGAATGTCATATCTCAATTCCCCAAAAACAAACTGATCTATTATGTGAACAAGTACTATGACCATGTGATGTACATATTAATAAAAAAACGTAGTGAATTCAAATGTATATATACACACACACAATTGAAATTGAAAAATAAATATATAATTTAAAAAATTACTTCAAGTTACACTGTGAAATTTTTTTTTTTTTTTTAGAGATAATTACAACATGCTGCTATTCCCGCAACTCGAACCCTTTCCCCTTAGACCCCCCAAGCACTTTGTGTATGAGGAGGTGCCAATTCAGGTACAAGACCTTTGGCATAAAAAGTATTTTTGTCTAAGATCAAATAATTATGATAGATTATAAAATAATTTAAAATAAATAATGAAACTCCTTGTAAATTTTTTTCAAACATTTTTTGGGAAATTCTTCAATTTTTGGGAAATTGATTTTTAAATAGCGGTATTTTATTAATTTTTTTTATCCTAAAAATTTGTAAGAGAGTTTCACTTAAAGTAAACTACATTAAAAATTTAATATGTTTATAGTGCAAGACATAAAATATGGGTAAAAATACGAAAGGGCATCCTTGGCAAAACCACTAGGTGTAGGACATAACTTTTATTATGTGGCCTGTGATATGATATCATTAGGACATAACCTCATATGTTATGTAATTTTATTATGAATGTGTGGTGACAATAACTGAATTGAAAAGTTTTAAAAAGTTCTTGGAATTAATTGCAATTTTTAAAATTTAGGGTTTCATTTGAAACTACCCCAAAATTTACGGGAATTATGTAATTTACTAAGTCTTTAATTAAGAATAGCCATTAGGGACAAAGAAGGGTGTCACATCCTGTTATAGAGAGAATATAACAACTTAGCCCAACCACGACTTATAGGACCCAAAGACAATACTTGGTATGAAATGATTTGGACCTGAACTTATACAATATGTAATTTCATTGAACATATTTTGTGGCAATACATCATAACGGATTGATTATTATATAATTTGAAATTCTCATATTGTGAAAGGATTTTTTGTGTTTAGATAAGTTTTAGTCATAACATCTGTGAATTTCTGTTACTTTTAGCTAACCTTATAACTCAACTAGTTGACACTTCCTGATATTTCCAATATAGACATCTAGGGTTCAAATGCCACACCTCCAACTAATAAATTATCAGAAATTGAGACTCATTGAGCATGTGAATTGAAAGAATTTCATGGATTTAATTAAAAACTTTATTAAAATCTAAGTTTTAATTTGAAACCAACCCACATTATGCAGGAAATATATAATTTATTCAAACCTTCAATAAAAGATGACTATTTAGAGCAACCACAATTCTAGGACTGATCTTTTATTATATAGTCTATGATATCAATTTTCTAAAGAAAAAATGACATCATTTACTGCTGATGTCACTTAAATCTCATGCTGCATTTATTGGTATTGTGCAGCAAAGAAAAACAAAAAACCTCCACAAGATGTAGGTTATAATTGGTAGTTACTGCTATTTTAACTATTGATAGAAACTATTGATAGAAACATATGTCCAATAAATTCTTACAAGCTACAATCAGTTCCAATAGGTCTAATTCATGACTTGGGACAGAAATTTTTTTAATAAGTGTATTGGAACAGAATACAATCAAAATATATGATTTTACTCACAACAAGGGCATGGAAAGTGTGTCGTCTAAAGCAAGAAAAACAAACATTTTCATCCAAGATTTATGAGATCAAATATGAAATCTCATAAGAAACATAGATCTAAAATTATACAGATGACATGGAAAATTAAACCAAGTATAGAATGAACGTCAAATGCACGACCCATTTTAAGGAAAATATGCATTAAAGCATGCATAGCTTCATCTTTGAAGTGCGCATGCAAACACATACATAATATTACTTTGTATAAAAAATTTCTTTGAGAACAGTCCATTCTGGATAACTTGTATAAAAACAAACTAGCAGCATCTTCATACTTATGATTTAGCCTAATAAAATAATACCTAGGAAAGAAAAATCACAACTACATGACCAGAAAATTTGGCAGCAACAGAATCGATAAAACAATTGCCAGAATGGCATAACAATCACCATTGCCAATCTTGGTTAATGAAAATGAAATACAAAACAAGTAATATGCAGTGAAAAGTACAAGGAAAGATGGAGATTTCACATACCAAATCATATGCCTGGACAGCCAAGGCAACCTTTTCGTCTGCAATCCTGATACTATGCTTTTGCTCATCAAGTGCTTCATCCGAAATTTTGGTAAGTGATGAATTAGGTGTAATATTTCCAGACCTAACTCCTCTCCTAATCTCCTCAATTTCTTGTTCACAGCGCTGTTCATTTTGTCTTTGAATTTCTGTTCAAATGCATAAGAAGACCAATACAACAAAAGCTATACATATGCACATAAAGCTTAAGTCTTCTTTTTCTTCTACTTTAACCTCTCTCTTTTTCTATTTTTTTTAATTAATAAGTTACATATGCACCCAGTGGGTCTTGAACCCACAACCTCACCCTACACCTATACCTTATGAGGGGAGGAGGTGAACAGGCTCTCTCATGCTAGTCAAAAGCCAAAAATAAAATAAAGAAAACCAAAGTAGAAACAGAGTTTGTGTAAATTATCATAAAACTCTTGTAGTAATATTCTGTAATATCATTGCTTGCTAAATTACTCTTCCAAAACTAACTCAAGTTAACAACCTCATTTGAGTCTGGTTTTTTTTTTTTTTTTTGGAATTATTAGTAATTAGGCCAAAAGAAGTCGGACTTTGATGCGATAATAAGTCCCAAAGTGACATTGGTGGGTTCGAGTCCAAGAATCAACTTCCCTAAAGAAATTTGGGGAAAGGCTTCAAATGACCTCTCCTGGACCCCAGAGAAGTGGGAGATTTGTGCACTAGGTATGATCTTTAATTAGTAACTTGGTCAAAACAAAGATTTGACTCACGTCTTCTTAACAAATTCTAAGAATAGGTATGCATTCATGAACATAATTATCCCACCAATGGCCTTGTAGAGTAGTAGTAACTCTCCTTGCAAACATGGAGGTTTGGGATTCAAATTATCGTGGGTACAGGACATATATATAATTATTGCTAACCTAGTGCAAATAATCGTTGATATATTTCTTAGACTACCTTGTGTTTTTAACACACATAAGTTAGTTCTTATGCAATAAAGTACACTACTTGCATATATATAATGATTTTTTTTTTAATTTCTTATTTTAATAATTTGATTGTTACAATTTGTGGAGGAACGGGAGCTCTAAACCCTAGTCCTCCTCTCATCAAGGAAACTAGCCGATGCCACTAAGCTACAAGGCACTTGGCCATATTACACAAAACCGGTGGTGACTGAATTTTTTTGTCTTCCTCACATTTATAACAGTTAAGTCAGGCATAGTATAAATTTTTTTTAAAATAGGCATAGTAAAAATTTATAAGGATGATAATGGTGAGACTGAGAATGAAAACAATGTCGTTGTTACTGATGCTGAGTCATACCTTGTAAACTTCTATCTAGATCACGCAACAACGCATACTTCTTTTGCAGAATACCAGGCAATGACTCCAAATCTGTGTAATATAACATAGCACATGAACATGATGATGATGTTACAAATTATCATTCATTCAACATAGAAACCGAAAAAAAAAAAAAATGTAATAAAAAAAAAACACACACACACACACACACACAAGTACAAACTAGAAAAGTATTATTAATAAGAAATTAACCTTAATTGTGAAATCAAAACAGAAATACATATATGTTTCAACAAATTTGATAAGAGAGTATACTAGGATTGATTGCCAAAAATTCAACAAATTTCGTAGGAAGCGAAAGATATTTAAGGAAGGAAAAAGAAATACTAAAAGAGGAATAGGGTTAGGGTTTATAGTACAATCGAAGCCGGGAGAGAGAGAGAGAGCTTACTGATTTGCAATTCATCGAGGAAGGACATTTTGGGGATAAGGGATTTGTTTGGGGTGATTTAGGTTGTTGATTTCAGGTAGGAATTTGTCGGAGAATTCTTCCCGCCATTCATACAAACAAACAAACCAAACAAAACGACCTTCGACCCCCTACCTAAATTGATCAGATTCAGATCGATTTGAAATGACAAATTTACCCTTTTGGTTTCCTTATTATTCCCAATCACGACACACAACTGCCGCCGAACCTGTTACGCACAATACAAAGACGCTGAGACGGGTCGTATAGGTTCGATTCAGCTAGACCTGACGAAATTGAATCCGGATCCGGAACGTTAACCCGACTTGAAGCCAATGAATATATTGGAAAGGACAAAAGTTAGATACATATTGGAAAGGACAAAAGTTAGATACATTACCTTTGGTGCTGTTCCATAAATTCCCTCTTAAGATTCAGTCATATAGTTACTTAATTAAAAAATACACTTCTATCCAAAATTAAAAATTCATATGGTAGAATCTTAAAAGAGAAACCTAAATAACAGTACCTAAGTCTTACTCTATTGGAAAAAGTGTGTATATATATATATATAGCCATGTTACACTACCTGATTTTTTTAATTAGATGTGAATTTTAATATATTCACAACTTTTTTTTAGACATAATTACGATATACTACTAACTTCACAGCTCAAACCTTAAACCCTTAAACACATTGTGCATTTAGAGATATCAATTCAACTACAATGCCCTTGACTAATAAATCCACCACTTGATTACATTATCTTTATATATTTTTTATACTTGCAAAATTTAAAGATGATCAAAGATTAATAGCTATATCATCAATTAATTGTTTAAATTCAAATTTTGTAGTTTAAAATAATGCATAAAAGATGAGTTTATAGATCGAATAATAAATTACATCTGGTTGGCATGAAAATTGGCGTGCATGTTAATAATATATATATATATATATATGTAATTCGAAGGGTAGCTTTTCAAAATATAAAATCAATAACAAGTTATTGAATGGCGTAGCATTACTTAAAATTACATTAAGTGTAACTTGAATCCAACATATATGTGTATATATATATCACAAATTGCTTAAAAATCTGGAGTCTAACCCTCTTTTTGATTTGTCATTTTAAACAATTTAATTAACCACATCTTTTCTATATAAAAATAAATAGATAGAGAAAGAAGTTAAAATAATAATGAAGAAATAATTGGGTTGTGTCACTTTTATTATGTGTCAAACCATTTCATATATATTTTCTCTTAGAAATATATATATATATATATATATATATATTTTGTAAGAGCACAAGTTAAACTGGACCTCAGTTGCACCAAGGGAACTAGCCCAAAGGGCCCAAAACAATGAATTTATAGAGAATGGGTTTCGAATCTTGGTCTGTAGACGTAGAGTAACATGAAATTGAAGCCAAATCATGAATACATGCATAACCCTACTACGTAACTTGAAAGTTTTTATCGTATATAAACGCCGAGGACAATTGTTGGATATTTCTTACAATTCTCTCCTCTCCTTCTTCTCCTTCTTCCTCTCTTTTCTTTCTCTACCGCTCCCTTTTATATTGTCTTCCTCCCTCTCTTCTTTTTTCCACGTGTGGATCAGATGCTCCATTTGGATACTTGTTCCATCACCCCTTTTTCCCAAGTCCTTGGCAGCAGCTGCAAGGCTGAATTCTAACACTCAGTCGTTGTTCCCTCATTAATGCAGTCAGAGAAGTAGTTGCAGAGCCTTCAATGCAGTGGTGGCAGCTTTACCCTAGATATTTTACGTTCACCCTCCTTATCCTTTACCTTCACTTCCTTTGCCTTCGTGCCTAAGGTCTTCAGTAATGATACCCTTGAACTGCCAAATCACATTTCTCGTCCTCGGCCATTAATGGCCGAGAACATTTCCATCCTCAAACATCATGCCTTAGAATATTTTAACCGGGTATGACTCTTTCATCCTTTTACGTTACCTCATGGGTGAACCTTCTCACATCCTTGGACCATCTATATTGTTGGATTGGGCTGTCAACCTTACAAACACTCTTGGGCTGGCCCAACACATATCTTGGGCCCATTGGCCCTATATATATATATATATAATATTTCTTATATATAATAGGGGCATAAGAGTAAATTCATACAGACTACACTTTCCATCCACACATTTATCTTCTCAACCAAATAAATGAGTATTTTATTCCTCCACTTTTCCACTCCTTCAACCAATCATAAGAGAATTAAAACTCTTCTATCACCCCCCCCCCACAACACACACACACACACATTTCCATCCCTCCCCATTTTTATCCCTCCATTTTTCTATCTCCCCAATCAAACGAGCCTAAAACCCAACAAAATCTTGACTTAGTTCAGGCTTGAAATTGCATGACATGATTATTCCCTAGGGTTGAAAGATTAGGAAACCAAGGACCAAGCCTGGTTAGTTGTTTTTAGTAGTTATAGACAAATATCAGTCATCAATAGTTATAGCTCAGATAAGAGAGCTCGAATAAATACAAAGTGAAATGCAAAAAAGTGGGACAAAGAATATCTAGTCATGGGAACTCAATTTGGACCTAAATAGTAAGTTGTAACTCCCAACCATAACCGTTGATGAAATGTAGTTTGCGCATTGTAGCAGGCAACTAATGCTCTCCCAAGTCCTGATTGCGCAACTTTCTGTATGAAGTTTTGCCAATAAACTGAACGGGAAAATTCATAAAACAGTCGACAAATATTCAAAGTGATGCCGTTCATTTTTTAAAGCTAGTTGTTACTAATTTATGTTATATAATAAGTAGTTTCCTTTTACTTTTAATTGCCTCTATCCCTTGTAACAAAAAGTTAGTTAGCTGATAGGTTGTCAATGATAAGTGCAATAGCTTATTAGTTAGTTAGAGAAGTTAGTAGGGGTGTGCATGGGTCGGGTCGGGTTGGGTCGGGTTGAGGGAATTTTTTGACCCAACCCACCATGGTGGGTCAAAAAAAATTCGACCCAACCCGACCCATCACATATGTCCAACCCAACCCAACCCAACAATAAGTGCATGGGTCGGGTTGGGTTAGGTTTGGCCATGGGTTAGACTTTTTTTTTTATTTTTTATTATTATTAAATTGAACCTATGTTTTTTTTATTAATTATATAATATATTTAAATACATATTAAAGAAAGTAATAGGATTTTATATTATATATGTTTGTAGGATTTTATTTTATATTATATAATATATTTTATATTATATATTACTAGGTTTTAACTAAAAAAAAATATTTATTAAATATATAATATATTTTAAATATATATTAAAATATGGTGGGTCGGGTCTTGTAACTAACTTTTTTATACAGCTTGCTTCTTGTAATTATAAATCACATGGCAGCCACATGGTGGGTTCTTGTAACTAACTTAACAGCTTGCTTCTTGTAATTATAAATAAGCAAGGTTGCCCTCATTGTAACTAGTTAAACTGGAATCCAAGAAATCTACCTATGAGATATTATTCCAAGAGTGTGTCTCTTCAAGATCTAGTTCATTCTTTCTTTTCTCTAAACAACTTAACTTTCTAAAATATCTTTCCCTTTCACCATTTTGCTCCATCATAGTTTGGCATCAGACCTTGAGATCCTTAGAATTCAAGTTAGTTTGCAACTTGTTTCTTCATTTTTAGTTATCAAGAACTTGTCAGGATCCTATCTTGATTTCATTTTCTTATCCTCTACTAGTGAGCCTGAGGATTTGTGTAGATGGCACCAATAGCATACAATAGAAGGAACAAGAAAGCTTCTGCAATACATGAACTTGTGGTGTAGGTTCATCCCATGTAACAGCCGCAACCATACCAAGAAGGAGAACCCAGGTGGCATGGGAGCATACTGTGGAGTTGCTAAGGGGGCAACTTGTTTCCTTTACTGAGGAAGTGAGAAGAAACCAACATTATCATCCTAAAAATGAACCTGCTGAAACTGACAATCACAACAACTTTAGTAATCCAATTGGTCAGCCTAAAGGAGGTGTTCCAAGGCAAGTACTTAGTCTCCCAAGGGGAGAACCAAAATGGGAATCAAACTTCAAAATTGAGTTACCTGAGTTCTATGGTAGCTTGAATCATGAAGTATTCGTGGATTGGCTTAATCAAGTGGAAAGAATCTTTGATTTCCATGAGGTACCAGATTCCAAGAATTTGAAATTAATCTCTATCAATATGAGAGGGAGAGCTTCAACTTGGTGGAAACAACTCCAAGTTCAAAGAGTTAGGAGGGGTAAAAAAAAAAAAGATCCAAGATCGGTCTAACCTAAACTAGAAAATGAGAAACCAATTTCTGCCTTTCAATTATATGCAGTCCTTGTACAACCAATTGCATAATTTGAAGCAACATGACAGTGTGGAAGAGTATACAGAGGCATTTTATCAACTGGTAGCTCGAGTAGACCTGAATGAGAGTGAAGAGCAAATGATTGCAAGGTTTTTGAGTGGTCTTAAACCACCAATTCAAGATGCCTTATCCTTGCACCAACTGTGGATTGTCTTTGAAGCTTACAATAGAGCCTTGATGTTTAAGAACAACTTGCAAGAAGAGCTTTTGTGCAGTTCCAAGCTTATGGTGGTAGCAGAAGTACCCAAGTCAGCACTCAAGGAATGCCAACTACTAACAATGCACAGCCTTTCAAGATTAACAGTGTAGGTTTGCCTTCAACTTCTGGTGCAACTAAACCAGTCCCTAAAGCAACACAGAGTTTTACATTTATGTATTACAAGTGTGGAGAAACTAGACACAAGGCCATAAGTTGCAAGAAAGGGGGAGTTACTCCTCAAGGCAAGGGTAAAATTTTGATGATTGAAGGTTTTAAAGACCAAGAAGATGAAGAATTTCCAATATATGAAGAAAAAGAAGAAGAAGAAGAAATGTGTGATAGTGTACTGATAATTGAAGACAATAGACGAGGGGAATGTATTCAAGAACCTGTGTATGATCAAAACATGAAAGAAGAAGTAGATGCTCATTTAGAGGAAGAAGAGGATTTACCATTAGTAACAAACGTCTTGCTAGTTCCAAACAAAGAAATGGAGGATGATGAGTGGCTTAGAAGGAGCATGGTTTTGAAACATGGACCGTTCATTGAACCGTAAAAGGGAGAGGTTCAAGATTTTTAAGGTCAAACCGAGGTCGAACTGTGTTGACGTCATAATTAATTTAATAATTATTTAAATATATTAAATTTTTAAATATTAGCAAAATTTACTAAAAATATCTTAAAAACTGAAACAAAATACATAAAATAGTACATTATAAGGTTAATAAAAAATAGTACAACATATTTAAGCATAAAAAGAAATTTTTATAATAATCCTTTAAGAGAAATCATTTCAATTAACTAAAAATGACTTTTAAAAAAAGTTAATTTAGTAATATTTAATATGTTGAGAAAGATTAAATAGAAGTCTAGAAACTATAAATCATGTAAATTTAATAATATTGCATATTAGCTCCCAAGAAGAGCACTTGGTCTGTTGGTCATGGCTTCATCTTGCTTACAAGGTGTGAGAGCAGCTTAGGCTCGGATCCTGGCAGCCGCATTTTTCTTTACTTTCCCTTATTCCATAACCAGCTGAACCGGCCTACGATTCGTTCAGTTCTCTCAGATTTTAGTATACCCGGTTCTTTAAGCTTAAAAAACCGAATTTCAGACCAGTTCCCAATTTTCCAAATTTCAGACCGATTTTCCTAGTCAGACCGCCTGGTCCAGTCCGGGTTTCAAAACAGAGAGAATGAGTAGTTCCAAGAATACGGTGTCACAAGAAGTTTTTAACAATCTTGAATCGAAGAATCAAGGCCAACCACAACTACAAAAGCTATCTTACTTTAAGAAATGAGGTGAAGTTAGAGATTCTAGAAAGTGCTTTGTGTTCTTAATTACTTGCTTTCAAGATTATGTTCTTTGTGTGACAACCATAGATGTTTGCCATATCTTACTTGGGTGTGAAAGATTATGTCCATATCTAACCATTTCGGGTGGAAGGAGCAACACATCCAGCTTACACAAGAATGGAGATCGTTACACATTGCAGCCAAAAAAGGGAACAGCTAGTCCCAAACCAATGGTCAAAATGAAGGTTGGATGCAAGAGCATCTGCATGGCTACTTACACTTGCAACCTTGACACAAAGCAACAACAAATTTTTAATCTCTAGCATGATGCAGTAGCTTAATACATTAACTGATGAGAATGCAGATCAGTGGAACTATCAGATCATATGCATATCTCCAACAGTATCAATGTGCATCACTTACTACCGTCATGCACCAAATTATCTTACAACTGGTCACACTTGAGAACAGGTGTCTTCCAAAGAGGGACAGTCCTAATGCAATACATTTTTAAAGCTAATTGTTACTAGCTTATGTTGTATGATAAGTAGTTTCCTTTTACTTTTAATAGTCTTTATCACTTGTAAGAAAGTTAGTTTTTTTTTTTTTTAGAATAACAGAAAGTTAGTCAATTGATTGGTTGTTAGTGATAAGTGCAATAGCCTATTAGTTAGTTAGTCTTTGGCCAATCACATGGTAGGTTCCTGTAACTAACTCAACAGCTTGCTTAAGTATACATAAATAAGTAAGACTGCCCTCAATGTAACTAGTTGAATTTGAATTTAAAAATTCTACCTATGAAGTATTATTCCAAGAGCGTGTCTTGAAGAGCTTGTTCATTCTTTCTTTTCTCTAAGCAACTTAGCCTTCTAAAACATCTTTCCTTTTCACCATTTTTCCTCCATCACAAAGTTCATTCTATTTGTAAACTTGCAGTGCCTAAGCCACAAGTACTGAAAATTACCAACATGAAAAAAATGAAGTGGATACAATAAGCTGAATGATTTTTCCCACTATATAATGTTTAGAATTACCCCCTTTATGAGTCATTTCAAGCGTCAGACTAAAGAAGAGAGAGAGTTCCATCTTCAAATGACAGAACATAAATTATCTATTTGACTAAACCTGTGAAATGTTTCTTTCTTCCATGATAAAATTACAAGCTATCAATGGTGATCAACAACAAAATCGTTTATACATTCTCTTTCCCCTTATCCCCCCCAGGGCAGGGGGTGTCTGGGATGGGGACAACCAAAATACATAAAACTAAAGTACGCGTTGTATTTTCCACTGAACATTGCCTATACTAACAAACCTCCTGTAGCAAAACTTTAACTGTGCTTGCATGGCTTTGAACAAATCAATACTTCGCAGGGATAGCCAATGACTGCATACAGATGGCGAGAATCTGAGCTTTCCTCTGTTTTTGAATTTCATAGTGTGCCATTTGCCAGAGGTGATCAAAACTTGTATATCAGTCTGAAGAGGCATAAAATGATCAAGAAGACATTTTAACTTGGATTTCCCGGTGGACATGGACTAGAAATTCAACATATGAAGGGCCGCTTGGACTCTTATCTTCTACCAAATAGGAGAAGAACAATGCTCCTGGGGGCAATAAATAGTGAAAAGCTTGAGTAAAAAGAATGTCATGAAATAATTTCTTATATAAAAAAATCCCTATACTGCATTTAATGACAACACAACAAGTGACAACAATTTTCTTAAAAGATAAAAATTAAGATTATATATAAACTATGTTCTGCATCTCATAAAACAGCCCTAGAATGAGAATAATGCAAATACAAAAAAAACAGTGATATGAAATATTCAAATTAAGCACGTGCCTGACTAGTTGATAGTATATTAGTGACAAAACAAGGGATAATAATTTAATATGTTACCCTGTCTCTGTCTCACAATCCTAGAACTTGAGAAGGGACAGTGCATACTATGAATAGTGATGTGGCAGTAAACAAATAGAGTATATTAACATAGAAATGTCAGCCCTCCTAGTTGATAAGTTTCTAATCTCTACAGAAACCCAAATATTCAAGACGGCAACCTGAATCCAACTCTAAAATCAGTATTAGAATGTACCAGTCTGCAAGGGAAAAATGCAATCACCATCAAGAACACTAAAATGACAATGTTGCCATTTAGAGTCAAGATTGTCTGCTTAATAAATAAACAAGATATAGCTGCATTTGCCATTTTAAATACATAAGATTATATAACTACAGCATAAAGCTACGTGATCTATGGATATAACTGAGTGACCTTTTTCATTCAAAAGAAATGATTTCTTTGTCTAGTTGTCTGTAAAATCAACTATGAAAGTAAGGGCTGTTCCAATGCAAGTGTCATGAAATCATAAAAAAATGGTCCATTTCCCATCCCAATCTTTAGATGAAAAGATCATCTGAATAGAATTGTTGGATCATAAACTAGGAATCTTAGATTGAAATGAAATCATAAACTAGGAATCTATCTTAGATTCCAAGTTATCTCATGGGTTTCAACTGCACTGACCTGACGGATCTCCTTTCTTACACAACTTCATGCTGGGGAAAAAAAAAAAGTCACAAAGACAATCAACAACCGCATTAAATAAAGAAATCAAAATTGAATTAGGTAAATATACTAAAAGATACTGTAATAATTTCTCTCAAGAATAAAGAAAAAGTAACAGAAATAAGAAAATCATACCTGAGGTAGGAACATCTTTGACGCCTAATCTCATTTACCAAATCATTTAGTTTCTTTGATAGTGGATTGTCATACTGCTGCAGCACGAACTGAATCACAAAGTCGTAAGTTAGAAGACGCAACACTGCAGAGCTGGAAATATATCCCAGAAAATGATTCTACAGAGATACATCAATGATAAATGCCCTCATTTGTCGCAATCCAAAACACATATCCCCCAAAAGTCCAAACACCAAAGGAAACTTTTACTCCTTTTCCTTGATGTCAACAAAACCTAACCGTGACCTAACCCCATACCCCTTGTTTATTGAGGAGAGGAATTTCCTTTTGATCCAAAAACCATAGGCAAAACAACAAGGAGCCATACCATGGGCCACAGCATCATTAATAAAAAATGAATTGAGTGATCAGTCTTTTTATGCACACCCTTGCCCATGTCACGTTTTACATCAAAACAAAAAGTAGGTGTACCCCATTATAAAAATCTTGAAGCAGATAACAAAAAAACTTAGATTACATTCCTTTCATGTGTCAAGAGCTTGCTCACTATTTCCACACTCCCACTTAAGTTTTGAAAAAGAAAAAGGCAAAGCAAGGTTTCAAGATTAAATGGTTCAATGCCATCCGACCCTCAAGATCTTTTTGCAGGGAACGTCCTACATTGGCCTATTTTGAGACGGTAAGCCTAATTATGCTTCAAGAATCAGGTTTGGGTGCTTAACATTCTTGTGTCTTGGACTCAATTATGCTTCAAGAATCGAGTTTGGGTGCTTAACATTCTTGAGATTCAGACACAAACTGTCATGCTTAACATTCTTGAGTCTGTGACAGAAGTTGTCACCATATATAATGCTGACAATACGTATTTCGAAAGGATATGACAAAAACTACCTGAGTAGGAATTTCATCAGATGGGGAGATGTTGAACAGTTGTTGCAAGATATTTGAATCCACCAAGTTCCCAATATAGATCAAGCAGTCCTGACCATTCTCGAGAAGATAAATTCCCTCGTCACTAACATGCTCACTAGAAAGCGGAATCACAGGAGGAAAAAGTGATTCATCCTCATCCTGTCAATTGAGAGAAGGTCACAGAATGGTTGAGATCATATTAAAATATGTAATGCATTACTTTGTATGACATAATTCACACCTTTGAACCAAGGTTATGAATAGCCACCATCCTGGGATACACCAGTGGAATTGCCAAAGGAGTAGAGAGTGCAGAAACATAATTGATCCAAATAGACCGCTCATCTATTCTCCCATCACTCCGCAGCCCTGTACTTTTCATTAATGCTGAAAAGAAACAAAAGAATTAAATATATCAACCAACAATACTTAATATAAAAAAGATTGCTGATATAACATATTATTTGTGCAATGTTGTCAAAAGCATCGGCGCACTTGAGCACAAAGGTTGCATAGAGCCTAGCCTGCCTAGGTGCAAAGCAGAGTGTGAAGTGCAATCATGCACCACCACACCTGATTGAAGCAAATATAATTCAGTATAACTTTTACTAGAAAGATTCATAAGATACCATATTAAATAATAATAATAATAATCAAAATGGTAATATGTTTAGCCTATTGCATTTGATCTCCACAATGTATAAAAGATCCCCTCAAGACTGTTATAAAGGATATCCTCAATTTTAACATAAGTATTTCCAATGAGCTCTAATTCAAATGTCACCTCCTCCCCTTACGAGAGCAAGGCGGAGGATGAGGTCATGGGTTAAACACCCATGGGTGCATGTCTCTAACTTGCCTATAAAAAAAAGGAATTACCATAAATATTATGTCATAATTAAGATTACTAATTTGTTCAATTACTAAAGAATTTTTAAAGAAATTAAAAATAAATTTAACGGACAAGGGAAGCAGGTTGAGGGGAAAAAAGAACAAGACTAGTAAAAATAGAGTCAAGAGAACCTTGCCTGGTTTTTAATTGTACAATACCATAAAAGAGTGTTCATATAGCAAAATTAGTGATCGCTATTAATTCTTGTAAGATCTAACAATTAAATTTAGAGATTCTTATATATTTTTCAACAAAACATATAAATGAACTTCCTTGTGATTTTCCAAATAAAAAACAAATGAAAAAGAAGCAATGAGCTTCACTTCAGGCAAGTGAAACGCTTCAGCCCTCAGGCTTTGCGATTTGCACTTTTAACAAAACTGTATATGTGGCTCCAAATTTTCCAAGCAGAAGTGAAATATCTGATGACAATCGTGTGTCATTATCAATAAAATCAGGAATTATCATTAACCATAAAATATAAATAAAATTCTCAAATGTATGAAAGACTCAAGTTATAATAAAGCAAAATGAGAGGTAAGAGAAAATAAAAAAGAAAACAATGGTAAAACTCCACAACAATTTACCAATCATCATATGCATGGGTTGGTACATACATTTAAAAGTATAACACTTAAAAAGTATCATGTCATCTTTTAAAAAAGAAGACAAGACACTCAAGAAGCAGAAACCTCTAGACTCCAAGAAGATTATAGATATTTTGAATTCAGTTGGGGAAACTTGTGAACTTGTAATTTCAAGTTTGACTTAAATTGAGACTTTTGTGTATTTGAAGTTATAATGATGCTGGAACCTTTTAAAAGTTTTGACTAAATTTAGTAGTCGGGGTTATTTTGGTTGTGGTTTAAGGGTTTTACTTTTTGGACCACCTGTGTAATTGAGATTTGTGTGTAGTCTTTTCTTGAATTTGTATTGTCCCTGATTTGGATTTCTAACCATTAAAATAAGAATTAGGAAGTTGCAATCAGCATACATAAACCTTCATTAGAGATCAATGCATTAGTTTTCAAGCTCTTTCTAATATAGTTTTGTTGCTTTCTTGCTAAATGTGATCACTCAGAATGCCCAGGTGTTATCTTCATTTCCCTCCTTATTTCCCCAGGAAATGAATGTGCTTTGCTGCCTGCAGCAAAACACACCTTAAACCCACCAAATTTGTTAAATCTTCCTAATTTCATGCCGAAGATCACCAAAGATCTCTAATAGGCAAGCATTTAACCACAAGGGTATCCTTAATATGGTGTACTAAGATCCTTCTTGTAATATTTTGTTGAAGAATGGAAGCTCTATAACCATGCACAGAAAAGTAGGCACACATAAAAGGGAAAAAATAAAAATTAGGTCTACAGAATAAATGTTAGCCATACAAAGCTTCATCAGAAGTTAGCTGCTTAAACTTAATACATCCATACGAGCATAGATATATTAGAAGATAAGAATATACCGAGGGTGTATAGAGGCAGAAGCTTAAGTGCCTCTGGAAGAATAAGCTGTCCAGACGATGTGACTGTAGCACAAAATTTACGATAAGAAAGCAGAACGCTGATGCAAAGATTTGTCACTTGTTCCCGGACTTGCAGGAGGGGAGTGGAAGGAATTTTACTTGCCGCTACAAAGAGTAATTAAAATAATAATAAATAAAAAATTCATAAATTCAAAAGATGATAAAATTGTGAATCATGATGTTTCTAGAAATGCAGAACACTACCAACAAGGAGGCAGTGCAACCACCACCGGATTCCCCACCTTGCGGAGAGAAGCATTTATATTCTGATTTAAGGCCATTTATTTATTTATTATTATTATTATTATTATTAGTTGTTGGTAAGTTACACATGCATCCAGGGGTTTTGAACCCAAAATTTAACCATCCAAATTAGAATTTTAAGGCCATTATTATGGATAATTAACTTTTTTATAAGTATTATTAAGGGGTATAAAAAATTGGGGGTAAGGCTGCCTAACATGACCTCTCCCAGACCCCACATAAAGTGAAAATTTAGTGCACTGCATATGACTTTTTACTGTTATGGGTTTTAAATATTAATATTTACAAATACATTGACAAAAGAGCATTATAAACTAACAGAATTGCATGTTAGGAGGTAAAAAACAGATCAAATACCTTGTTTCAAGAAACAAGCAAATTGAGTGTCCAAGTCAGCTGACCGGAAAAGATTACTTAGCATATTGGTGCATGGTAGAGATAAAGTTGTAACTCGAATTCTTCTTTGGCCATACACAGTGGTGTAAAGAAGGGCACACTACACAAAAATAAAATAAAATTATAATAAGAAACTAATTTTCCGCACCAACAGATAACACAAACACTCCATGAACTAAAAGAGAAGTATAATCATTACTAACTCCATACTGCAGAGAAATTCATTGGTACCTGAAAAGCGCATTCTGAGCCATCCTGCAACTTATCATCATGTTTTAAGCTTACCATTATAGTTTTGTCACAGTCAATCTGCGAAGCAGAAAGATATAGTAGGATTAAATAAACATAGTAAAAGAACTACAAAATCTGCCTCAAGCAAAAAGCAACCACAATTGTAGAAAGAAAAACCAGAGAATAGACCACAGATCTATGGCAAATAAGAAGAATAAGCATGATTTCCTTTAGCAAAATTGATACACACACAACACAAAAGGAAAAGGAAAGCCTACTAAAAAAAATGTATGTGTGTGTATTGCTCGCTCCAGTAGATGTGATTGCAGAGAAAATTCTCAACCTCTTTATTTCCCTTAGTCTTTCTTTGTAGTAAAAAAAATTAACTTGTGAATATAAATTGAATTCAGTCTGATGCTTGAATTTAAATTAAGATAACCAATTATAAAATCATCTCTATAAGAATAACACTCACTTATACAGCTCAAAGTTACAATGCCAAAACCTTTCAGACTATTGCTATACAATGATTAAAAATTTCAAAATTTCAATGTCACTGCTGGTCAACATAAGTTGTGCTACTGTAAAATTAAAATGTCACGGAAAATAAAAACAAATGTGATAACACAATGATTGACAAGCATTATGTAAATGTACAGACCCCAGGTAGGTCAACATCAGTTGGGATGCGTTTGCAAAAGTTTCCATGGTAATCTTGAACTTGAATACCCTATACATGATGAAAACAATACCAACACATTAGAATAGAGCAAATATCAAGAAAACAAAACCCATTATTACATATAAAGTAACTTCAATATACCAAAAAGGCTACCTGGCTGCATCTCACACGCATCACTGCCTCAAAACCTTGAGGCCTTGTGACATTCCATCTAAGATCATTGTACAGCTTTGCAGGATCCGAAAGAGCCGAGAACGGGTAATAGTAATAAACCTGGAAGATAGTAAATGACATTTAAAATTAAATTATGAAAGGTCAACATATAGGAGAAAAACAAAATTTAATCTGTACATTAGACCTGAACATGCATAAAAGGTCTACAAATGCATCATTTACATTATTTTGCTATCTGCTTCATAAATTTACTTAGCGGGAAGAAGAGTTGAAAAATCCTTCAACCAGCTTGAAAAAGGGGATTTGCAAGGAAGCAGGTATCATTGATGATTTTTGACATTGGTGATTTCAAGATAACAAGGAAAATTCATTATCCAATAATTTAAACCATTCCAGGTGGTGCACTTGCCCTTTGGCAAATGGTTGAAGCAGGCATTTGAACGCTCTTGAATTCCCAATTTTAGTTGATGCTCTACATAAAAGCTGTATTTTGGGGAAATAAGACTTAGTATTTATTATGCATGGATTATTTTTGCCAACTTATTTTACTATTTAACTTATTTTTGCTACTATATAGGTCTTACTGCACTTTTTGATACTATTCATGGGTCCCACTGTACTATTTCAGCTAAATTTTACTTTTATCTACAGTATTTTCAGCAAAAAGTTTTCAATTTCAACAAAATAAACAAATCTCAAACGGACACTTATATTAAAAAACTGAACATCAGGTTCACAATGGTGAACAATCTAAACAAGAAACAAATACGACAAAATCAGGAACTAAAATGAACAGAAAGAAAGAATTCAGAAATTGAAATACAATTTGTACAACCCCAAATACAAGCCCACTGAAATAAAGTACCAAAGAGAAGAGATTTTAAGAGGTCAAAATATTGTGCCTTCAGCAACAAGGGTTCTTGGGATGCATATGAACTTGCATAATCAGTCTTATGACCAGAGCATATCAATCCATTGAACCATAAGATCAAAGCATCATCCCATGTTTCAGCTAGGTTGAAATTTAGTTATAACACCAATGCAGTTCATGTGGAAACAAAATAGTTACACACACACACACTTGTAACCCATTTTTTCCTTTTTTAAAATTTTCTCTAATATTTAGCGACATTCAGCGTCAACTGTCAAAAACTTGTGAAATTTTTTCTTTTTGGGGCTTTTTGGGGGGGGGGGGGGGGGAGGAGATAAAACAAGTTTTACCCTTTAGAACCAAGCCCTATGCAAGAGACCCTTTAATGGGTAAACAACACAGGTTTCCTAAGCAGCAGTTAGAATCTTTGAAGTTTGACCCATTATTGGGAATTCTACATAAATGGGATAAGGAAGGTCTTAGATCTCTCTCTCTCTCTCTCTCTCAATGTCAGGCACCTCCATATCTTGTGGACAAGAGTAGAAGTCAAGCTAATCTTCTATTTTCCATTTAGAATTACATTGACCCATTGAGTGCACAGCTTATCCAAGAAGAAGAAGAAGAGAGAGCAGATGGAGGTCATGCAGAGCAATTAGGAGGTGCAGAAGAAGGAAATTTGAAGGTTGCAAAACGTCCAAACCAACAGGGACTTTTTGCCTCAAGGCAACGATCAAATTGGAAGACAAGAAACTGCTAGGCTCTTTCACAATTCCCCTGCTAGCATAATACTAAAGAATCCATGGAACAGAATGGGTTTGGTTCAAGTTTTACTGTTAACCAAAGAAAGAACTTATTTGAGGATTAAATAAAACATGTGCAGATATTGATCTAATATGCTTGTTATTTTACCATACCCACAAGAGGAGGGGAAAGAAATACTTGAAGATTGCAACGCACACACCCAGCAGGGGTCAAGTTTTGATCATGGAGTTCAAGCAACCCAAGATCAAATAAAATACTGGCAAAATTCGAAGACAAAAGCAACGGGAGAACTATTGTTAAGTAACTTTATTACAGGTGCCATGGGCTAAGGCTCAAATGATGCTGGCATCATAGGAGGGGAAGAAAACCAGAATGTATAAAAACTGCCAATTTGTCGATCAACAATTGAGACTTGATCTTTGATGTCAATATATGATTTAAAACAAAAAGTGAACTAGAAGGGCATGCCTGGTCCCCGAGAAGGGGGGAGGAGGGGGGGAGGAGAAGAATATAAAGAAATTATCAAAAACAGTGATAACTAAGCTTACTTCAACCTAGCTTTGCAGGTTTTAACAACATACAAGGAAGATTACATTGATCACTGCACTATACGCTACTTACCAGCAGGCAATTTAAAATTTTGCTAGTCATCCGTTACACATAGGCAGGCTCACTTTAACATTGGTACGGAAAAAAAAAATACACTTCAACTGCAACAATGATAATTTGCCACAGAAAGTGCTCCTAAATTTCTGTTAGGGCAGAAAATCAAGGGCTAACAGTTCACATCAACCTCTCTCTCTCTCTCTCTCTCTCTTACACACACACACACACACACACAGAAACTCAGGGATCTGAAAACTTTGATACCTGTCCTCCAGTAGTTCTTGGGATAACAGAGATAGAAGCAACATCTAGATAACTCTGGGTAGTTATAAATACATCAACGCAGACCTGGAATATATCATGATAAGAACAATTAGCCCTGATATTTATGCTCACTAGCTACTATGCCCACTAATACTTTTCTGTTGGCAGATATTATCATAAAATCTTTATCACATTCAAGTGAGATGAAATTAGAGTAAACCTGATATTCAGCAAATTCAATCGCCATTGTCTTTAAAGTTTTGTCTACTGGCTGGAGTAATTTATGGGCTTCCTGAAATCCAGAGGGAAAAATATTCAATTCAAAACCACACCATTAAAGTCTGCTCTTGAACTGATTAATACCAGCAGCTCACTACAAATAATTGTAGTTTTACACATAATAAACAAACACAATGAGACGATGGAAAACAAAGTGAATGTTACATATAATGAACCAACCAACATAACGTACACAAGTTGGTTTATTCCTTTTTTTCTGGAGGGCAGTAACCTGTCCTCATCTCTATAAATGAAAGTTTAATGAAGGAAAAGCAAGAACAACACCCATACTATTTAAATTTATCCGAACATTACACAGATGGTGAAACAAAACAGACACAAAATATTCATACCTTCTCCCCTGCAGAAATATTAGTTCGCCCTTCAGCCTCTCTAACAGAAAGTGCCCCAATGCCAGTTGATGGCAATACTGCAAACAACATAGTACAATCATCAGAATCCCCCAAACAATAAATTTTTCGTTTTTTTTTTTTTTTTTTAATTTCAAAGGACTAAAGCTCTTGGAAAAGAAAATGACCAAGGAAAACGCAGAAATGGCTTTGAATATAAAGTAAAAAGCTCTACGACTAGTGAGGAATAACAGATGAGAAAGAACACAATACACAGGAGAGAATTAGTAAGTTATATGATAGCTAAATCTATAAAGCTGGAGCATCTCATTAATTCTGTGGGATGACAAACACCAATGGCACAAATCCACTGTTGTACCTCAAGGATTGAGATGCAAACATGCTTCAGATTTTATGCTGTGGGCGGTCTGCATTTAGCAAGACAAATAAATAGCGACTGACTCGAGCAGCTAATCCATTCAAATAAAGACATTATTTATGTCAGCCCTATGAGATCCTTCAGAATTACCTCTTATGCTAAAATCCCAATCCACAAATTTTCCACGAAAGTAGGATGGACTTTTGTACCACCCAGGGGGCATTTAATGCACATACAACTATATATCCCACATTATTTTTTAGACAAGTTACAAGAAATTTTATTATAAAAAAAAAAAACATTATAAACAAACCAAGTACACAGGGTGTACTCGGGAAGAAGTACAATCAAACTGTTAAATCATAATGCTCAAACATATCTAAAAATGAAAAACAGGGAGCAGAATGAAAGCAACACTCCGGTCCACATGATGCAATGTACAAACATCAATCAAAATATATATCCCACACTAGCAGACACATTCCATCTAAGGCCATATCTATGCACAATATTTTGTGGAAATAGTGCTCATTAAGTTGTGCTATCATTGTTGTTAAGGAAAAGAACCAATAATTGCAAGTTTGCTAACTTCTAGTTATCAATGATGAGCACGTTTCAAACTATGTTGGATATTTCCCAACAGTAATTGTCAGACTCAGTCATCAATGGACTTTTTTTTTATAGGTAATAGAAGTTTTATTGAATAGAAAAGTACAATGTGTTTACAATAGTAAACCCACTGCACTTGAGATGAGTACAAACAAATCAAATGGAAGAGATAATAGATAATAAGAAATCAGACATCGTAAGACAGTGCATAAAACCCCAAATACGAGACCACCCAAACAAAGTCCCAGTTAGCAAAGACTTTAACAAATCTACAGGTCTCTCAATGTCTTCAAAAGTACGAGAATTGCATTCCCGCCAAACAAGCCACATAAGACAAGCTAGTACCATATTCCAAACCTTTGAAGAAAAATTCCCCAAACAATTCCTCCATGCAAAACACAAAAAGGAAATTGTATTTTGGCATCACCCATTGAAGCTCAAACATCAAAAAAACTTCAATCCACTGAACATGAGCAAACTTACAATGAAGTAGAAGATGATCCACAGTTTCCTCACCACAACAACACAAACAACACCAATTCACAAAAAGTAAGTTCCTCTTAACAATGAGAATCTGACCCCTAGCTGCTATCCATAAAAAGAAAGACACCCTTTTAGGTACCTATACACACCAAATGCTCTTCCAAGGGAAAGAACCAGAAGGGGTGCCCAAAATTTAGTACTAGGGTAACTTTTTGAAATAAGGGTGTTATTAAAGCAAATTTGCGCTTTCTCACAGCAGGTTTCTAGAGTGAACTTTACCAAAAATACCCTCATTAAATTCAAAATGACAAAAATACCAACTCAAAAACTGATCCCCTCTCTCATACTTCTCTCTGCTTTCTCTCTCTAGTCTCTTTTCAGTCTCACAGCTGCTACTCTGCTAATTGTCCTCTCCATTTTCCACCGGACCTTGTTGAGTGGCTCAATCCAATCTCCCCCCTCAGATTTAAGGATTTCTGAATGGGCTTGTAGATCTAAATTTTTATGAAAACAAGTATTCAGGGGAAAGTGAGAAAAGAAGGGTGAGCAGGATTGTTGGCAAAGGTCAATAAAGTGAGATTTCCATGCTTGAGCCGGTAAGGAACACCTGACACTAGTAAAGTTATTAATCGTCTGAATTGCTTTTTCATAGGAATGCTACAGCTTTGTGTGCTTGTGAGACACATAAGAAAGGGTCCATGATTATTTTGAAATTGAACTTTTTCTATGCTATTTGTAAAAATAATAAAATAAATCTCAAAATAATATATATTTTATTTTATTTCTTAAGTGAATGCCCTCATATTACATAACCAAATACTGTTGTAATTATATATATGTTATTTCTTTACATTTATGTATTAGTCTATTAATATATAGAAATATATGTGAGCACACGTGTGTGCATGTGTGTATGAGTTATTTCATGCTCCATGAAAAGAAAAATTAAAAAATGAATACTAAATCATAACAAAAATAAACAAAAATAATATTGCATTATTGACATCATCATTGTTATTACAATCATTGCCAATCATTAACATTGAATGCCTCAAAAAAAAATTCAAAACCTTAAAGTTTAATGTGCTTTTTTGTAAACAGCACTTTACAGCAATGTTAGCCAAATGCTTAACTAACAAAAGCAACCTTTCTCACAAAATTAACTAAATGCTCAACTGATTTTTCAAAAATGCAGCACTCAGATATGATTAACAAAACCATGAGCACTATTTCTCATAAAGTCTCAAAGAGTCCCTATGTTATGTTCTAAGGTCATCTCTCTTTCAACTTTTTCTACTTAGGTACAAGCCCAAATATTAACACCCTAGTGATATGTTAATTTCCTTATTTCTTCAGCATGAGATTTCCTCATTGACTTGGCTGTACAGGCAACCAATTGCATCATCATTAATAATCGTTGTACACAAATCTCCAAATTTTGCATTTGCATAGCAACATTAGAATGTCACAGAATCACAGACGCATAAATCAAACTAGAAGCAGTGTTGCCTTTTTTTTTCTTTTTTCTTTTTTGTATGTGTAATCTTATATAGACATCTTTAAGCTGCAGAAGGGGGGAACCACATAGTTGACTGCATATGAAATGTGAAACATAAACTACAATGTAACAAATATTATATTATAACAGGACAAAAAGACAATTTTTTGTATAGAAAATTATGAGCTTACCTGATTGAAACACCAAAAGTTTCCCTCCAGTACTCTTTATTGCCAAGAAAGCAGCCTAAAATGAGAACAAAATCTTTAAAATGTTGTAATGTACAACAACAAAATATCTTCTTTTTTTGTGAAAAAGTCAAATTACACACACACACACACACACACACACTAAAAAGATTAATGGACAAATAATCAAATATCTGTCAAAGTATACAAATATACTTTTCAGTAAGTTATACAACATTTAAAGTTCTCAATCTGCATACATATGACAACAGCAGAAAGAAGTATATTTCTGAACAATCAGTGAGACTATAATATAATGAAATAAAGCAAAAGGCTTCATATGCAGCAAAGATTCATATACTGCACCAACACCAGCACCAAGTAATGTCCTAAGTTTGAGGATACTTAACATTTATTTCATTATGAACCCAACAAAATGCTAACACCTAACATTCATCCCCATTAAACATGTAATCTTGTAGTAGATCAATAAGACTTGTTGGATTGAGCATGTTGAATACATTTATCATTGCTATTCAAAGCTGAAACCAGACTTCAAGCTCATAGATTTTATCTTTCTTTTTTATATAAGTCACTCATGATACAATGCAAAGCATATTCACAAACCACTACAGTATAAACATGATTTAACACTTCCAATTGAAATAGCATAGACCACGCACAACACATTGACAGAATTGCCTTATATGGAAGCATACCTGGACTGCAGCACCAAAGGCTGATTCAGCAGTTCTGTTATTCTGAAACATGGTTGGAATGCTTTCCAGTAATAGCTCTAAATGTTGACGGCACTAAGTACATAAAACAAACAATTATAATAACAGTCATTTGAAATTTGTTAAACTAACAAAAACTAAATAAACGTGTTAGAATCTACTTTTTATTCAAGAGAAAAAATTTCAGAGTTTAAACTAACCTCAGAAAGCTGAACAACAACATCAGTCTGCAGAGGAGTATAGACATCTTGTACGTCAGGAACAATAAGCATTAATGGCTGCAAACATATGTCAATAAAAGAAATCAGTGTCAAACAAATTCCAAAAATTGACAGTAAAACTAAAAGTCAAAGCTAAATTGAGTTAACAAATAACTAAAAAGCCCATTCCATCCATAATAAGTTGGAGAGGAGTTTGACAATCTCCAATAGCATTTTTTTTTACAAGTAAGAGAATAATTTATTTGAAAGAATGATCACTAAAGTGCAGTGCTCCCTTAAAGAATAACAAGCAAACACTCATGAGGTCCAAAAAATCAGCAATAGAGCAAGACACCCCCCATCGACACAATATTCAAACAAAGATCTAAAAAGGCTAATTTTAAATGTTAATATCTTGCATAAATTATTATTCGTTCTCAAAAGTCCATATGGTTCACATAATACAATCCGTAATAGCTCGCCACACAACCCTATTACAGTGACGTCCACACACCCCTCTCCAGATAGTCAACAAATATACCAGGCCAGACATTACCAAAGGTACCTATAAAAACAAAATACCACAACTAAAAGTGCTCAACTGCTTCACTATTGCCTTTACACATCTCTTAACAACTACTTGCTTCCATTTAACAAATTTATCTATGGTCAGTATGGAATTCAAAGCTACTGTCCACAAAAATAAAAACCCTACCTTATGTAACCTTACTAAGCCAAACACCTTTCCAGGGGAACATGGAGTTACATGAATGTCACAAACAAGTGCAAAAGGAGCAAACACTGAACTACTCTTTCCCACCTGGATTCCAAAATAAACAATCCTCATTTCTTTCCAAAACCTATATGGAGTAAAGTAAATCCATTTGCTCATTCACCCCTTCTAGCTCCCAACTATGGAAATCCCTGAGGAATCTAAGATTCCAACACCTCTGCTTCTACCATTCTCTGCAAAGATTAATCTCCACACCACAAACATATGCCATTCTCTTGCAATTCCCCACCCCAATAGACACACACAAAAAAAAAAAAAAATTCTATCCCAACCAACCTAGATGCCTTTCTGTAAACTACAACCACGAGGTCTACTCGCTACCACCATAGACCAATCACGCCACTGCTCCCCATGTTTAGCACTTTAGCCTTAATAACACCACACCATATTTGCTCTTGCTCAACCCCACATCTCCATAAACAGTTACCCAACCAAACTTTATTGAGAGTGGTCACTCTCCAAACTCCTCATTTCCCATATTCAATTGGAGATCAAACCTTATCCCAGCCCGCTAAATGAAATTTATCCTATAGCATCTTCTCCCACCTCCTTGTTATGTGTACTATCCCCACTTTTAATTAACATGAAATTTTTTAAAAGGTTTATTATGGGAAAATAATTAAGTCCAAAGATCCTTGTACATTTTTACATCTTTTACATGTTACATCTTTTACATGCTACACATATTCACTCAAACTTGATTATTTTATGTAACACCAAATTCCATTCTTATCAATTAAGAAAGTAACAGAGAATATGACTTCAATATAATAGAATGGAGAACTAGAGAACAAAAATGCATGTGGCTGACCCTAACTAATCTATCAAGGATCCATAGCCGACCCCATAAATTTGGGATTAAGGCTTGTTGTTGTTGTTTTCTTCATTCAAAAAACTTTATATAATTCATGAATCCATAATTTATATACCATTCAAAGTCTCCCATCAACCATTCTTATGTTTTCAATAAAGAAAGATGTTTCTTAGCATTTGACATATATCCAATATGTCTCTAATGGGTTGCCTACACTAAAAAGGAAGGAAAAAAGTATATATTTCTGATAAGTAATCAATTAATCCAAGAAGTAACCTATACACACACACACACACACACACATATATATTAAGCTTATTTTTCATAAGGTAAAATAATAATAATAATAATAATAATAATAATAATAATAATAATAATAATAAATATTGTCCAAATCAGCAAGAAAGATGAGCCAGGTGACTTTTTTCCCTAAGAGATGCAAAGACAAAGCAACTATGGACATTGGCTCAAATGCTTTTCATGCAATGCCAAGTATTATGTTTTATGAAAAATCATTTACATATTGGTGAGTTCCAGCTGGTGTTTGATATGCATGTGAACCATTGTAGTCAAAGGCGAGCCAGACACTTGTCTAGGTGCTTGGGCGAATTGAGGCCCTCACCTATGTCTGCTATGCATATGAACCAGTGTAGTCAAAAGCAAGGTGCCCTTAGTGAGGCACTTGCCTTTAGAGCCTATGTACGGCACTTAAGTCAAGAGCCTCAATGAAATTCAACCCAAAAAAAGCAGTTTTTTTTTTTTGATAAGTCAAAAAAAGCAGTTTTATAATTGGACAAATATACGCACTTCTATACTTTAATTCAAGTTAGGAAATGTCTCTTTCTCCTACTGCATTCTCTCTCACATGTCTCTTTTCGAATCAATTTAAAAGTAGTTTTTTTTTTTTTTTTTATTAGGAAAAAAAAAACTTCAATCATTTTTTTTATAGGTAATAGAGAATTTGTTGATTAAAAAAAAAAAAGAACATCATGTTCATGATGATGAACACTCTAAACTTGAAGCAAATACAAAAAAATCAAGGAGTAGAACTAAAAGAAAGCAAAAAAGCATAAATGGAAGTACATTGTGTATAACCCAAACTCAGGACCACTGAAACAAAGTACCAAAAGTAAGAGATTTTAAAAGATTCAAAGATCTTTCTTTATCCTCAAAAATACGGGTATTGTGTTCCTGCCAAACTACCACAACAGCCACCCCGGAACCTATTCCAGATCTTTGACTGGTGCCTTCCCAGCCAATTCCTCCATGAAAATAGAAGAGACCCAACTGAATTCAGCATCACCCACTGGATCCCAAATACCAAAAAAATGTCACACCATAGAGCATGAGCAAACTGACAGTTGTAGCAACAAATAGTCCACAGATTCCCCATCACAACAACATAAACAACACCAATTAACCTTTTAGAATTGTAGCTGTTCTCTTTTTGTGTTTTAAAACTTTAGATAAGATTTTTGTAAGGTCTATTTTTAGATTAACTAAAAGAGCCTCCTACCAATTTGAAAAAATCAAATTGTGCCTAATAAGCATTAGATACATATGATTTGAGTTTATAACATGTATAATAACGATATATAGAGATCAGCACCTAGCTTCATTTGAGTGAGTTAATTTTTGGTGCCTCACACCTCAAGCGATACAAGGACTTGGCACCTTAACATGGACATATGGCAAACCCTTTAGAAGTATCCTTAATATATAGCTACAAACTCCTACGCAGTATTGTGTGTTCTCAAGAAAAGGCAATAAACACATTGTATATCTCTTTTGCATCACTTAAATGATGCCTCACATATGACATATGTCCCACATTCAAGGTTCTGAATGATGCCTCAACTAAACAAAGTCAGCATTTTCCTGGTCGACCTCATTTCATGCAAGATAGTTTCAACCAAAGTAGTGACAGCAAGTTTTTCGTTTTCTTTTTCTTTTTCTTTTTTCTTTTTTTTTTTTTCTTTTCTAATCTTTTTTTAGCAAGTACCTCTCCCATTCCAAGTTAAGCTACTGCATTCCATCTTAAGACCAATGGACTCATTTTTCCTTGAAAGAGAGAGAGCTAAACATATCATCCCACCTTTTTTTTATAAGTAACATATTAAGCATTACTTGTTTCCAAATTTCCTCTGGTAATGACTTAAGATGTGACAAAGTTTGTATGACCAGTTTGCATGATGACATTAAGGCAGTTAAGGATAACGTTGTGACTTTTTTAGATCTTCAAGGACTAAATTGAAAAATAAAATAAAATCGTTACTTCAGGGACAAAAATGAAATTTGATATGCAGTTCATAACAAAATCACGTAGAAACCTTTCTATAACCAGAACTCTCATAGAATCTTCTTCTTCTCTATCCATTACATACATCAAGTAAACCTTGAAACCAACAGCCTAGCCAACAAAACATGAATCCACAAAACTTATATCTATCTCAAACAGTGATTCTAATTTCAGCTCTGTGTGTTAGCCATGTCATGAAGCCTATATTGTCCTTCCAACAGTAGGATATCAATAATCCTCAAGTTTAATTAGACAACATGACCAAGCTGGATATAACAAAAATAAAATTACATATCACAAACCAGGACTAATAAGCACACAGATGAAGATGCATATAATTTTCATTACAGAACTAACCACAAGAAACCCTTTATCCCTTTCACAGATTATCCCAAAATCATCCTAAACAACCAATTCAAGCATATTTTTATGAAACAAAAAAAAAAAATTGTTAAACTAGAGTCGATATTTATTGAGAATTCAATTTTTAAGATTTTTGAAGAAGGGAAAATTTGTTGCAAACTAATAGTAACCTGCTGCAATGCACGTTTTAAATTGTAAAAATGGATCGTGGAGTCAAATGTCGCAATTCCAACCATCGTACGAGGGCCTTCCTGAAACAATAAAATTATTATGTCAATAACATGTACAAATGAAAGCACATGTAGCCTAAGCCTCAAGACATATCCAACCAAAAAAGGAAGAATATGTTATTATACAAGTAACAAACAAACTGCAACAGGCTTTAGATAATGAGCGGATAAATGCAGGGAAAAAAGCAATAAAGAGAATTTTTTTTGTAAACAGGCACAATCAAATACCATGCCGATATGCAAATAGACATAAACTTACAGGAAGATCAGAAATAACTTGACTAATTGCACTGCAAGCTGCAGCAGTTGCACCAGTTTGTATGGCATTCATCGATACATCAATGAGGAAGAAATAAACAGCTGGCATGGGATCACGCACCTGTTCATACAAATCCAGCAAGAGATATAAGGTGGATTTCTACACAGATATCCTAAAATGACACAACATGTGCCCTAATAGCGAGCACCCAACATGCTAATTATTGAAAGTAATTATCTTCTTTGTCATTAAACAGAACTAAACTAACCAATAGAAAAATAAATAAATAAATAAACTACAGCTCACATAACATGTTTGTGAATTAGCTAACCATATACTCTTTGGTGGCAACAAATTCAACCGTTCCTCTACATAGCTCAGGCCTTTCATCAGCATCTCTACGCCTACCATCTGGACCCAGGTTGCAGTGGTAGTCACGGGGGGTCTCATCAGTAAATCCTGCAAGAAATGCCCATGTGTAAAGCCACCACCTTATTGACCACTAGTACATGGGCAAGACGTGGAATAGACTAAAGAGACAAATCAAAAAGATGCAATAATGAATACTGAGAAATATTTAAAATGTAGGCACTATTTTGAATACCAATAACTATGACAAGAATGTTAAGTTACACAGTAACATATCTTGGCTATGTATGCCATTCTAAAATCTTGACAAAATTGAAACCCAAGAGTAGTACACATCACATAACATTTTATCTATGCAATGTCCAATCACCACAGCATACAAACAAGCTAACAAATTCCAGATATATGTTAACGCCCTAGTACATGTGCACCTAGTGATTGAGCTACTATGTCAAGGGATGCATCACTGGAGTATTGTTACAGGTGGGAGCTGCATTATATGCAAGCTGTAGCAGCTGTACAAGATGTAGCTGCTATGAAATAGTGTAGGATCCTTTGCAATCTGTATTGTAATCTGTATTATAGTGATGACTAATAGATAGATAAGCATTCTATGATTAGGATTTATCACGTGATGAATAGAGGGCATGTGATTTCTTAGGGGTAGTCAAGTCAGTTGGGATACAGTTAAGAGTATCTAACTGACAGTAACTACCAGCAGGGCATTAGAAGAGACTATTAAAGAGGAATGAACTCTGTTTAGAGGATCATAACAGATATGACAATTGTTTTAGTCTTTGATTCAATCTCTTATCTCTTCTATCTTCTCTAAGGAGTGCTGGTTCCCTCAAAGTAACCAGAACAAAGTACACTAACCTACCGTTTCTATCATCTTATCCCCAAGATCGGTAAAGAGCTTAACAATAAGGGTCCGTTTGGATTGAGGGGGGAGGGAGGGGGGTGTGGAGGGGAGTAGAGTAGAATTGGCTGAAAATAGGCTAATCTTGGGCCAATTCTACTCTACTCTACTCCCCCTCCCCCTCCCCCTCCCCCTCCCCTTAATCCAAACAGACCATAAATAATAAAATTTAAATTTTTTAAAAAAAAACACACACAAAAATAAAGGAATTTTTTAAACTGACCACAGAAGTTACAGATGAACCGCCTTCCCTGATCAATGAACTTCATGAAAGGATTTATGTACGCTTTGCAGCGAGAACATCGAACAGGACCGATTTCCCCAAAATCTACAACCTATAACAACAAAAACACATAACATGCTAATATAAAAATTGATTAAGAATTTAGATGCAACCATTTGTTCAATCTCAGCCCAAAGACAAGATAGAGAGCATAATGACAGAGCTAATCCCAAACCTTCTTGATACATGAGATTTTTAATCTTTTATAAGAGAGGAAACTTAAAGTAGGAAAAGAGAATGTAACAAGACAACGAACAAGGAAAAAGCATAAAGAGCTAACAGCCAGAAAAAGAAATATTAAAGACATTTCTCAATCAGAAAATGGAAAGAAATGAGCTCCACTTTGAGCAAGCTTTAAGGCTCACTGATCTACAGGTATCCACATAATTCAAGCATCCACAAGGACCTACTGACTCTTCAATCAATCCTAGAAATCAAAAAGACACCAAGTTTATAAGTAAAAAAGTACTGTAGTTTCAAGTGTGTCAACTTATCCAATAATTCAATCATATTTTCCCTGCTTAGTAGTCCACCATTTATTCAAAAAGTTTCAATTGTATGCAAACACTTATAGCAAACAAGTCTTTAATTGTTCTTTCATCATTTATTTTGGAATTATCAAAGTCATATTCAAAAATATTATTTTGTGAAAAGAACAAAGAAGGGGATAAACCCTAAGTTTGCACCAAAATTCAAAAGGAAATACACAATAGGAGGCAGGGACACATAGGGCTCAAAAAAAAAAGCCTTGGAATTTTTTGAAAATAACATGACCCCAATTAACTATGATAAATTATTTTGATAGAGAGCTTTAAACCTGTGCTGTGTATCCAAAAGTTAGGCCCTTTTAGATATATACCACTGTAAGTTTCTTTAAAAAGCCTAAATTCTGACCACCATTACAAGAGCAGAAACACCTTACTGATACCAGTTTTTCCAAATCCAAGTTCCCAAACACTAGCAAAGGGAGAATTTTTTTTTAAACATATTGCCCCCATTGCCCAAGGAAAAATACCATACCCATCCAAATTAACTTGTTTTTTTTCTTCTTTTTGAATGACTCATAAACCACAAGCAAGAAGCCATGTCCAGCCATTCAAACCAAGGAACCAAAGCTTCTCTGTCTCAAGGAATTTCAAAGAAAATAAAGGTCAAAACCCTTTTTCTTGAACTGCATCATTAGATACATAAAATACATATTTATCTGAAAGTAAATTGGTAAATGCTTAGGCTTTGTGTGGCAGCAACAAGGGCACTCCTGATACCAATATAAATACCATTGTTGTCTAAGACAATATAAACAATAAAGATTCATTCCACAGAATCCCCACAAGATAGATAAAGTAAATTAATCAGTAATGAAATTTTGACACCCTAACAGAACCAGGAGCCAAATAGAGTTATTTTATGTTCAAACAAGTCAGTTGTTTCCTCTGAACCCAAAATTTATTTGCTACACTTGAAGATTTCATATCTCAAAAGGGGAAATAAATATTATAAGAAACAAACAAAAAGAAAACTACATACAATTATAGTGACCAAAAAAGTGTAGTACACAACAATTAGAGAACAAATAAAACTAATGCAGTACTTGGATAGGCTCCTCAGATGGATGAGGAAGGGCCAAAGGTTGGACCAACAAAGCTAACTGCATCCCTGATGTTGTCAAAACGTCACCAGTGCATGGAATCTGTCCAATCATCAAAAGAAATCAATGTAATATCAATAAATGTGGGACATTAAGATCCATGTGTTTGTAAATTATTACAAAATGAGGAAAATACTGTCAACCAATGCATTATAAATTCTGGATCATGACCTGACTGATGGTGCACCTCATGTAGCGTGGACTACAATTCCCAGTGTCTCTGACAATGTAATCACTTGTAGCAGGCTTAAAAAGTACAATGAAGAAGTTAACAAACAACAAAGGTAAATAGCCCAAGCTGGTAGTTAAATCACTACATCATTCACACAAACAATGTTAATAGAAGTGAAAATGCAGACCAGAAAGAAAAAAACTAACTTGAGGGAAAAGGTACAAGACAATATAGCTAAACGTTAAACAAAATATTAAAATCTAATCAAATAGTTATCTTCAACTTAAAGAGTATAGATCAAGAAATACATACCGGAGGAGGATTGGCCTGATTGCCCTGACGAGTTTCATACATAATGGCAGAAGAACTTGGAATAGGCCGTGGAATTTGATTGGGATCAATCTTTGATGTCGCTGATACAGGGGCTCCAGTTTGACCCATTGGAGGTATGGAAGTCATAGATTGATTTGGTAGAGGATGTGGTGGCATTCCAAACATTCTAGGCGGTTGTGCAGAACCAGGCATTGGTAGAGGTGGAGTTGCCTATAGGAATTCAAAATTTCAAAAATTCAGGTTGCTGACTAGACTTAGAGGAATGCATATGAAGATTTATGCGTTATTTCTTTCTTTTAATTAAATAATCATTCAGCAAACATGTTCACTATTAACTAGTGGCATTTTTATGCCATATAAGTTCAATAGTTACAATGGGAGTGGGGATTTGAACCCTAGACGTCACCGTTAGAAACATCAAGAGGTGTCAATTGAGCTACAAGGCTCTTGGCAAGAATTTTTATGCAATATAAGTACTCTGAATTTTTTTAAAGTTCCAGATTTATGAATGACCTGCAATGTGTATGTCTGTTTAATACACTCCATGCATAAAAATAACCTCCTCAGTATTTGATGATATTATGCTTACCGCATTGTCTCACAACTCTGCTATTCAAACTCCGAAATAAGTGCTAATCCACTACTAACAAACATAAATTCCACATTTAATCAAACCAAAAAATTGCTTTGCATATAAAATAAGAGGAAGGAGCAGAAAAACTTAAATTTTATGCATAGATGCTTCATGCATATTGCTCTTATCAGTCAGCTTAACAACAATACAATCCTCATAATTTACTAGCAATTTAAATGTGATCAAAATTCACAATGAAAACACTCATTGCTTACCTGACCAGGTTGCATTTGCCATGCCGGTGCCCCATAAGAACCTGGAGGTGGAGGTACACCTTGAACTGGAGCTGAAAATGGTGGTGCTGGTTGTACAGGAGGACCAGGCTGAGCAACCGCTGGACTACCCAGAAGAGAGCGCATGCTTGGAGCCTGAGGAGGAGCCCCAGCAAACCCCATTGCTGATGGAGGTCCAACAGGCGGTTGTTGTACATTACCAGCAGGAGGAAACCGAGGCCCACCTGGCAAAACCCCTGAGGAGAATGCCGGTGGCCCATTACTCACAAAACCACTCGGTGCACTTGAACGAGGCTGAGTCATGACCGGACTAGTAGCAAAAGGCGGAGAGGCATAATTTGGGCGAGAACCCGGTGGCAGTGGTGGTGACGGTGAAGAAACAACCGGACCACTAGGTGCCCCATAAGCAGGCGGTACATTAGCACCCATGGAGGATGGGAAAGACCCAGGAGGGGGCCTGGACGCAAAAGGTGAGGAGGGGTGGCCAATGGGTGGCCCAGTGGGTCTAACTGGGGCCGCATTAGGGGGCAATGTGGGTTGTTGGGTTTGTGGGGGTGGTCGAGCAAGGGCAGCAGGTGGTGGGCCAGGCCGAGAAAAGGGTGGGGACCCGGATGGGACCCCCGGGGGTGGGGCTGATGAAGGGAAATGGGGTGCTTGGCCAAAAGGGGAAGGCCTAGGAGCCGAATTTGGAGGAGGTCGATTGAGATTCAAATTATTGAAATTAGCAGCTAACGAATTGGGGTTCAAATTGGGGTTGTAATTATGGGATGGTTGTTGTGATGGGTCATTGTTATTGTTGTTGGGCCTAGGTGCCCCAGGAGGGGCAAAAGCTGCCATTGATCTAAAATCAAAATCAAAATCAAAATTCAAGAAAAACCCAGATCAGATCCCCCTTTTTTCTTCAACAAAAATCAAAGCAATATCGACCAAATGATCCGAATCTACAACAGCAAGAATCAAAGTAAACATGCAATCACAATCACAAATCACCGGTAAAAATGAGATTTCAAATCGAGAAATTGTTTATGATAACAGATTCATCGGTACATATTGGATTCAAAATTCACATAACAATTGAATATGAAGCACGAACTGCCAAGAAAGATCGAAGATCTGGGGTTTTTTATATCAATTGAATTGAATTGTGAGAATTTCGTACAAGAAAATTGTTAAATCAACAAGAGAGAGAGAGAGAGAGAGTTAGAACACCTGAAATGAAAAGGAAGGGAGTGAGTGAGTGACAGGTCGCTGCAGCAATTGCGCTATTATGCTACTTTTTCTTCTCTCTCTCGCGCTCGGGGATCCTCTCTGAGTCGTGAGAGTGCGAAGGCTACCAAACCGAAGTAAGTAAACTAAAAATGCGCTTTTCACATATTATTCAGGAATTACTACAGTATATTGTATTAATTACATTTTCTTTCCTACAATTACAAAGCAATTACTCCACTACTTTCTTTTCTTTTTTAGTAGCTAACGTCATTTCTCCAATAATATATTTACATGTCAGCATTGTTTTTTCTTTTATTAATTTACTTGTCACATTTTACGTAAACACGTCATTCTCTTTAAAACAAAAAAAACAAAAACAAACGGTATACCAGTCAGGACTATGGTTGAGTTTGGAGGTAATTGGAAAGCAGCATGAGTTTGCCACACTGTGTAGTTAGTTAGCAAGAATTGGAAAGGATTGAGGAGAATAACATATCGAGCCTTTGAGGCTCGAGTTCGACGAAGAAATCGAGCCTCAAAGACTTGAGTTCTGATTACTGACATGGAAATGTTTTTGCCCAATGGAACTCGAGTCTTAAAGACTCGAGTTTCATAGAAGAAGAAGAACGAAGATGACAATGAAGATTAAGAACCAAAAATGAAGGAAGAAGTACCAGATATGAAGACCTATTTGGAGAATGCATATCCAAAGAAGCAGAATAGGGGATGAAGAAGAAGTACCAGATCCAAAAACCTCTCTAAAGAACACAAATCCGACGAAGAAGAATCACAGGCTGGGGGAGAGAAGAAAAGGGGAAGAAGAAGCAGCATAAGCATTGGAAAACTAAACGATAGAACTTGAGTCTTAAAAACTTGAGCTCCACATGGATTTTTTTTTCCACATCAGCTGCCACCACTTGAACTCAAGTTTTAAAAACTTGATTTCTATCTTGAAACTCAAGTTTTAGACACTCAAGATGCTAGTTTGCTAAATAATTTTGCAAACTAGACAACTAACTAAAATTTTATAAAAATGAAGCTAAATGCAAAAAAAAAAAAAAAAAAAATCATCGTTGAGTTTGGCATTGGCCAGCTTTTTTTACTTTTTAACTTATTTTTGCTACAATTTAAGTTATTTTTGCTACTATTTTAGCTTATTTTGTTACTATTTAGCTTATTTTTGCTACTATTCATTGATATCATTACACTTTTTTATACTATTCATAAGTCTCATTGTACTATTTTAGCTACCTTTTGACTTTATTTACAGTACTTTTAAGAAAAAAAATTTAATTTCAACTAAATAAATTGTTCTTAAACGGACTCTATAGCCACCGTTAGAGTATGCACATTAATATGTGCAAATTATTTTGTCTATTTTAACATAAAAATCTATTTTTTCTATTTTACACAATCATTTTTTCAAAACACTCATATCAGTTTATTTAAAAGATATTTCAATAAAATATTCATTCTTCATTAATTTTTTAATTTAAACTTATATTTCAAGTAAACTTTTAAAACCAGTGCTTGCTCAGTGGAGCTACTTGTGCCGAAGGTCGGTGGCTAAATTGCAGGAATAGTGGCTTTAGTGACCGCTGTCGGATTGGTGTCTCCGCCCATCGTACCGCCAACACCAGTAGGCAAACTGCTAGAATAATGGTTCTGGCAACTGTCGCTAGATCGATGTCTCTGTCCATCATATCGCCAACACCGATGGCCAAACTGTCAGAGTAATGGCTCCAACTATCGTTGGCAGATCGATGTCTCCAACCATCTTATCGCCATCACCAATAAACGAATTGTCGAAATTGTGGCTCTGGCGATAGCCACACGATCGATGTCTCCAAACACCGAACCACTAGAATAGTGGCTCCAATGACCACCATTGAAATAGTGGCTCTAAAAACTGCCACAAGATTGGTGTCAAATAACCCAATGATAAGTTTAAATGTAACAGTCATACTTTTTGAATTTAAACCCAACAGTAAATTCAAACCTATCGTTATATTTTTTTTTTTTACCCCATTAGTCATAACTTTTAATTCTTACTCACCAGTTAAAATTTTGAAATTCAAATGTAATGGTAAATTCAAACCTAAAGGTCATATTCTTTAAATTCAAAACCAACAGTAAATTAAAACCTAATGGTCGTATTTTTGAAATTTAGTCTTTGTTTTCTCTTTGTAGATTTCCATTATGGACTTGATTTTATTTTTTCAAATGATGAGCCTCAATTCAACTTGTTTTCCGATGATGATGAGTTGGAACTTACTCTAGCTATTGCCATAGAAGAATTAAAAAATGAAGGAGCATCAATATCACATTGTCGTTCTGTTCAGCCCAACACGTTTATCTAGCGTAATCATCTGCAAGGTCATGAAAGGATTTTCCACATTTATTTTGCTGAAACACTAGTGTATTTTCCTAATTTATTTTGGATGAGGTTTTGAATGAGTCGTTCTCTTTTTCTACGTATCCATTCGAGAGTTGAAGCCAATGAACCATGCTTTGTCAAAAAAAGAAATGCAACTAACACACTCAAGTTGTCTTCCCTTTAAAAGTTGACTACTTTAATCAGAATGTTTGCTTATGGAGTGATGGTTGATTTCATGGATGAATACTTGAAGATTGGAGAAAGTATTGCAATAAAACGCTTAAAAAAATTTGTTAAAGCAGTGGCTTCAATCTTTTCTAAAGAGTACTTAAGGTCACCAAACAATAATGACATTGCAAGATTGTTAACGGTCGGCCAACACCATGGATTTCTAGGAATGGGGAGTATCAACGGTATGCATTGGAAATGGAAGAATTGTCCAAGTAAGTGGAAAAGTCAATATACTAGTCATACTCGTGATCCAACAATAATTTTGAATGGTGTTGTATGACTTTTAGATATGGCATGCATTTTTTGAGTTACCAAGGTCTCACAATGACAACAATGTCCTAGGGTGGTCTTCTGTATTTTTCGAGCTTGCTGAAGGGCGTGCTTCTCCATTTAATTACTCAATAAACAAATAATAACTATTTGATGGGACACTATATTGCAAATGGTATTTATCCATTATGGACAACATTTATCAAAACAATTTCAACGTCATAAGGACGTAAAAGACAATATTTTGCTACAGCACAAAAGGTGGCAAGCAAGAATGTCAAGCATGCATTTGGAGTGCTTCAAGCATAATTCGCAATTGTGCACGAGTCTGCATGTTTTTGTACCCTAAAACACTTAAGGACATTATGATGGCATGCATAATATTGCATAATATGATCGTTGAAGATGAGCATCATACTTACCTTGGAGCAAATGACTTCAATTATAATCAAATTGATGATAGTCAACCTAAACTGATGTCACATGATCCCACTTGTAACCTTATGCAGTTCATTGAATGTCATAATTCCATTAGAGATAAAGGAATTCATTCTCAACTTCAAGTGGATCTCGTCGAGCATCTAAATTTACTAATTGTACTACTTTTATTTAAGTGAGCCTTTATTGTAAGTTTGAAATTTGCTAAATTATAATCAGAATAAAAAATTTCAAATTGCATTCCTTTTCAATAGCCATATGTCAATAATTAATTTTTTTTTGGATAGTATCCTTTACACACTTTTTTAGGTGTTTTCAGCTCTCAAAAAAAAATTAGGAGTTACAACAATTAAATTTAACACAATTATAATGAAGTCCTTATAAATTGAACATTATTACGTAGTTTAGCACCATTGACATTACCCTAATATCAGGACTTGAATATAATTGTGTTACTTTGTCTTATAAACAATCTTAGAAATTTTAGATTTAAATGATTTCTAAAGGAGTAAAATATAAGGATTATGAACTTGATAAATTGAAATTCTTGGAACAAGGCTTTGCTATAAGTTGTTTCTTGGGGTAAGTAATTGAAGTGCATAAAAATGCGCCTTCTTTTTTTTGCTAGAATGCAATATCCATTCTTAACGCATTTCAGATTGTTTAGAGTTGTTTCAATGATAGTAGGTCAGTTGCATATACTTTTATTTAACACATGAAGATTCATTAGATGGAAACAGAAGCAATAAGCAATTCATTACTAGTAGTCTAGCACGACTGAAAGCTCATACTTTTATTAGAAGTGTTTAGTACTGAATTTTAGTAGCAATTGAAAAGTAAATTTTTTAATTAGTGTAACTGATAGTATACCAATTCTTATTATTAATCAGTGCTATTGACATCCTATCAGGTTGATAAGCCACTTCTATTGACAAAATCGCTGACATTAAAAAGAAGAAGGAAAAGGAGTATTGCAAATATATTTGTAAAGTAATTCATCAAAAAAAAAAAAAAAGGTATATGAGTAAACTCTCTATTGACACGTACGTTTTGTAAATTCGGTGTGCTAATTTGTAAAGTCATTCAGCAAAAATAATGGATGGGTGCTATTTAATGAGGTTTTAATTAATAAGTTTCTAAAACAAAGAGATTTTATATATTAAATGAGGAGAGAGAAACAAAAGTGTCACTATTAATTAGGTGAATAAGGTATAAAGCTATTAGCATTAAGTGTTGTTTTTTTAAACCATTAGATCTATTTTAAATCTATGATCTTAAAGTTGTGTAACTCATCGTTGGTGTAACTCTAAATCAATGTTACACTACTCAATAACTTGTTATTGAATTCATATTTTGAAATTCTTATCATTTGATTACATGTTTTATATGTTTTTAAGTATGCCATTTTTCATGTCAATCACATGTTATTTACTATCCGATCCAATAATTCATCTTTTATGCATTATTTTGAACTATAAAAACTTAAATTTAAATAATTGATTGATGACATGACTATTGATCTTTGATCCCCTTGAAATTTTGTAAGAATGAAGAATACAAGAAGACAATGTAATCCAACGGTAGAACTCTAAGCAATATTATACTACTTAATAACTTTTTATTAGATGAATAATTTGAAAATCCAACTATTAGTTTATATGTTTTAATGTTCTTAATATGCATGCTAATTTCATGCCAACTAGAAGTTATTTACCATTTAATTCATAAACTTATATTTCATGCATAATTTTAAATTATAAAAACATGCATTTTAAATATTTGATTGATGACCTAGTTATTGATATTTGATTGTCTTGAAATTTTGTAAGTAAGGAGAATATACAAAGATAATGTAATCCAACGATGAATTCGTCAAAATTCACATCCAATAGAAAAAATATTGAGTGGTGTAATATTATGTAGCGATAAAATCAGTACTGAAATGTTCCAGTCTAATGAACAAACTAAAATGGGGTCCAAAACGATATTCATAACATCTATACATCAAGTGGTAATGGAGTTGATGTTTAAATTTCTGATTGCAATTCACTTATCTAACCTTTTGAGGTAGCTCAACTCCAATGTTAGGACATATGTAGAATTTGTTAGAGACATATGTAATGTAAATTGGATAATCCTTTGACAAAATGCACTTTACTTGTAATTTGGTGGATCTAGGATATGTTTAGTACTTCAAAGAACAAGAATTTAAGTTTAGTATTGAAGTCATGCAAGTCTGTTCAAGAAACAAGTGAAGAAGTGTTGTTCATTAAAGCTTAATAGATAGCTCGACAAATGACATCTATCGAGGTTTAATATTGAAGTTTGACAGCATCTCGATAGAAGCTTTATCTGTAGAGAACTATGAAATTCAAATTTCTAGATATGATTTCACGCACATCCAAGTGTATTTGTATAGGGTTTCTTTTCTTACAACCCTAAACATATATAAAAATTATTTTAAGAACCGTCACACTCAATGCAAAGTGATGCAAAGGTTGTTGCAATTGTTGTAACACACATATTGTCACTAGAGACAATTTGCCTCAGTTCACCATATTCTTTGAAGAAACCACTACGTCTTTGCGCCAATGGTTTTGTAACCAAGGCACTTCTTGATCTCATTATTGGATAAACTGAAGAACTTGGCAGTCAACATCTTCCTTAAGTTAATGTGTTAGTCACGTACTTGGATCTGTGCATCAATTGGTTAGTCATGTACTCGAAGTCGTGCATTGAAAGGAGATATTGTCACTACATTACAAGTCCAATTGGATATTGGGATAAGGGTTCAACTGTAGGTTGGTATTAGGTACTTGGATTTCTTTTACTTGTAATCGCTTGTTTTGATAATAGTAGATTCTCGGGAGTGATGACCTTAAATTCACCCGATGGAGTTTTTGCTTTGGCGGTTTTTTTCATTCGTAAACAAATCATTTGTGTCAAATTTATTTTCTACTGCATTTAACTTAGTTGGTGATTTCTTTGTATTATCACGCTATTGCATGTAATTGAACCTAATTAATTGATTAATTTACCAAAGGGGTCAATACATTCTTGGCTTATGAAGTATTAGAGCGAGCACACTCTAATTAAGGTTAATCTTTGCTGTGTAATCCATTGACCCCTATTTGTCATGGGTAGAAGAAAATCTCTAATTATACTTCCTTTATTTGATAGCACTAACTATGCATACTGAAAAAGTACGCATAAGAGTTTTCTTACAGTCTTTAGATGAGAAGGTGTGGCAAGCTGTGGAGATTGGCTGGACTAAGCCAAAGGAAGTTCTGACTGATTAAGATGATGCCAAGATCAAAGTGGCGAACTTCAATAGTAAAGTATTGAATGCTTTATTTAGTGTGGTCACCAATGAGGAGTTTGAAAAAATACCCTTTACTGAAACTGCTAAGGAAGCATAGACCATCCTTCAAACAACCTTCGAAGGGACTAAGGTTGTCAAGGATTCAAAACTTCAAAGGCTAACTACGAGCTTTGAAGAAATTAAGATAGAGGAGGATGAATCGTTTGACAAGTTCTAAGCCAAGTTGAAGGACATAGTCAACTCTGTCTTTAATCTTAGGAAAATTATTCCCGAACTTGAGATTGTAAGAAAGGTGCTTAGATCCCTACCTGAGAGATTCTATGCCAAGATCACTGTCATTGAAGAATCAAAGGATATTGACAAAATTCCTTTGATGGAGTTGGTTGACAACTTGCAAAATGATTTTATAAGAATATATGTGCTAAAGCTGTCACTGTGACAGATTTGATGTTTACCACAAGAAAATTCTGTATTAAATCACTTGCTATGAATTAGGATGTTAGGAGTAGTTTTTATGAATCCTAAGACACATATGATTGTTATGGAAGTAGTCTCACTACATTTGGATTAATACAAAAATAATGGTTTAATTTCTAAGTTGCATGATTTTCTGTCAGGATAGATTTGAGTACGTTACCTTGTATGATTTTTAATAAATCATAGCTTTATTCTTTGGCTCTAAAATTTATACGGTATATACTAGACATACAGGGGAGTAGGTTTGTAAAATTTCATGATGTTTGGATGTGTTTAGATAGCCCATTTGTAAATACAAATGGGGATTTTGCTGCTAAAATGAGCAGTAAACAGAGAAGGATAACTCTGACTTTGTGGATTTAATTTTGAAGTTAGGGTGAATGTTTTGAGCTATAATTTAATGTGCTTATCTTTTGGTATGTTTAGATCATGGATGAATTTTTATGCCTTGGTTTCTCTATGTTTTGGTATGTAATGTGTTTGATAATTGTACTTTGTTCTTAGGGCAACTCTATGTGATGAGAATTAAGATTTTTATTAAGTTTGAGAGTTAGATTGTGTTTGAAGTTTAAGTTTATATATTTAGGAAGAGTAGTTAGTAATAAGTCTTGGTTTTTCTTTTAGGTGACGAAAACGAGAATGTGGACACTTGAGCTCCTCTTGTACAAATCTTTCACATCTTCTGTTTTTAGGTAAGGGAAATACGACATGTGCATTTGATAAGTATAAGGACTATTTATAAAATTATTATGCATCAAAACCTTTTAATTAAAGATATTACATATAAGCATGATTTAAGTAAAGATATATATTCGTGACTTATTCAATCCTATCAATTTTAGCATATTGATGCTATTACCCATATCACGAATGTAATGTTTAAAGACTGAAATGGATATGCTACTGTTATGACATATTTATGTAAAAGTATAATATCTGAAAAATATAGTTTTCAGTTATTCCATTGTTATGATCTGAACTCAACCAGTAGGGGTTATAGTACTGGTATTTCCATGGAGATTTTTGATTGGTCATTAAAAGTGGGACTGGCTCTGCTGTATCCGTTATTATTGGTAACCGCCAACTTGTGGAGGATATCAACCTACCCCTATGGTTGAAAGTATGTATTATGATATGATTCCGAAATAACCTAGCATTGTAGGGAATGCTAGATGCCTGACACTATGTGCTGGAAGCCTCCCAAAGTAGTGACAGACTTACAATTGGACTAACTAATATGTATTATAAATGAGCCATTAAGCTATTTGGAAGTTATATGAAAAGTATGATGATAAGAAAAGTATGATGAATTATGTTTAAGTTCCTTACTATATCCTTTTATTATTATATGAAAGGAAAGTGAAGTATTTCATCTAAAAGCTCATAAGTTATTTTAAGAACAATATGAATAGTATAAAGGCTATTTTATCAAAGTTGGCATATCCATCAAATATTTGTTTTACATGCATTCTTATCAAAGGCCCATGGAGCATAAAACCTTACTGGGCTTCACAGCTCACCCTATTATATTTCAGTGCACAGGTTCTTCCTGAAAGCAGCGAGAGTATTAGAGGTGGTAAGAATTCTATGATTCTCGTTAGTTAGATTGTATAATCTTTTTTTGTTGTATAGTAGTTTAGCTATTTTGTTGTATAGGAGGAATCAAGATGTACTTGATCCTTTGAATACAAATGTAATTTAGAACCTTAGTTTATTTTGAACCCCAGTTGTATGTCTTTGGGGTTAGGTTTGTAAATAAAAGTTTTACTAAACGTTTAGCTATGTAATATATACACGAATACCTTAAGTTTCAGGCAAGTGGTAATCTTGTACAGTCCGAATGAAATGAAATTTTCGAGGTTTTCATCATTTTTGTATATTATGACTTTTATGCAAGAAAATAAGCAGGTATACAAGAAATAATTCTTTATAAGCACCTTCAGTTTAGGTTGGTTCGTGTTAGTATTGAGGTAAACTTGATATTAACATGCCAGTCATGTTCTAAATGCTGAAGTACAAGTTTAGGTTGTGACACAAAAGGTCTGAGATTCCTTAATATGGTGATGACATTTGTTCTTACTCTACTGTTTCACTATAACTCCATCACAAAGTCTCGTGTTCGATTTTTGTTATCCCTCTTAAAGGACCTCTCTATAGACTTCCCCTCTCACTTTATCACATTAATCATCGATGTTTATCAGGATACGACTACACGTGATAAGCTTATCTTTCCCTCTAATATCACACATATCCTTCGCCACCTCTCCATCCAAATTCCTAATACCCCTCCTCTCTATCCTATTATGGGTGCCATTGACGCCAATACTGTTTGTTGAAGTGAGGCTCAGTTTTGATAGAAACGGCCACGTGTGGTGACTCCAAATCCTACAGCTTCTGCTAGTCTGTCTACCTTCGCTCTCTCTTCCTCGGCCAGTGTTGTGACCTTGGAGGCCATCACGACGCAGCTTCTGCGCATGAATGTTCGCCTTGACACTCTCTTTAATGATTTGTGCCAGGTGAACACTCGTGTCGTTTGTATAGCATGATGACAGGCTTGCATTGATGGCTTTACCGCTTCTCCATCTCCCTCTCCAGAGGCTTCATCAGATGAGGATGGTAGTGATGATGATGATGATGGTGATGATGATGCTAGCTTTTTTGATGATGTAGAGATGACGCCCTCTTAGTGACTTGCCCTTTGTTATTCGTGACAAAAAGGGAGTTTTGGATGAGAGTAGTCTTGTACTTAGAGGGAGAGTTAGTATAAGACATTTTTGTTAGGGGGAATGTCTACATTTTAAGGGATGTAGTCAGGTTTATATGTACTTTTCTTCTTTTTAGTTACATTAGACCGGTGTACAGGTCCTGTGACCATTTATTTATAACATACATTGTATTTCTTTTCATTTATATATATATATATATATATATGATGTATGTTGCTTTTCAGCTATCTCTGCATGTATTGTTTATTTTCTCTCATTATACACATGTTTCCTTATGTACGCAATCTTTGTTTCTGTTTCAGTTTCACACTAAGATATCTTGATGAGTTTTGTTTAAAGTGTTTCAGAAAGATAGGTTGTGAAAATCTATCATGCCATGAACTCTCTTCTTGCAAAATTTTTCAAAAGTTTGTGTTAATGTTAGATTTTATTGTATTCAACAAGTGGTTATGTTTAGATATTTAGGACTTCTCTCATAATTCATTTGTTTGTTGTGGTTTTGTCACGGATTGCCAAATGGGGAGATTGTTAGGGCATATGTAGAACTTGTTAGAGACATATGTAATGTAAATTGGCTAATCCTTTGACAAAACACACTTTACTTGTAATTGGTTAGATCTAAGATGAGTTTAGTATTTCAAGGAACAAGAGTTCAAGTTTAATATTGAAGCCATGCAAGTTTATTTAAGAAACAAGTGAATAAGAGCTATTTATTAAAGCTCGACAGATGACATCTATTGAGATTTAATACTAAAACTCGACAGCATCTCAACAAAAGCTGTATTTGTCGAGAACTACGAAATCAAATTTTCAGATTTGATTTCACGCACATCTAAGTGTATTTGTGTACGGTTTCTTTTCTCACAACTTTAGACATATATAAAAATTATTTTAAGGGCCGTCACACTTGATGTAAAGTGATGCAAAGGTTGTTGCAATTGTTGTAACACACATATTGTGATTGGAGACAATATGCCATAGTTCATCATATTTTTTGAAGAAGCTACTATGTCTTTGCGCCAAGGGTCTTATAATCAAGGAGCTTCTTGATCTTCATCATTGGATGAACTAAAGAACTTGGCAGCCAATATCTTCCTCAAGTTGGTGTGTTAGTCACGTACTTGGATCTGTGTATCAATTGGTTAGTCACGTACTCAGAGCCATGTATTGAAATGAGAAATTGTCACTACATTACAAGTCCATTGGGTATTAGGGTAAGGGTTCAACTGTAAGTTGGTATTAGGTACTAAAATTCATTTTACTTGTAACCGCTTGTTTTGATAATAGTGGATTCTCGGGAGTGGTGACCTTAAATTCTCCCGATGAGGTTTTTGTTTCGGTAATTTTCCCCATTCGTAAAAAAATCACTTGTATCAAATTTATTTTTTGCTACATTTGATTTAGTTGGTGATTTGTTTGTACTACCATGCTATTGCATGTAATTAAACGTAATTAATTAATTTGGTTAATTAATTTATTAATTTACCAAAAGAGTCAATAAATTCTTGGCCTATCGTTCAACACAGTGGTTATAAAGTAAATTTTTGTGCATATCTGTTAGTTTAAGACAGGGAAAGCCTAATTTGTGTCCTAACTCATTTAATATTTTACATGCTCAGCCCATGCACCTGATTTTACCTTTTTGAGCTAGCCCAATAACGCTAACAAGATTAATGATTTCCCCCGCAGATCCAATTAGGCCCACCTTCTGTTTTTGATAATATCACACTACACACAACTATAGTACTACATTCTTCTCCGGTGCTTAGTAATGTTAAGGGTATGAATGGAGAAAAATTTTGAAGCATAAGTTTCAAAAGGAGAAGAAAGATTGAGAGGGAAAGAAATGTTAATGTGATTTATGAAGCAAACATATTTGTTTTATATAGTTAAATAGCTATTATCACCATTATAGCTATAAAAATAAAATAAAATTTAGTCATGAAATTGAACATGACACTGTAAATCATGTTCAATGAAATATGAAAGAGATTGAAATAAAATAAAGTGACAAAATAGAAAAATGTTGAAGTAGCTCCAACTTAATCCGTAGGTGAAATTGTTGGAAAAAAAAAGAATTATTCATTCTATGAATATAGTTATTTGAGGAAGGATGAATTTTATCTGATAATTCAGCTACCACAGCTATTTTGGCTTGGTCAAAAAGTGGATTTTCCTCACTGTAACAAAATTTCCATATATAAATTTACTAGAAAAAGAAAATTGAAACTTGTAGAAGGAGGTGAGATGGAGCTTTACTCAGGCAATGCATTTGCCAGCAATCCTGCCAACTTTCACCAAACCTAACCCACACTACGATATAAATTACTCACTCTAAAGGACACACCTAAACCCAATGATGAGGTACCTAATACTAATAGCACAAAGATATACATTATTATTATATATTGAAGAATCAAGTTCACATGTAGAAATAGGAATTAGTAATGTGAAGTCAAAGAGTGCAGAAAGAAGAGAAGTAAGAAACAAACATAAATCAAATAGAATCTCTGAACATTTTTAATAATCACAAACCAATTTTAACTTGGTGATTAAGATATCAAGCTGCAGCGGCATGTAATGCATAATATATGTAGTAAGGTGTGGAAGTGGAACACTAAATTCAGCTTAAATTAATAAATGCATGAGACCAGCTATAAAGTTAGTTGTGAAATTAAGAAGGAAGCGCCCATTATGGATTACCTTGTTCTTAGTTAATACATTTTGATTTCACGCGTATGCAATGCAATATAGTTAGGTTAGATGTCTTTGTTCAATTGTTAATGTGATAGGTTATTAAGGATGAGTTTAGCTCTATAGTCTAGATATTAGACTAGACTAGACACACCTCGAATATATGTAATGACTTTTTGCTGTAAATCTTGTTAATATTAGGTATTGATTTTTGTTTTTCTTATCTTTCCCTTTGTTGAGCAGGAGCCTCATTTTTAGGGTCGACACAAAGACTGAGATAATACTAAAATAATCACCTAGCCTTTTCCCAGGGAAATTAAAAAAAAAAAAAAATTCTCACATATATGTCCAAAAAGTGAACAACCATCCATCAATACTATTAGATGTTTTTCTTGGTTTTATGTTTTCAACACTTAACTAATCTCTCTGCCTCATATAAATAAATTACATAGTTTGTATTAAAATTAAGTAATTCATAATTTTTCTTAATTAATATTTAGTTTATTTAAAATTTAACGAAAGAGGAAATGAACTATTTATATATATAAAAAAATGTAAATGATACATGATGTAATTTATAAATCCAAAATATGAAAGACAATGGGATTTTCATTTCTGTGGAAGGTAACCAAAATCTGGATCACCATTTGTTTAAGGTTTTGAAACAATTATATATACCTTCATCTCTTTATTATTATTATTATTATTTTTGGCTTCAGAATCATGCTTAAGAGTTTGTTTATTAATTGAATATGGTTCACAGCTTTTCAAATAGTCTACGAGGACGCGCCACCGCCGTTATAGAATTGGGCCCACACACTCTAGAAAACGTGACTGGCCCACAAACCTTGTCTTGTCTTAGTCTTGTTTGTCTAAATGAACGGTACATATATAATAATGAAACAATAATTAAAACCATCTTTCATCTCCTACTTCAACTTTTCTAATTTGATTAATGCCCACACAGTAATGACTAATGTGTGAGTTGGTCTCACTCAACTTAGCTCTGCCTTTGCATGCCCACTATGGGGATTGGGGGGAAAATGTTAGAGATACCACGAATTCAAGCCGGATTGTTTTATTCTAGACAAAGACTCATTATATTAGTCTAATCTAGATTCATTATTTGTTGAAAATTGGTTGAAGTGTAATCATATTTAGAAAATGTGATGTTTTAAAAAATTGTATATAAACAAATAATTCAAAAGGTTAAAAAAAAAGTTGCTAAACAAACACTAATTGTATCGTGAATGTATGTCTTATTGAGGCAACATTATCTACAGCTAAAATCAAGACATTGGATGATCAATTCCATTGCTTCCTTTCTTCCAAAGATCAACTTGTAGAGACTCACCAAACCTCTTTTAATTCTAATAGTATTTAGGAGTTCTCATGTAATATGAACACAATAGCATAATTATCTGTCATCTTGTAAACAAACTTTTATTAGTATATGTACGGACGTTTGAATATATAAATATCCTGAAATATTTTCAAGGAAGCAAATCAACACGAACTCTTATTATTCTATCTTTATGCCACTTTAACATGTTAATTTATAAATTATAATTACTTTTCTCCCTTATTCTCTTCACATTTTTTTTAAAAAACAAATATTTTCGTATTCTAACATGGCTGGCATTTTTACAAGCAATACTAAAAGTTGAACATGGGAGGAGTGAAAATGTAAGAGTAAGTGTATATTTATTCAACTATACAAGAGAGACCTATATATAGGCATGTGTTAAGAGTGTCATATAAATAGTACGAGTGTTGTACATACAAGTAATATGAGTACACATCAAATAAAGTATATGAGTATGAGCCTACACAAGCACGTAGTCTAATAAATACTATAATAGAAAAAAAATACAAATTAAATTAAGAGAGGGTGAAAGTTACATTGATAATTGCTTAATCCTTAAAAAAAAGAAGAATAAAAGATTCACAACTACATCAGAAGCCTTGTTGTATAAGTTATGTGAACGGGATTGTGAATCTAGAATGTGCATTTGAAGTAAATAGGATTGGTTCCCCAATTCTTGTGACAAGGTCTCCTTACAGCTGGACGTATTTGTTTTATTTACTGATTGAATACAAAAACAATTAGCAATGATTCATAAAAAAAAAAAAAAAAACAATTAGCAATGATATTTGTTTTAATTACACACTTTTTTGAGTTATAAAATAAAAAGCTTCCACTCCTTACACGTTAAGGAGAATTTGCATTTGAGTTAGGAATGATGGAGATTATCTCACATTTTTCTACACACCCCATGCCCAGGTGTAATGTACAATGTGGTCAAATTGTCTACATTTTCCTCATGGAAGTGTGAAACCATAATGCTGATTGGTGGACTTTTAATAGGACTATGGAGAGAGAGAGTAAAATCAAAGGTTAGGAACAAAACAAATGAAGAAGACAAACTAATGTAACTAACGGTGTGTTGCAATTGATCATGAATGAGAATGTAATAAACAATTAATGTTGTTTCCAAATTAGTATACTATATTGAACAGGTCTCTATGTTATTCAGCGTAGGAATCATAATATCACAAAAAAGGACATTGACAAAATGGTTCTAATTGGTATCCAACGGCAACGAATCCCAGTTGCAATTTGAATATCATACTCCCGGTACCAGCTTTTTATGGAGCTTTTAAGACTACTGATACACAAGTTCTTCTTAAGTATACATACACACATACTACAAAGAGCTTATCTCACATTCTGCTCTGCTCTGCTCTTCAAGCTCATACAACACTGCAAAACCAGAGAAAGTAAGGTTATACTTTCAACTTCACTCTGCTACTCTCTGTAACCTTTTCCTTTCGTTATTCATATTACCATCTTTAATGTAATTTGCTTATGCAGTCAATAACTGGGTTCCCATTTATATGATTTTTTCTCCTTACTATTAAGAGCTTTGAAGATGGTTCCAAAGATTCACAGCAAATTCTGTACTATCTCTTCAAATATATGTATCTGTTTTTCTTACTTGTGCTACCAATGAGATGCATTTTCTAGTCCTGTGGAGGTACATTGGAGAATCTAACTTTAAAGCAATTTGCTAATGCAGAGAAAATTCCAATTTCATTTTGGAGATTTGTTAGAAAAACTGACATATCTGATATGGGCTACATACCTTTTTCTTTTATAACACTGAAGATTTCTCCACAAGATGCATCTATTTTTGTAGCTATTCTTTATATCATGGAAAAAGAGGGTAAAAGTGAAGTAAGAGAATACATTGTGTGTAATTTAAATTCAACAATCTTCCTGTGATCTTAGAAACTTTTATTACTTATGTGGACTAGTTTCTTTTACTTAGTTTGTAATGTAGGAATTTATTCATTCTATAATACATTGATGTTTTGTTTTTTCTCTTTCTTTCTTTCTATTTTCAGATCTTTTAGTTTTCTTTTTAGACGCAGTAATTGGAGAAAAAACGTAATGTTGTTGGTTAATTGATTATGTTAGACTGACTGAAATGGCAGAATGAGAGTGTCCGCTGGAGCAGTTGAAGCTGCAGAAGTAAATATTAGGCCAATAAACTCTGAAGTTGTTTCTCAGGAAGAAGTATCTGGATCATTGGAGCAAAAGAACCTTATTGATTACTCAGCAGAAAGAAAGAAGTCACTGCAAGCCCGTTATTCATATGGCATTATCTTCTTGGTAACAAATCTTATTGCATGGTTTATCCGTGACTATGGGCAAAGGCTTTTACCTCAGCTTCATTGTAAGTCGATGTTCTTCCTCTCATCTCCTCCATGTTGTAGATACCTGATAGAAACAATTACAAATAATGAAATGGATATCTAATTGCAGATCTAAAAGCTTGTGGAACTGGGGGACATGATTGTTTTCGAACATTGGGAGTTCTTCGCGTGAGTTTAGGATGTTTTGTATCTTTCCCCTAAGAGTTGAAGAAGTAAACAACTCGCTTATTGAGGATTTCTACTATATCTGAGTAATTAGACCTGTGGCAATAAAACTAATAGCTGTACAGGAACCTTTTATTGTCATGATTACCTTTTATTTTGATATCTGTCTGAAGTCCAGATTCCATAAGGGTTGCACATAAGTAACAGCTTTAATGTTCTTTAATCTGATCAATAGCTCAATTTAATTCTCAAAAAAAAAAAAAACAATGTCTGCTTGAAGTGGTTTGAGCGAAAAATGGATTTATATTCCAAAATCCAGGTTTCAAAATGTCTACTTACCAGAAATCTGACCAGAAATTGAAACTGTAAAAGTCCAGTACACTTCTAACATAATATATGAACACAGATGATTTCATGCATGGTAATTATATCGTTTCATAAAGGTATATTATAATATTAAGTTGTATCTTTTTCCATCTTCATGAATCAACATCCTTGACACAATCTCAGATATTTTTCTTTCTTATGTTTCTTAGTACTATTAGTACAAGGAAATTGTTTGAAGCTCGCAATACTTGGCATTCCAGATGGTGGGCATTTAAGTTTTTCCTATTCATTGTATCAGTGGCAGTTCCATTCTTCTTGTCTTCAGATTTTATTCAGTTATATGGTATGTTGAACATTTTGTTTTGGTCACAAGAAAATTATGTTTTGTTAAAATTTCAGTAAGAAACAAAGAATATTTGATTCTGAATCATGCTATTACCATCTCAATTTCTCAAAATAACAATGGTCAAAGAAAAAGTAGCTCTAGTTACTTCAAGCATAGAAACTTACCCTTTGAGCTCTATGAAAGGGGTCTCTAAGTCTAAGACAGTTGAATATTCATCTCTTCCTTTAAATTAAAAACTATAGCAGAATCTTTGCTTGCTCTATATTGAAAAAAAGATACCAGAAATCAATACATTTGTTGGTATATTCTTGCAGGTGAATTTGCTCGCATTGGCGCAGGGTAATCTTCAGTGGCTTCTATCTAAATCAATCAAAATATAGTTGCTTCAATTTTTTTCACTATCTAGGGTTCAATAGTTTACAATGCATTATCTCAACGTTCTCAGGAGATACTGAAACCGCTATTGCAGTCTTAGAAAACCAAATTTTCAGGCATCTTTGCACAGAGTAAATGTGCCAGAATTCACATTATTTTTCACCATCTTGCACATTGAAGAAACCTGAATCTTTTTCTGTTTAGAATCAGTACTGCAGTTTGGAACCATTGTGCGTCTATGTTCCACACAATAAGACAAACTTATATTAACTACGGTCCACCTGTTTCAAAAGCATATCCTTATTTTTACTGAATATGAAAATAGAACCAAGTTCTAAGATTTTGATATTTCTGGGAACTGGAATTAACAAAAGCAGTCCCCCAAATTGAGAGCAATTAGTCCAATGAGACCTTGATGGACACTGTGATAAATAGTGGTTTCACGTATTTAGAGTGCTCAATCTGCGATTGTCTAACAGGATTTTAAAAGAAAATATGGTTATATTTTCCACATAAGAATAGAATTTCTTCTGACTATTTAAGATTTTGTGTGGATCTCAGAACGAACAAGTGTCTGGAAGATCTTAAAAGAGGACTCAATTTGCTGGCACTTGTTTCCCTTGTACTAGTTGAGAATTAAACAGAAGCAGATAGAAGGAAAAAAAAATCTGTTAGATAACTTACATACCCCATATTGAATTTGTTGGAGTTTTTGAATTTACATTACCACTGACACCAAGTTATGATTTATTTGTTATAGGGTTTTTCTCCTCCTCCAACTTGTAAGTGTCATCCAGTTTATCAATTGGTGGAATAATTACTGGATGCCTGATAAGGAAAGAAAGCAAAGGTATAAGCTCTTGCTCAATGCAAATGACAATATCACTCAAGAGTCACTTGGAATAAGATTTATTTTAGGGCTAAGATTTTATTTCCTAGATCTGACATTGTACAGCCAACATGTTTCTTGGATTTGACATGGCATTGGATACACTTTTAATTTGTAATATTTAATTTAAAATCTTGAAATATATCCATTTCAAATGGAGAGAATCATATACGAGTCACTATTAGGCAGCATGTGGGTCCATGCCATTCGTATCAAGAACTTAAGAAGATTGGTCGAAACATCTGGACTACAAAAGTGTCTTTTGAACATTTCTCTTTCCAGATGTCTAATAGTGTATTCCATATAGGCCGTTGGTTTAATATAGCAAGGGTCCATCTCTTAATTTTGAGAAATTACGGCAGGTTAAAATTCTAACAATTGTGCTAACATATTATTCTAGAGGTTTTACAGATTATCATCGTTTCTATAATTTATAGTTTCCATAATAAAATTTTACATATTTACTAAGCTTTTTAAAATTCTATTCTAGATTCTGCATTATTATTATTATTATTTTTTAAATTTTTAATTGGATATGTAATAAAAGCTTAATATGTTGTTTTGACTTTTAAGTGGAATATTTGCCTGTGTAACATGTTATTGCAGCAAACTATTCATCCCAAGTTTATCATATGATCTATGGTGATATCCTTACTTTTTATTTTGGAAGAAGGGCATATGATTTCTAAAAGTATAAGGTGCTCTAGTTTGATGAATTTAACATATTCTCTAGTATAATGACCACCTTCTTTTTTGGGTACTCCAAATTATCAGTTAATTGTTGACAGAATCTTCTTTTGTATTTTACAGCTGCTCCCTTGGGTTATTCATGTCAACACTTTTCTACATTGCTTCCATATGTGGAATTGTGGTGATGTACCCATTCTATGCCCCAAGAATGTCATGCACGCTCAACATATTTTTCATCACATGGACCGCAATTCTGCTAATTGTGATGATGGTTGTATCCTTGCATTCAAAGGTATGCCCTTCAGGAATTTCTTTCAAAAGTACTGTCTAATCCAATCAGTGTTTCAGTTGGAAGAAGTCAAATCATGTTCAGATTTTATATTTATATATCAGATTAGAGCATTCACGTCAGCTTGTTCAAAATTTCCATCTATTTTACACGAAAAAATCTACTTTTTTTTTTTTTTTATTTTACACACTCACTTTTACAATACACCTACCTCAGTTTATTTATTTTACACGTTTACTCAATAAAATATTCATTTTTTTATAATTTTTTATCATACTTCCGTCACAATCAACGATCACTCCAGCCACCATCATCACCACCCAGCCACCATCACCATCACCACCACCCAGCCACCATCACCACCATCATCACCACCTAGCCACCATCATCACCACCCAACCAGGATCATCACCACCGAATCGGCGGCAAGATCATCACCGACCCACACCCACAAAAAACCAGGAAAAAAAAAAAAAAAACCACCGTCCAGATTGCCCGTCCAATTTAGCTCGCCGTTGATCGCCATGGTTCTCATCTCCCGCCACGTCATCCCTCCGATCCTCTGCGTCCTTCGCCGGTACAAGATGATTCCTCTAAACCAACGGATTGGAGTGAGATCGAGGCCTCCGGCCTGAGCAAGATCGACGCCTCGCAGCACCGCCACCTCCTCACGATGGCCGCCGGCCTCAAGCTCAACCAAAAATTAGCGATGGCGATCTTGTTCTCATCGGCGATGGCGATCAAAACCCACTACTTGCTCGACCTTGTTCTCATCGGCGGCGATGGCGATCGGCGGAAGCTAGAGGAAGAAGAAAAAATGAAAGAGATGAGAGAAAGACTGTGCGCCTGAGAGAGAAGGAGGTGAGAGTCAGGAAGGAGAGAGAAAAAACTAATAATATAATCAATACACATGCTACAGTATCCGTGTAAATTTACACAGGTACTGTAGCAACGTGAATATTATAGAGGAGTTTAGATGATTTTACACCCACTGATGTGGGTACTTTTTTGCTCAAAATGTGTAAAATTAATAATTTTTTATTATTTTGCACATTTATACACATTTATGCATTCACTGATGTGAATGCTCTTAGACCATTATTTTGTGGTATCGATGGTTACAATTATCAACGTAATAGAGGAATAGTGGATATTATTTAAAAGTACTATCTATTTTTATTATCAAATGGTGGGAAGAGAGAGGAGGGTAGGATGAATTTACAGGTGTTTGAAATACCCTAGGAAACAAAGTAATCCTCATGAGGTGGGTTTAAAATAATGCTTATGGGTCCTAACAATATATTGTTGCTTGATTTTGTGTGACATTCTATGTGTTCAAGCTTTATTTTTGTATCATGGCTTCATAAAGTGATTGTTCCCCTTTCAACTTCTTTCATAATTTTATTATGTACATGCTTGTTGCAGGTCAACCGAGGTATTTTATCTTCAGGGATTATGGCTTCTTACGTTGTTTTCCTCTGTTGGTCTGCGATCAGAAGGTTAGGACTACATGCTCATATAATGACTGACTGACTGACTTTGATCAATTAGAATATTTTTGGAGAGGGATGGATTGTATCTCTAACCTGTTTTCAGTATTCTATACTATGCTCTAATGAAATAATATAGGAATATATTGATGTCGTAGGTTGATGCATCTATAAGGAAGGCTCTGTCATGATTGCATCAGAAGTTCAAGTGAATGTTCCAAAACATATTTGACACAGTAGTCCCTTGGACAGTTTTACTTACTACGCTTCTCAGATGTGAAACCTTGATGAAGCATCGTGTTTTTAATTTTTTTTTTTTCAATTCAAGAATACCATTTAATTTTCCTTTTAGAAGGGCTAGCTTGGTTGTTTTGATATAAAATATGCTAATTTTTGTAAATCATTCACGTCTGGAAACTTGAAAAAGTTAATCAGTTCCCGGTAACAAAAAAAGAAAAAAAAAAAAAAGTACTGCCAATTAATTTGTAGACTCTGCAATATAAGATCCTTAATATTCAAATTTTCTTGTCAATTGTCTTTCCACTATCTCCATGGTTTGATGTACTGCATTAAAATTTTAGATCCCATCTGGTGAATTCAATCCCCTTGTGTGTGATTTTCTCTAGTATATGCCATGCAGGCATGAGGTCTTGCTGGGCATAGACATTTGATCAAGGAGTATCAATTACACATTTTTATGAAAAGTAATAATTTTTATCAAATGATACAAGCACTTGAGATTAATAAGTTCTACTGGTAATAGTAATAGTTTCTTTGAACTTAAAACATGATATTTTTTTATATAAGATTTCAATTTATTCAATAGATTTTTCTAGAATTCTACACTCTTTTCTTGGGTTTTAAAAAAAAAAAGCTCATAATGATTGTAGTTTAAGGGAGTATGTCATTTTTTTTTTGGCCAACTTAATGGAGTATGCCATTTGATTTTAAAGATCGATGATCATTTCCTTAGCCTCTAGTTGTCTTAATATCTCAAACCAAGCTTTACCTGTTAAACTTTCAAATGACAACATCACAAGGAGTGCCATATTAGTTTTCTTCATTCTGATGACCTGACTTTTTCCTCCCTCTCCCTCTGCTTTCTGTCCTTATGCTCTCCTTTAGGCATGTAGCTATTGACATTGCTCACTGCCCTGACATTTTGTTTCTGCAATTCTCGTATGAGTTGCTATTATTGTTGTTGTTGTTAACATTTATTATTATTATGGTCAGTATTTAATTAATTGAATTTGTGGTTTCCATTGGCTTAAATCCTGATCTGGTCATGATTCCAGTAAGTTTGTTAGATCATACATCTTTCTATGTAACTTCATTTTAATTTAAAATTGGATTTTCAGTGAACCTGCCACTGAGAAATGCTACACAAAAGAGCAAGTGAATGGAAGTGATTGGACTACCATATTTGTAAGTGACTGAACCATGATGCTTGTTATAGTTGATCCTGTCTAATTTCAGTGTGCATTGTGGACAATTGTGCTTTATAAATCTTTTGGCCGTTGAAATCGTCTAATTACGTTTAGACAATTGTCTCCATTTCTTAACAGTCATCATAACCATGATGATAAAGCTCTCATCCCAATAAAAAAAATACGCCTATGTTATTTTCAATTATATAATGAAGTCTAAGGGGTACATAAACACTCATGATCATAATGATCCATCTTGCATGTTTTATTGTGTTCAGAGAAACAATCCACATCTTGTAGCAGAATCATTCTAAATTGAGCCAACAACATGAATCAAGCAATAAACTAAAAGCTTCATTTCATGAAACTTCTAAAATGATATTGATAGCCTAATGTGCAAAAATTAAAATGTAACTTGTTTCAAGCACTCCATAAGTTAGAATGGAAATTTTTGAGACATCCAAAGACTCCTGCTACAAATGGCTGTCTTATAAGTGTTGGTGATTTAACAATTAAAACATCTGTTTCTGACTATTTATCTTATTGTTCAATGCATCAAATATTTATGCATAGTAGGAAGTGTTACACTCAGAACTTGGAATTTGATTTGTCTGGTAAAAAATGTTTCTTTCCTCACATGGTTTATTGTCCTTCCAGAGTTTTTTTATGGCAATATGTGCAATTGTCATGGCAACCTTTTCGACTGGGATTGATTCACAGTCATTTCAGGTCAGTTTCTTTTTCTCATTTGTTATTACCAACCTTCAGGGTATTCAGGAAACTAAAAAATTCAGTCACTACTAAAATCTGGTTGGCAAACTCTACCATCTCTCAGTAAAGCCTTTGTGGCTACAGTATTTGCTCACCTGAAAGTGTCAAGTGTTAGAAATTCAAACTACTGCAACTTCGTTTTCACTGCATGACCTAGTTCAAATAATTTTTCTTATAAACCTTGTTTAATTGTTGAGAAAAGGCAGGAATACATGTATTATTTCAATTTCATGGTCGTTATTTAAGCAACTGGAAAATGAAAACAGTGACTCATGTGAGTATATAATACAATTATATATCCTGGTTGAGGTAAGATTTTGATTTTCTGGACATTAGTACAAAAAAAAGAAACACACAAAAGAAATCATGTATCCTTGCTATCTTTCAGAGGGTAAACATAAATTACTTATGAATGCCCTTGGGGGCATTCTAATCACTCTTAAGTCTGACCACTATTTCATTTTTTGTCTACTCGCTAAGTTTTATAAGAATTTCTCCTGCCTTCTAGTTTCGCAAAGATGAAGTCCAGCAGGAGGATGATATTCCTTATAAGTACGGATTTTTCCACCTGGTATTCTCTTTGGGGGCCATGTACTTTGCAATGTTATTTATCAGTTGGAACCTAAACAGTTCAGCCAGGAAGTAAGCACCCTGATAACTCACGCCTTTGTCCTTTAACATTTTCCATTTGGAGTCTTTAATATCAGATGTACATACTATATATGCTTATGCCCTTGAGAACAATCAGGTGGAGCATTGATGTTGGCTGGGCAAGTACATGGGTGAAAATAGTCAACGAGTGGTTTGCAGCAACATTATACTGTAAGTAAATCCATAGTTTTGTAATGTTTTTCCATTTTCTCACACAGAAATTTGACTTAAATCTTTTTAAGGCATATTTTTCTTGCTGTAATTACTTTTGCAACATGTTATACTCTTTAAGCGTGTAGAACTGAGTCTATTGAAAGTACCTGATGCAATGCACTAGAATCAGGCAATAATTTGGCCAATATATGAATACTGATACAATTATACAAGTCAACTAAGAAATGGTGTTGGTTTCGTTGTACCCACTACATTGAGGTTTGTTCAATCAAACACCTTCAATAGCACTGAAAATTTGGCTAATATATGAATACTGATGCAATTAGGCAAGTCAACTAAGAAATTCCACCAGTTTCAGCTAAGGAATTCAACATTGACTGCCATGATATATATTAGTGTTATTATTATAATTTTTTAAGAATGTAACACTATTGTGGATTAGCTTGCGAAAGGATTTGATATAAAATTGGGAGCCAGGATTTGGAACATGTTTGTGACGTAATTATTGGCTCTTCTTTGCTTAATTTCTAATCCATAATCTTTATGCAGTATGGACCCTGATCTCCCCTGTTGTGATACAGAGCAAGGTCATGGACCATGATGAGCCTATGCAGCAGACAGATGAATCAGCTATTCCATGATATATATAAAAAAACAGGGCTTGCTTTAGCTTTTTCCCTTGTTATGTTGTAATCATTCTTTCTTTCATTCGTCATTTTCAACCAACAAAAAGGTCAAACATTCACCAAAGAAAGCAAATCTTAGACTCTAAGTAGAGAACAAGATGCCTGGCAATCGAGATGACCTATTTCTTAATTACAATTATTTTATTTTATTTTAATTTGATCTTACTTTAGTGATGGACTCAAGCATATGAAAAGCTTTGAAATAATTAATTAAGCCAGGAGGCTTCTTTCCTCGATGGGTTTGGTGTCCTGGCAAAGATCATTGTTAGTGAATAACTTGCGGAATACAAGGTTGCACTACCATTCAATGACCTTAAATAATGAGTTGCATTTGTTGCATGTAGAAGTGCCAATAGGCTCCTAATGCAGATAGTGTTCAACAGTTTTTTTTTTTTGGTTAATAATAACGGGAAGGGGGAATTTGAAACTATGCCAACTAGTTTAAGTTATAAGGCTCTTAGTGATAATGCACAACAATCATTGCTAAGCTTTTGTTTCCCAAACTAACACCAAGCATGACGGCATTTATAACAAAGAGTAAAATATTCCATTATTAGCTTGAGGCACTAAGTAAAAACCAAAAAAGGGATCTACAAAATCAATATATATATAAAAGCAGAGACTTCATGTGGAGTGCATGAGATTTCGTCACGTGGCACTCTAATATTGCATTTAACCTTTTTTTATAACCATTACCCAATAGATCATAGTAATTTATTTTTGCCATTATATAAACTAGTATGTAACTCATGTTACCGCACGGAAATTGATATAATTTAATAAAACAATGGAAATAAATATATTGCATTTTATTATTTAAGTGATACTATTGGTTTTGTTTTGTTTTTTTTTTTTATTTTATTAATCATGAGTTTAGTCATATTTAAAAGACTTAGTTTATTCATGTTAATAAATCTTAGCATTGTGTAATTTTTTAACAAATATTTTTATCATACAAAATTCTAAAGAAAAAATGCTACATAGACATGTATATATTCAAGGTTGATTCATACACGATATATATAGCTATAATTAAGTTGCTTTATCATAAACCATTTTTAGCAAAATATTTTAATCAAGTAAATGTGAATCTCATAACGTGCATCTTATAACAATATATAACAATAGAATAATGTGAATCTCATAAAAAAAATTAATCAATTAAAAATCACTAAAATTATGAGCATAAAACGTAAAAACAAACAAATAGGATAAATGCTAATTGAATATATGATCTACAAAATAGCTTGAGTTTATGTCTTCACCAATTGTATATAAGTCTGAGTTCTAATGAGTAAAGATATAAGAAGACTGTGGTTCAATCTTGAGAAGATTCTCATATTTAATGATTAAAAAAAAAACTATACATCCAAAGTCTACCTTTGCAGTAAACAGTATATATCTTTTTAACACTCCAAAGGGAAAAAAAAAAAAAAAAAAAGAACCCATCATCAATCCTATAAACCAAAAATTCTTGAGAGAAAGAGATTGAGAACATAGGACGAAAATAAATAAATCTAATGAAAATAGAGAGAGAGCTAGATTATAAACCCCATAAAACTTGCAAACAAATAATAATAATAATAATAATAAAAAAATCATATCTAATTAACAATTACCTTGCATATAAATCCTGCCTTTGTAAAGGAGATATATAATTGATCTGCAAAACAGAGTAAGAGAAAGAGAGATTAGATTGAATTTTGCAGAGATGGAACGAAACCAAAAAAAAAAAAAAAATTCTTGATAAAACAGATTTAGTAGAGAAGTAGAAATTGAATTTTGCAAAGAGAGAAAGAGAGGAGGTTCGGATGAATATGAGTAGTGGAGGTGTGTGTGTGTGCGTGTGTGTGTGTTTTTTTTTTTTTTTTGAGAAAAAATACATGAAATCAAAAATTACAATGAGAATTTATGGAAAACCTCTTCTTATATAAGATATAGAAATACCCAAATACATGCATCATTGATATCGAGATATTCTTTTCAAGTTCCTTATCAAATTTCATAACATTCATTGAACAATAGGAAAGTTGTATTGGAGATGGGGAGATGAATCTTGAAATATGCAGATGTGGGGAGATGAACATTGAAACACGCAGGTGTGATGAACCTTGAAATACGCAAGTGTAGAAAAAAAAGAAAAGAACACACCAGAATTACAATTGATCCACTTAAATTTAGACAAATGAAACCACATGAATCTTGACACATGACACAAAATTAGGATTCTAATTTAGAATTGCAATTGGAGTTTCTCTCTGCTTCATCTATTATATATATATATTAAGCATTTTTTACCTTTTTTTATTAATTTTTTTTTACTGTTACCCAATAGATCATAGTAATTTCTTTTTACTATTATATAAAAAAGCAGAGACCTCATATGAGAGTGCACGAAGTTCTGTCACGTGACACTATAATATTGCATTTAACATTTTTTTTACATTTTTTCATTAAGTTTTTTAACCATTACCTAATAGATCATAGTAACTTATTTTTACTATTATATAAATTTAGCATTTTTTACCTCTTTTTATTAAGTTTTTTTTTACTGTTACCCAACAGATCATAGTAACTTTTTTTTAGAATTATATAAAATATGGGTTGTTCTTGACAATTAGACCTATTAGACCAAAATTTATTCACTATAAAATGGACTACCTTTTAAAAGTAGACCAAATCTCATGAAAAACTCAAGCACAGTTCTTATCTTACGTATTATGACCTAAGTTTGACCCTTCCTACGTGTAAATCAAAGCAAAAACGCTTTCCCTCTTACAAACTCTCTTCTTCTTCTCCCACGTATAGATGACACATAAAAGTAGAGACCTCATGTGAAAGTGCATGAGGTTCTGCCACGTGGCACTCTAATATTGCATTTAACATTTTTTTTTTACCTTTTTCATTAATTTTTTTAACCATTACCCAATAGATCATAGTAACTTATTTTTACAATTATATAAATTTAGCATTTTTTACCTCTTTTTATTAAGTTTTTTTTTACTATTACTCAATAAATCATAGTAACTTCTTTTTACTATTATATAAAATATGGGTTGTTCTTGACAATTAGACCCATTAGACCAAAATTTATTCATTATAAAATGGAATACCTTTTAAAAGTAGACCAAACCTTATGAAAAATTCAAACACAGTTCTTACCTTACATATAATGACCCAATTTTGACCCTTCTCACATGTAAATCAAAGCAAAAACTCTTACCCTCTTACAAACTCTCTTCTTCCTCTCCCACCTATAGATGATACTTCTAGAAAATCTCATTCTCATGAAATCATGTCTCCATTTTTCCCCAATTTCAATTCAATATGCTTTTGTCTATTAATAATGTTCTATGCAATTTATGCAGACAAGTTTCTGTCATTGACCAGTGCAACAAAAATATATATAAATCTTAAGATCTATGAGGTTGCTGAAATAATTGACAAGTGCATATTTCTAAAATTTATAATAACAAAAAAGTCTAATAAATATCGTATACTATCTCACAAAATTCCATTAACTTAATATTTTAAAAAAAATTCAATGATAGGCATGGTAAAAACCATGATCCTGTACAAGAAAAGCAAAAAATACATACAAAACAATTTTCATAGGAGGATTTATCTTTAAATAATATGAAGACAATAGTAAAGGTAAAATGCATTGAATGAGATCCTAAGAAACAAGTTTGTTAATCATTTCAAATTATACTCATCGTTTACATAAAAAAATAATAATACATCATATTATTTACATTAAAAAAATAATGCATATTAATTTCAAAGTTCTTTGCAAGATGTGAATTGCTAAGATATTGCAGTAATAAGTAACATTGATACAACAATAGGTTGATATTACATTTTGTGCGCACTTTATGAAAGGAATGTCAAATCACAAGCAAAATCATTTTGGTGTGCAAAATGTGAAACAAAAATAAATCTTTTTATCCCAAAGTTAGAGGCACTCACATTGACTACATACTCTCCAAATATTTATCTCACTATAATTACTATATATATATAATTGGAAACTACTTCAGATACATAATTCAAATTGACGTTTTTGATACAACTAACAAAACAAATTTTATGATATTTGATCAAGATGCTGAGAAAATCCTAAATGAATTTACAAGAGATCTTGTTGAAAAATAAACTAAGGTATTACTTATTTAAATTATTGTAAAAATATTGATATTGGAGAACGAATCCCATGTGATATGAAAAAAAAAATTAGGAAAAAAATGGATTTCTCTACTTCATTTGAATGAATTCAATCTAAAGGATGGTTTTGAAAATTATATAGTTCCTAAGATTTTTGATGCACTTTCAAATGATAAAAAGGTATGGAAGAAAAAAAAAATACACAATTCAATATGCTATATTAATTCTTTTTGCTACACTATTCCAAAATTAACAAAATAAATAAATAAATAAAAATATTTACAAAAAACTATAGCATCATTGAAATTAAATATAAAAGAAAATACTATGAAAAATCTTAGCAACAAAGTCGAAACTTTGTAAGATCCAATCAAGAGTCTCTCGATGCCAATTCATTAGTGATTAACACAAATGATGCAACAAAAGGGAAAAAACGATGAAAGCTCAAAAATTGAACAAATGTGGATGAACCAAACTTCAAACGTTGAAGATGGAAAAACTGATGATGATAACAAGCATCACCATACCGCAATAACAAAGATTGAAGAAACCAAAAAAAAAAAAAAAGATTTCGTAATGAAGCCTTTTATTACATCATATAATAAAAATCAGTAATATAAAATGAATTAATATACTTTTATTAACTTTTATTATACAATATTACTTCAAGTTGTTTTAATTATTGCTCATTATTTGAACAAAATAATTATAATAGATATATGTGTGCAATTTATAATTGTTACTTTTTATGATGAACTTATTACTAAAAAAGTTTTATAATAAATATGCTATAATATATGTATACTATTTTCCAAAAACAAATTTACATAAAACATTATAAAAGTATCCGTGCATCACACGGGAAACTTACTAGTTATATAAAATGGAGGGGAAAAAACAAAAAAAACGCAATGCCAAATTTCCACAGGTTGCAAACACACTGATGTGATATCACACCCCCCCCCCCCCCCCCCCCCCCCCCCCCCCTCTTTTTTTAGGAAGGCAGACTTCTTTCCAGATTTCATTTACAGTGAAATGGTATGCCGTATGCCCATCCAATCTTCAGTGGTAGCAACTTAATGCTCAAAAATTATAGGATATTGATGGCGTTAGATTTTATTTATGAGCTAGTGTAGATCCAGATAAAGACTTGTAGAATATGCCATGCGCTAGCAACCTCAATATATATATAAAATCTTGCCTCCAATAGTCAAAGTAATGAGTGGGAAATCCGTGTTTTCATGTGGGCATAGTACAAGATAATTGGTTACAACGTAAACTAATTTTACTTTTGGTCATGAATGGAATGGACATTGTGTAGATTTATATAATTAGTTTTCCTTGACCTTGAAATATATTAAATCATTTCCATGCTGTTCCGGATTATATATGTTATGAAATGGTTTTGGTTTAGTTGTACCCGCTTCACTGAGATTACTTTCCTTCTCCAACCTCTGCCTACAAGCAATCCAGCTTCCAGGAGAAAACATAGTAAAAATTGGATGGTTCTGACACAAACATCAATTAATCCTGAGGATGATCTTTGTGGAACCTACATAAACACCAGACCCCACTAACTCCATGAATGCCATTAGGACTTCAAAGAAATCATTTCCGTTAAATATTCACTAAAATGGAATGGTTCACACTCCACTAACATTACCCTCAAGGCGCCTGAATGACTACACCAGATTAGCCTCAAAACAACTCCCTTTGAATTTGACATTCTATGCTATATATATAGCATGGCTTGTAGCTATCTCATATTCATCCAAAAATCCATAATCTTTTTAATCCTAGAAGACCCTAAATCTTTCTAATAGACAAACTCAAGATGTCATCAGCTTACATTTTCCTCACAATGTTAGTTGCTCTAGTACAAGTGGGGATGGTTTTTGCTGTAGTTGACCCTGTAGCAGCCACTGGAAAAGAACCAATTCTTGAGTTATACATGCATGACATTCTTGGGGGTAGTGGCCCTACAGCAAGGCCAATCACTGGCTTGCTGGGTAATATCTACGATGGTCAAGTGCCCTTTGCAAGGCCAATAGGTTTCCTTCCCCCTCAAGGTGGAGTGGCTATCCCCAATGCCGATGGTGCCATTCCTACAGTTAATGGTCTCAATGGCATCCCACTAGGGACTGGCTTAGCCGGTACAAATTTTGCAGGAAAAACAAACAGTCAGAACCAACCTCAAACCCAACTGGGACCTGATGGTTTGGGACTAGGATTTGGAACAATTACCGTCATTGATGATGTGCTGACCTCTGCACCTGAGTTGGGGTCACAGACCATTGGTAAAGCTCAAGGAGTTTACGTGGCAAGTTCAGCAGATGGAACTACACAGATGATGACGTTTACAGCCGTGATTGAAGGAGGGGAATATGGTGACAGCCTAAACTTCTATGGTATATACAAGATAGGAAGCACCACGTCATATTTGTCATTGACTGGTGGTACTGGCAAGTTCAAGAATGCATGTGGGTTTGCCGAGGTGCGGTCACTTATCCCACCTGGCCAACATGTCACAGATGGTGCAGAGACATTGCTGAGGATAACAGTGCATCTAAGCTACTGAGAATGGTATGAAAATCTAAGAGCAAATGTGAATTGTTTCTTGAAGGTGAACCTGGGCATGGTTTTTTGTTTGTCAGTTTGGTTGAAGTGAATCAAAATTGATTCTGTAAGTTTCTTCAGTTTTTCTTTCTTTCTCTTCTTCTTTTTCTTTTTCTTCTTCTTCTTCATTTTTTTTTTTTTTTGATAAGTAAGTTTCTTCAGTTTTTCGTTTGTAACACTGGCCAAAACAGCAAAAAAGAGTTGTTCCTCTGAAATATGGTAATGCAATGTAATTGATAATCCTCCATGATTTGTTTCCAGCAGTGTATTCCTGACATAAAAAATGAAAAAAATGCTCCTATAACAAGGAAAATTTTATCATCAATACACCATGCACCACGCAACATCTGTATATCTTTCAAGGTGTCATTTCATTGAGCAGAGAAAATTTGTCCCAAGAAAAGAAAAAATTACCAAGGAAAAAGGACATAATATACATCCCTGTCATGAAGTATAACTGAATATAAAGGCAATTTGGCGATTTCCAAATTACTTGTAAAACTGAGAGCAACTCTACTTTTGCAATTAACAGTGCGCTTGGGAGAAATTGTAGAAGTTTCAATCAACTTACTAGTTCTAAATTGCAGTTATAGTTACATTTGGAACACATCTATGTTTTACAATGAATTCTACAATGCCCCATGGGAAGAACTGGCCAAAAGAGAAGAACTACGTGGTTACTACAATGGCTGTCCAAGATGTTCAGAAGTTGATGTGGAAAATGATTGGTTTTTGTAGATTGTATATCCAACACAATGCTAAGAGAATAGTTTCCACAATCACCAACACCAGTTAAAAAGGATTTTTTGAATAACCTTTATTAGTAACGATTCAAAAAAAAAAAAAAAAACCATTTATTGGTAATGACAAATTACTCCATTTTAATAAAGGGACTTCTATTAACTCCAAAGTTACCTTCCTCTTACGTGTTTTTCAAAACCTGTCATACCTAGAAAAGTCAGCTGTGTTCCAGAAATCTTGCTCTGCACTAGCTTCCATTATGTTCAGCCAAAAAAAGAAAAGAAAAGGAAAGCTTAAATCATATTTCACGGAAGAAATCACTTCTAGAAAATGATTCAATGGAGCTTGGCATGGCACAAGGTGATTCAGAGCAAAAGACGCAGCATTGTTCAAGATTTGATAAAATTGTAGCAATAACATGATTTTGAACTTTCCCCATGACTTCCAAAATAGAATAAAGTTAAAATTTGAGGTTCACCTGTGCCTAACATGATTTTGAACTTTCCCCATGACTTCCACAATTGACTAATGTTTAAAAATTGACTTACATTTTATAAATTAAGTTGCATACACATCCAATGAGTTTCGAAACTCAATTTTTGGTTCTTACTCTATTCTTATTCAAAGAAGAGTTACCATTTAAAATGGAACTCGTACCATCCACATTTTATTTATTTATTTTTATTTTACAGGCATACCTGTAACATTGAAGTTAGTGGTTGGACTGTATTGAAGAAACATTAATTCATAATTACAAATCATTATTGCATGGAACATGTTGAAATTATTTTTGTTAATTTTTATTTTCTTAAAGCCAATAAGCTTTGAGGTGAAGAGTAGAACAGCTGAGTATGTTGAGGTAGCAACATGAGAAAGATTAGGAAATCCATTAGAAAAATAGGAACCTGTTTCAGTTCTTGAAAAGTCTTAGGGCCCGTTTGGTAATGTTGTTCTAGTAACGTTGTTTGTATTTTTTGGAAATACGTGCGGGTGAAAAAGTGTATAGAAATACGTGTAATGTTGTCAGAAAATGAAAATTGTTGCTCAAAATCTTATACCAAATGGCCCCTTAGTAGCTCATGTTGTGCTAATAGGTGTGATGTAGAATTGTGGTGGAGATGATTTAGGAGAGTCCAAGGATGGTAGCATGTCAGACTGTATGAAAAAATGCCAAGAATTATCAAAAAATTAAGTTGTAGCAGATTCCATGTTTCTCCAGCATATCCACCATGAACCAAAATTATCCCAGCAAACTGCTGCTTCTATTAATTAAAAGTAAATCTTTATTAGCTGCACGAAAAGACTCCTGAGTTACACACAGTTGGGATGAGTCAGTTCAATTTTGTCATGAATAATATCTGGTGGAACAAGGCAAACATTTGACCATGCTTCTCAATCCCATCAAACCATTCATGCGTACGTATGTACATACATACATATAAATATAAACCACACATTCATATATACGTATGTACATATGTACATATAAATATGGAGGTAGATAGGTAAGTATTTTCTTTTCTTCTAAATGGTCAATAACTAATACACTTGCAACAAAACAACTTCAACAGCTTCACCTTCTCCAACAACTCCATCTTAAGCTGGCCATTCCTCTATATATGAGAAGATCCATAGGCCATTTGCATGATCATCCATAAACCTTCATCTTTCAATTCTTACAGAACCAATAATCCTCCAACATACACACTTCAAGATGTTCCAGCAATCACCACCATCTATTTTCATCATAATGCTAGTTGCAATTGTGCAAATGACAACCGTCATTGCTGCAATTAATCATGCAGTAGACAGCAAAGAACCAACACTTGAGTTATACTTGCATGACATTCTTGGGGGCAGTAGCCCTACAGCTAGGCCAATCACTGGCTTGTTGGGTAACATCTACAATGGTCAAGTGCCCTTTGCAAAGCAGATAGGGTTTATCCCTCCACAAGGAGGGGTTGCCATCCCCAATGCCAATGGTGCCATTCCAACTGTCAATGGTGTCAATGGTCTCCCACTAGGAACAGGCTTAGGTGGTACTGCTTTTGCAGGAAATAATCAGAACCCACCTCAGACCCAACTGGGACCAGATGGGTTGGGACTAGGCTTTGGAACAATCACCGTTATTGATGACATATTGACCTCCAGTCCTGATTTGGGATCTCAAACACTGGGGAAAGCTCAAGGAGTTTATGTGGCAAGCTCTGCAGATGGGACCACACAGATGATGACATTTACTGCTATGATTGAAGGAGGGGAATATAATGACAACCTCAATTTCTATGGAGTGTACAAGATTGGGAATGCTGTGTCATATTTGTCAGTGACAGGAGGGACTGGCAAGTTTAAGAATGCTTATGGTATTGCAGAAGTACGACCACTCTTATCCTCTGGTCAACATGTCATAGATGGTGCAGAGACACTGCTGAGGATCATCATCCATCTAAAATATTGAGATTGTTTGATAAAACATCTGGTTTGTTTGTGTGGAAATGAATGTGGTGATGTTGTATTGTATTGTTTAATGTAATGACTATAAGTCAAGATGGTTGAAAATTTTATATATCTTTTATTTGTAATCTTGTCATAACTTCTAAAGTTTTATGCTTATGGTGATTGCATATGAAAGACAATGTCTTGTTACTCGATTTCCTTATATAGAAAAGGAATATGATTAAAGTAGAATCTTGATTATCCTAAATCAGATCTCATACTTCACAGTCAAAATATCATATAAGATAAAATATTTGCAATCAAAAGTTGAAGTGTAAGCAATTTCGTTCCACATAATGCCTTTAAAATCTGCATTTCACTCAAACAACAATCTGTTTTTTACTTGAATGTTTAGTGGCAAGAAATTCAGAAGCTCAGAATTGCAGCCACTATCCTAAATCAACTACACATGCTTTGGGCTTTAAACTACGCATATAAATCCTTAGGGGAGACAGGTTTACATAACTTGATAGTTATCAATGAGTTTCCATTCTCGCGGGTAAAGAATTTTCTCCCACAGGTAGAAGCCCACCTAGACACATTTGCAGCCTCCCTAGTAGATCTTATGCTTTACTCCAATACTGGTGTCTTTATGAGGTCTTCCTCTTCTAGTCAGTTTAAAAAGGAACAACTAAATTCAATCCTACAAAGCGAAGCATGGCTAGAAGTCTAGAAGAGATATAATAACAAAGAATTTACAAGAAATTTCATTCAATCCCTGAATGTGATACATCTCATCAACAATGATAGAAGTTAACCAAATGTTCAACTCCACCCTCACTGCCTTGAGAATTTTTTATTTTTTGGATGAGCAAGTTTTGGTCCCAAGGGTTGAATGCCTTGAGGGAAACTCCCTGGCAGTGAGAAAATCTAGGACGCAACTCTACTTCCAAACAAAACTGTGTAGCAGTCAACACGCTGGCCAATTGATCTGCCATTTCATGCTCAAACTATGGGTAATGTTGTAACTATACACAACTCTAAGAAGTCAAGTGATAGTCAACATACCATACATACAGATCCCATGAATTATGAAAAGCTGGTTATGGTAACGCGAGAATGTACAACAGCATCATCAAGCCCATAGAGAGAATCTATCAAGTGCATTCGCAAGGAAGCTGGACCCTTGGCCAAGTTCATTCCCATCTCACCGGCAACCCCAAATATGGATAATGCAGAAACTGTTGCTTCCAAAGCGTGCAAAGGATCAACAGCAACAAAGGCAGCAATAAGAGCAGTGACTGAACATCCTGTTCCTGTGATTCTTTGCATCATGGGCACCCCATTGTGAGCACCAACAACTCTCTCACCATCTGTAACAATATCAACAGCTCCAGATACTGCAACTATGGCACCACTTGCTTGAGCCAATGACTTTGCTGCTTCCACAGCATCGGTAGACTCGTGGGAGCTGTCTACACCCTTGAAAACAAAAACCAAGTCTTAGATTGGAAAATAAATGCAATAGAAAAACTAATGTCTATAAAAACTAGTCAAACACTTGGCAATCGAGATATCTAAAATCAATAAGCCTCAACACACAAAATTTTCACAATTGTTGAGATAGCAAGCTGTGACTAGCATTAATAAAAGTGGTGCCAATAGCGAGTTTAAGTCAAAGTGATGTTGTTCCCATCATAACCTGCCATGTCAACAGCTGTGAAAAAAAAATTATGAAAATTCGCAGGCTCCTAGCATTAGTCACCTAAAATGGAATAGACTTGGCAAAGCAACCAATATATGCAATGTATCATAACATAATTGTTGGCACCACACTCACAACAGAAAACCCTTGACAGCTAAATTTTTACCATCGAAGTGTAAGCCCTTTACAGCGAATCTAATACAGGGTTTATATTATTGCTAACCTAGACTAAACCTCTAGCTAATTGATACATATATACTAAATTAAATTCCTACGTAGTATCTAATCTAGAATGTACTGATTATTTCACTGCTTCATATGAGTATAATAAAACAGCCAAGAGCTTTGAGCTCAGCTGGCACTTGTGTTCATAAAAACCAAATTTAAATTCCACATATATATATTTTTATTTTTTATAAAAGAAAAAATTTACCTTACTGGGTCCTAGAGAGGCCTTGGAAAGAGCAATAACCTCGGACGCGTTTCCTCGGATAACAGTGGGCTTAAGTTCCACGAGTTCCAAACAGGCCTTTAAACGGAAACCGGAAGCCCCAGCAGCAACGGGGTCGAGAACCCAAGGCTTAGCGGACTGGCAGGCGAACTGGGCAGCGAGCTTCATGGCCGGTAGCCAGTCGGCAGAGAGAGTGCCGACGTTGATGCAGAGAGCGCGGGCGTGAGGTGTGAAGTCAGGAATCTCGTCCGCGCTGTGGATCATGGCGGGCGATGCACCGGCGGAGAGGAGCGTGTTGGCCATGAGATCCATGGACACCAAGTTGGTGATGCATTGGATAAGCGGCGATTCGCTTCGGGTTGCGGAGAGAACCCTCCACGCTTTCGCGGGCCACCCGCTTGCCTCTGCTTTTCCTATCACCTTGTCTTCTTCCATTCTTTATATATATATGTATATAGAGCTCAGTCTCACCACTCAGACTCAGACTCAAACTCAAACTCAGAGTCGGATAAATAATAGGCTTCATTTCAGTTACAGATATACCAATTCCAACATCTTAGCTTTGGAATTTCAATCCAATTAATGGGTGACATCTGTCCTTGAAAGACACCTCCAACTCAGATAAGAATAAAATTTTATGCAATCTCTCAACCATTAAATAAATAAATAAGTATAAAGAAAAAAAAATAGAGAAGTAAAAAATTGTTGTGAGAGGAATGAGACTATATTCCTCTTTAAAAAGTCAATTAATAAAATTTTTTATTTATTTTTGGACAAAATTTGACTTCAGATATGTTTGGTCGATTGGTTTCAACCCTAATAGAAAAATGATATATGTTTGTGTCATGTGCATTCACTTAGTTGATGTAAGTGTTCCTTTGCATTGTATTACTCTTACACATGACAAGAATGACAGAGATACATGTCAGTTTACTATTGAGGATTAAAGTTTTTTTTTTTGAGAATGAATACTGCGATATTTTATTAAGAAAGACTGGCTAAATCAGCCTGATAAGAATCAAAAACATCCGATGGAATATCTTCCATCCATATTACACAATTTGGGATAGTAAAAGCTAACTTCGCCAAATCATGTGCTACTTGGTTGCCCTCTCTCTTTGTATGAGAGTAAGACAATGAAGAAAAAGTTGAAGAGAAACTATGGGCATCCTGTATCAGCAGACCAAAAGGAGCAAGGCCCACATTCTTGGATGCTAGAGCCTTAATTACCAACATTGAGTCTCCCTCAAGAACAGCATCTGAAATGCCTACCTCCCTAGTAAACTTTAGCGCCCTTGCAGCTGCCATGGCTTCAATTTCAGAAGGCTGGAGAAGCTGAGGAATTTTTTCTGACATTGCAGCAATCACTAGTCCTTCACTGTTGTGAATAATGATTCCCACACCTGAACAGTTTTCTTCGGTAGACACAGCTCCATCGAAATTAACTTTAAAGGAGTTCAGTGGAGGTGGCTTCCATCGAGTTCTTTTGCGTGGCTGACTAGGCGGAGAAACCGGTAGGATGGCTTGAAATTCAGAGTGTCTCTCAGCTGCTAGTTGATACAGGTGCGTTAAGGGGCAGCATGGCTGTTGGGTCTGCACCTGATTCCTCTGTGACCAAATGGTCCAAACCGTGAAGGCAAAAAGAGAAGGCTTCCTTTGATTCTCAAGAACCCAAGCCATCAGTTCACTAAATGTAGAAAACGAAGTCTGACCACGAAAGTTCCATGCAGTGTCTTTATCCCACACACAGTCCAAACTCTTGCAATTCCATACCGCATGAACAATATCTTCTGCTTCACACCTACACCGGTCACAGGTTTGATCGTTGATCACTGTTCTTCGCAGCAGATTGCACTTGGATGGAAGAGAGTTACGGCAAGCTCTCCACACAAAATTCCTCACTTTAAAGTTAAGATTCCAAACAAACAAAAATTTGTCTTATACCTTTTTACTTTATTTAATATGTCAATATAAGGATGACAATTTTGCTCCGCTTAGCTTAACCCGCCATTCTCTACTTCGTCCCGCATAAATTTTCTCCACCCTGTAAAGGTGGTAGGGCGAGGTAAGGCGAGATTTTAGCCTCGCATCACGAGGTGGGGCGGGGATTAGTTTAAAGTTTTTAGATCAACCCTGCTCCGCGTTGATAAGAGTTAAATTGTAAATTTTTCCATGCCTTAAAACCCTACAATTTAAACAAATATATTATCATCTTATTTTATTCTATTTAATGTGGTTTTCTACCTCATTTTTTTCTCTAGTAATGTTGAAAATAAGGTACTAATTTTAACGTTTTCTTTTTTCTTTATTAGAAACAAATTTATATATTATTGAATCATTGATTTTATGCCAATTATATCCTATTTTACTATCTTAAAAAGCCACTTTATCAATTATACAATACACTAACATCCTAACTTTTATTTTACCATACTACACATTAAAATAATATAAAAATAATAGTATAAAAATATTTCTCAATTCTTTCTTTGATCTCTTTTTCTCTTCCTCTATCAACCTTCTCAGTCACACCACCACCACCGTCCAGCTTCTTAGTCACACCACCCACTTCCTCTGAGCAAAATCCATAGTAAAATCCAACCAATCACTTGCCGATCTTTGTTCCAAATCAAAATCAAAATCAAAACCAGAAACTCACCATCGACCCACGCCGCCGCTGCACCACTGACCCACGCCTACATCAATCACAAACCCACTACCGCCAGAAACCCAACCAACATTTATGATTAATATGATTAGACATGATATTTTTTTTTTGAGGAGGGATTAGACATGATTTTATCAAATAAAAAGCAATCAAAATGATAATCTTCGTATGATTACATGTTAATTATAGTTTAAAAAATGTTATAATTAATATTTTTTAAGATTAAGAAGACAATCTGTTACACTACGACAATCAACAAAAATCAAGGACTTGCCAAGTCTAGTGTTCAGCCACAGTCAATTGCACGGAGGACTAAAGATTTTAATAAAGAACAATGATAAAAAAGAACTAGAATACACTGAAAATATAGTGTACAAAGAGGTATTCAACTATCTCCCAAATTTAAAACAAACTTCTAAAATTTTTTTCTCATTAATATTATTGTAGATAATAATATTACAGATCCGCTATATACAAATTACAAAATTCAAATAAAATCAATTTGATACATGTAACTACAACTCTCATTAGAGCACAATTTCTAAGTTGCAAGCTAATAATTTTCTATTGAGGTATTTTTATTTTACATTTGATGGTTGTTATACCAATAAAATTTATTCCTTATGTTATTATAACAATTATTTATTTGGTTATTGTTTCTCTTATAAAATATATATTCTATAAGTTTATGATAAAGCTTTGCAACGCACGGGCCTTTAACTAGTGTTTGATCATTTTCTGCTTGTATCCTTCTTGAATTTGGCAGGGTCGTGGAAAATCTTTTGCTGTTTGAAACTAGCATGTGTTGATAGAAAGAAAAGTGTAAGAAAGGAAAATGAAATTTGAAAAAAAAAAGAAAAAGAAGATGCTTTGGGAGAGTGGGATACGTGGATAGGGATTGCGTTGCCAAACAATTGTAGGGGCTATAAGTAGTGATAACTAAACTAACCAGATAGGCTGCCTTAAACCTGGAGCTGAAGATATGTGATGACATTCCTAAATTTTTTCTATAATTCCTTCACTAATTCCTAATTAACTAAACTGCTTACACTTCACATAAATTTGATGTTTGGAATAACAATAAGTTTACAGACACACCTAATTTCATGTTCAAATAATGTGTCAAGTTGTGATTAGTTCATAAAAAAAAAGTGTCAATGGCGAATCCAAGTTAAATAATGTACTTTCTCAAAAAAAAAGTTAAATAATGTTACTTCTATTATAATTTGACAGCTTAGCAAAGTGTGAAATTAGGTGTGTTTGTAGGATTGTTGAATAATAATTATCATAACATAGAAAGAGGATTTAATAATGGACTCAGGAGAGTTTATCAAGCATGTTCACCTAAGGTTTTCACTACCATGTTTGTAGCTGCCTCTACTCACGAGAATGAATGGTGAATCTTACCATAATTTTAATTAAATGAATTCATTATTATATGAAATGAGGGATAACAATGTTGCTATAATCAATGAATATTGGATAAATAGTCAAGGATGAGTATCCCTTCGTTGTACTCCAAAAATGTTGAACAATTACCCTTTTATATAGTACAATCAGTTAGAAATTATGCGGATCACTCGTTCAATTCCTTTTTTTATTTCTCTTTATTACCAAAACTTAATGATAAAAAAGTTTGTTTTGAATAAGTGCTTGTTTGATAGATTTGGGTCAAAAGCTTTACAAAGAAAAAAAAATTCTTTGCTTTTCAATAATAATATAGATAGAGCTACACAAGAAGAGACAAGGACATTTTGGGCATACCATCATTAAGCAGTTTGAGAAATATTTGAGATTACCATAATTTGTTGGAAGCTTTTGTTGAATTACAAAAAATATTTTGGGTTAAATTGAAGGGATTGAGGGCAATTTTATTTATTTATTTATTTATCTTAGGCAAGTAGACCATATTCGGCCTAGCCTGATAAGGTAGATTCTTAAACCTAGGGGTGGACTAGAAAAATGCATGCCAATTAGTAGATGGAGGTTATGAGGATTCATTGTCAAATTATGATTATACATGTGGAAGGTGTGGGTTGTGTTCCACCATCTTTTGACCTGGCAAAAACTAAGGGATCTCCTCATGTTGTCCTTGGACAAGCTGTTAGCTAGCATGCCAATCCGGCGGTCCTTACCATGGTCTAGGTCTCCTCAATAAGAAGCCTCCATCAAGATCGTGACACCTTAGGGTTACCCTTACTCAGGATGGCAATCCATTTAGCTTGAAACAATTAGAGACAACATTTGTTAAAACAAGGAAGTGATTACCATGGAAGGAAACATGCATTTAAAGTATAAAGGTACCGCCTCGACAAGAGCACATGTTTGTTTTTAGACCCCTTAATCACAAGCTGTTTAACCTAGTTATTAAGCCAAGTGATTACTTAGATAAATTATTTAGTTCTTAGTTAACACAAATAAATCATATCATGTAAATAATGCGAAAATATGAAGAACATAACGATATGATAACTCATAAAAACCTAACCGGTAAAAGCCCAGGGGAGGATTTAATCTAGCTATCCTCAAGATAAAAATAGATCCACTATGAAAGAATTGAAATTTTTTACAATAAGACTTAGACCACTAACATATCCTATTGCTACCTCGTGTAGAAAACTTACTACCACGACCATGTGACTGCTTCAAGTCCACGGACTACTTCTTTCCTTAATCTGTTGCAACCACAAGTTCTCCTACTTGTGACTTTGAGACTCCACTAAAAGGTTTCAGATTTTCTTTAAGTTCTTTAAGCAACGATTGAAGCGATTATCAAGTTCTTGACACAAATCTTGATCTTGATAATCCTATGCGTGTGTATGAAGGTAAGCACCTCCAGATCTCACAAAAGATTGAACACACAACACTCGTAAGACCTCTAAAACGTAGCTAGGGTTTTTCCTTTTATACTTGGAGTAAAACATAAAACCCTACATGTCAAACGGGTTTGGGCTGAATTGAAAATTCTGCAGAAAAATAAATCTGCACGTGGTTCAATCGATCAAGTTTAATTTTCAATCGATCAAGCCTTGCAGATTTTGTCCAATAAATCCTACAATCACTTGATTCCAATTTTACAATTTAACACACTTTGAGCAAGCATAAACCTAGACTCTGTGTTTTGATCATGGTTTGCCAACATAATATATATTGAAGTTCTAATACATTAATTCCTAAGGTCGTAGAACCTAATAATCTCTCCTCTTGGCAATCCATGACAAAACACATCACAAAAATAAAATGCTCAAAGTTAAAAACAGCCCAAATTTAAAAAGTCCTAATTACAATTCAACATAACTATTATTTATTAGTTGCTAATGTAGACAACAACCACAACTGAATTAACCTGTAAATTTTTGAAACACTCAACAAATACATAAACGCATGTGTAAAAAATACAAATAAACCAAAATTAAACTTCTTGATTTTACAAAACATAAAATAAAAGACATATATCATGAATAACCTTATAAATATAAATCAATAATCAAATGTACCATATGTGAAACAAGAAGCAATAAAACAACTAAACACAAAGCAAAATGTCACATAATGTCTCCCTCTAACATATATAACCCATAAAAATAAATACCAAAACTAAAAGAAAGTACATCATAAGCCAAAACCAAAAATACATCATGAAGCTCCTAGATACAATCTATAATCTCCAAAAAGCCAAAACTCCCAATCTCCAAATCTCCCCCTATCTCCATATGTATGTACTCTCCTTTTTTGTGACGAATTGCCAAAGGACAATCAAGAATCATCATCAAAGGTTGGAGCATGTGGAGTAGAACCTCTAGCATGCGCCAAATCTACTAGTAAGGCCGCAACCTCATTGAGCAAATCCAACAAAAGCTGTACATGTGCCGCCTGAACAGTCACAACCATATCCAAAGTGGCACGTATAGAGGGGTCGCTCGATGTAGACGGTGGAGAATCCACGACAGCTGTGGGGTCTACATACGTCTCAGCAGAAGGATCATCGGAAGAAGGAGGCCTAGATGCATCACCTGTAGAAGACTCGACTCTAGAGCGCTTAGAGCTAGCTGTCAATTGAGCTGCTCTTTGCCTAAGAAAGGTGGCACCTATAGGAGTTGATATGGATAGGCTTGGATGCAGGAAAGTCCTCTAATTCTAAATCCAAAAGAATCCTATGAATGAAAATTAGAAAGAATAAACCATGTGATTTGACACTACTCCTATGAACCTCAACTAATGAGCTAATGAAAAGAGAATGAAAACTCATAGAAGCATCAATGACGATAGCATACAAAAACGCACATTCCTCAATGAGAATAGTATGTGTTAGGATGTGTGCCCTTAAATCCTATTGTATGATGCTATGTATGACATTATGTATGACTTAATGTTGTGTTCTATAAAGTTGTTTATTTTTATCTAAAATAATGGTAACATGAATATTTGGACATTATCATATAGTTCATGAGATGCATAGTATGTGATTTATGTGATTTAGTTACAGAATATATAAATCACAAGTCCTTTGTAAACTCAGAATTTATAGTTCGTAGTCGGTGATGAAATTGGGCATTTCATTTGCGAAGACTATAACGTATCAACTAAGATGATTTGTCTTGATCATGGAAGTGGTGACTTCTAGTTGATATGTTGTTTTAAGAGTTAAGATATATTGAATTGGACCGCTGTGAGATTTATTATTCTCCTAACGACTGTCAAATGAATAATAAATCTCACGACTTCTATTTGCATGAATTCTTAATCCTGAGAGAATAATGGACCTGATCATGAGATGTAGGTTGCTTTGATATATCAGGAGTGAGATCTAAAGTAACGGTCAAAACCTCAGTATGTTGGGCAGCCACATTTAGTGTTGATGGAACATATATTCTCAAGATGGAATTCGTAGTCTCTTAACGGAGATATAAAATATTCCCTTGAGATAAGTTTAATGGGTTTGGTTATTCAGAGAGTTAGGCCTAACCACTTTGGTAAGAAATTACTAAAGTATATATTTATGAAATTGGATTTCATAAATATATGATGAATAACTTTAAAGGATTAAACCGGGTACTCAAGGATAAGATGTAGTAATTTACAAAGTGGCAGTCTACACTCATGACTTTGTGTTACTACGAATATTTTATGAAGGAGTTGCGTGTATAATAAAGTCTTAGGATATAATTTATTAATAAGGCCTAGAGTGCAATTATTTTTCTATAGTGGTATTAAAAATAATTAATGGTAACTTTGGACTTGTTAAGAGTTGACGGAAAAGCCCAAGGCCCATTGGAGCTAGTGTCTTATTGGTCCCTTTTGGTCTCATTCCAAGCTACACACTAAAGCCCAATTGGAAAGGCCCAATAGGCCGGCCCAATTAGATAATCAGTTAGTTATAAAGGGAGAAACATACAGAATTTTTTAAGTGATTATATCGTAAAGAAAAGAAAGTGTGTGAGACACACTTTTATTCTCCCTTTGGAAACTGATTGAGAGACCACACATCTTGGGCGTAAAGTGGAATTGGAGTGAAGATTAAAAGTTTTCCCAAGTGCTTCTAATCTTTGTTTTGAATTTCTCCACACCAAGGTACGCTATCTTGTTCTTAAATTCTGATATTTACAGAGTGCATGTTGTCAATCATGAATGAAATAGATCTTTGTTTATTGCTTCCGCTATGTGTTTTGTATGAGATACAAAACCAGATTTTTATCTAACAATTGGTATCAGAGCCAGGTTTTCATATCATGATTGTATAATGTGTGATTGAATTTTAGAATTTAAGAAAACCGTTATATTTATATTTTCAAATTTCTGCAAAAAGTTATTGACCAAGAGAAATTCTTTTTAAAAGAATTTCATTACCAAGTATGCGGTTTTATAAATATGTATATAAAACCATTGCAATTTGCACGGCAACATTCAATGTTTATGGCCGTGATATCCATTCAAAAGGAGCAGTTATTATCAAATGGTAGTTATTGAAATGGAGGGCACGAATCACTATCATTTGCTTGTACTGATTCCTTGCATTGTTTGGCTTGGTCAATTGTAAGTTATATACGTATATTGCTTGTAAATCTTGATTGCATGGCTTGCATGGTTTGACAATTCAAAAATTCCCTCTTGTCTTGCATATTTAATGCCATGAAAGCGTGAATCCGTACTTATTGGTTTTCAACAACCTGAAGGTTTTATATATATACGGATTATATATATATATATAATATTATATTATATATATTACGTTATATAAATTTATATATATTACGTTATATAAATTTTTATTACGTTATATATATTTATATATGTTAATGCTAGTTTGATAAAATTTATTCCTAATGAGATTAGGATTTATTTTTAAGTGTCTAGCATTATTATGGTCTTTCACATTAAAAACCTTTATTTTAAAATTTCTAGTGGGAGAGAGATACAAGGGTTGGATCTCATGGCCTCCATTATCGGTTCATAGTAGTGTGGGTAAACACCTCATCTTGGCGTATATGCCTCGCGATCCCAAAGGAGGGTGTTTACTTCATAGAACTACAAGATTGAACTTACCCGTTTAAAGTAGTGTGGACAAACACCTCGTCTTGGCGTATATGCCTCGTGATCCCAAAGGAGGGTGTTTTGTTCCATGGTACTACAAGTTTAAACACTATAAAAGGGAGATGAAATGTGGCTACACATGACTCTAGATAATGGTGTACACTAGACTAAGTGTAATGTTAACTTTCCAAAGGAGTTATGTCATTATTACTTAGAGGCTAAAGGTAATACGGCATATTATTAGTGTTTGATAAGAGTTATCATGATAGCACTAATAATGAGAATAGTTCTCAACCAATTAATGTGTTTATAATAAACTTGCTACTAAGGAATTATAGGCATAGATTGGATTGTCGTTGCATATATTATTTTATGGTTTTATTAAGGTTCCATATTGTATGCTTATATGCAAAATTGATAATGTCCAGTTTACTTATTATATTCATGTTTATTACTTTCAGATTTAAATCATGGCATCATTTAGCCCACTTGTTGCTATTCTTAACCAAAACAAACTGACTGGATCCAACTATGTTGACTGGAAAAGAAATTTGGACATTGTTCTTACTGCTGAAGAGCATAAATATGTGCTTACTCAACCATGTCCTAGCTTTCCTTCATTAGATGCTCCTCTTGAGGAAAAACAGTGATATGATCGTTGGCAGAAATCTAATGAGATGGCCAAGTGCTACATCCTAGCATCTATTTCAAATGTTCTACAGCATCAAATGCAGGATGTAGAACATGCTTCGGACATCATGCAAAGTCTGAAGGAGATGTTTGGTGAGCAAGGCCGTTCTGCAAGGCAAGAAACCATGAGGCAAATTTATAATACCAAAATAGCTGCAGGAAGTTCAGTAAGGGAGCATTGTCTTAGGATGATTGCTAATCTGAACACATTAGAAGTTTTGGGTGCTGACATTGATGGAGAATCCCAAGTGGATATGATACTCCAGTCACTACCAGAATCATTCAAGGAATTCAGACTCAATTATAATATGAACAAAAAGATTTACTCTTTGTCTGAATTAATGAATGAGTTAGTGGCGGCGGAAGGCATCCTTGGTACTTCTAGTGTTGAAGCTAATGTGGGTGAAGCTTCTACTTTTCAACCTAAGTCGAAAGGCAAGGGTAAGAAGAAGAAGAAGAAGAAGAAGGATTTCACTAAGAAAAATGGTAAACAAATTGCTTTAGGGGTTGCCGACAAAGGAAAGAAAAGTAAAGGAAAGTGTTTCTATTGTGGTGAGAAAGGACATTAGAAGAGGAATTGTCCAATATTCAAGGCTGCCAAGAATAAGGGTATGAAAAGTTCCTTTCTTCTTGAAATATGTTTGGTACAGAATCCAACAGATTCCTGGTGTGTGGATTCAGGTTGTACTAATCATATCTGCAATTCTTTACAGGGGTTCCAGGAGACCAGAAAGTTGAATGAGGGAGAACTATTTCTTACTTTGGCTGATGGGAGCAGGATTCCGGTTGTAGCTGTTGGAGTGTATAATTTGTGTTTTAAGTCTAGAGTGTTAATATTGGAAGATTGTTTGTATGTACCTAATGTTCGTAGGAATTTAATTTCTGCAACTTACTTAGGTAAACATGGATATTGTGTTATCCTGAAAGACAATGTTGTAATAAAGAAGGATAAAATGTTTATCTGTTCTGGCAATATTGTGGATGATCTTTATATTTTAACTCCTGACATGCATGAATTATACAATTCTAAAATAGATAGTAGCTCTCATGTAAAATCATTAAAGAGAAAGTTTCCTTCTACTAGTGATGCATATCTATGGCACTTGCGTTTGGGTCATATTAATTCAAATAGGATTCAAAGACTAATCAAAGATGGACTTTTACAGCCCATGGACTTTGATGGCTTTCCAGTTTATGAATCTTATTTGGAAGGTAAGATGACCAAACGACCTTTTAATGCAAAAAGTAGAAGAGCCCAAGAGTTGCTTGAATTAGTTCATACAGATGTATGTGGTCCTATGTCAACCCAAGCAAAAAGAGGTTATGAGTACTTTATCACGTTCACGAATGATAACTCAAGATATGGTTATGTGTACCTAATGAGACGGAAGTCTGAAGCCTTTGACAAGTTCAAAGAGTTTAGGGCTGAAGTTGAAAATCAATTGGGTAAACGCATAAAGGCCATTCGATCTGATCGAGGTGGTGAATACCTTCTAGGAGATTTCAAGGATTACCTAATTCAAAATGGGATTGTCTCCCAATTGACTGCACCAAGAACTCCCTAACAAAATGGTGTAGCAAAAAGAAGGAATAGGACTCTTTTGGAAATGGTTAGGTCCATGATGAGTTACTCAACTTTACCAGTTTCTTTTTGGAGATATGCACTAAAAACTGCTATGCATGTTTTGAATTTAGTTCCATCAAAATCTGTTCCCAACACACCTAAGGAATTGTGGAGTGGGCGCAAGCCTAGTATGAAATATCTCCACATTTGGGGATGTCCAGCACATGTGTTGAAAGGGAAGTCTGATAAGTTGGAAACTAAAACTGAAGTATACATGTTTTTAGGGTATTCAAAAGAAACCAAGGGTTATTTATTCTATAATCATAAGGATAACAAAGTGTTTGTTAGCACTCATACCAAATTTTTGGAAGATGATTATATGAATAATTTTAATCCTAGAAGTAAAGTTGTATTGGCTGAAATGAATGAACCTGTAGTTGAACAACCAGTGGATGAAACTAGGGATGATATGGCTGTATTGGATACACCACAAGATATTACTCATGAGATGACTAGTACACAGGTGCCTCGTCGTAGTGGGAGAATTATTCGACCTCCTATGAGATTTAGAGGTTTGGGAGAAACTTATATAGCTATCTCAGAAGAGGCTGAATCGGATCCCTACACTTATCAAGAGGCAATTAATGATATAGATGCACACCATTGGGTCTTAGCTATGAAATCTGAATTGGATTCTATGTGTTCCAATCATGTATGGGATCTTGTAAAGGCGCCTAACGGCATTAAACCTGTTGGTTGTAAATGGGTTTACAAGAGGAAGAGAGGGATAGATGGAAAGGTTGAAACCTTTAAAGCAAGACTAGTGGCGAAAGGGTATACACAAAAAGAAGGCATTGATTATGATGAAACTTTTTCGCCAGTAGCCATGCTTAAGTCTATCAGAATTCTCTTACCCATTGCTGCTCATTATGATTATGAGATTTGGCAAATGGATGTCAAGACTGCATTTCTCAATGGCAATCTTGAAGAAGAAATATACATGATGCAACCAGAAGGATTCATAGCAAAGAACCAAGAGCATATGGTATGCAAGTTGAATAGGTCCATTTATGGACTTAAACAAGCATCTAGGTCATGGAACATCAGATTTGATCAAGCAATCAAGTCATTTGGTTTTGAACAAAATCTTGATGAACCATGTGTGTACAAGAGACATCGAAACAAGTAGTAATGTTCCTAGTGCTTTATGTTGATGATATTTTACTAATTGGGAATGATGTAGGGGTAATGTCATCGGTTAAAGTTTGGTTGTCTAGCCAATTTGATATGAAGGACTTGGGTGAGGCTAACTTTATTCTAGGGATCAAGCTTTAGCGAGATCGCAAGAATAAGATGTTAGGCTTATCACAAGCTGGATATATAGATAAGGTTCTAGAACGGTTTAGCATGCAAAACTCCAAGAAAGGATTGCTTCCTTTTAGACATGGAGTTCCTCTGTCTGATGACCAAAGGCCTAAGACTCAAGAGAAAGAAAATATGATGAGACAAGTTCCTTATGCTTCTGCAGTAGGAAGTCTCATGTATGCCATGCTTTGTACTAGACCAGACATTTGTTATTCAGTTTGCATGGTCAGCCGATATCAATCAAATCCAGGACCAAAACATTGGCAAGCTGTAAAGCATATTCTCAAGTATCTTAGGAGAACGAGAAATTATATGCTTATTTACCATAGTGAGGATTTGATTCCCATTGGCTATACAGATTTAGATTTTCAATCGGATCTAGATTTTAGAAAATCCACTTCAGGATGTGTTTTCACCTTGGAAGGTGGAGCCATAAGTTGGAGGAGTGTTAAGCAATCTTGCATTGCGGACTCCACCATGGAAGCCAAGTACGTTGTTGCTTGTGAAGCGGCAAAGGAGGCTGTTTGGCTTAAGAAATTCCTTTCTGATCTTGGTATTATAAGAATGGAGCAAGTTCCCATCACATTGTTTTGTGATAATAGTGGAGCGGTTGCACAATCCAAAGATCCAAGAAATCACAAGAAAGGAAAGTACATTGAGAGGAAGTACCATATCATTCGAGACATTGTTGCTTGTGGAGATGTTGTGGTGGCAAAGATTGAAAGTGCAAATAATCTAGCAGATCCTTTTACCAAAACCTTGCCTCAAAGGACTTTCGAGTCACATTTGGAGGGAATGAGAGTTAGATTAGTGCACAATAGTCTTTAGGACAAGTGGGAGATTGTTAGGATGTGTGTCCTTAAATCCTATTGTATGATGCTATGTATGACATTATGTATGACTTAATGTTGTGTTCTATAAAGTTGTTTATTTTTATCTAAAATAATGGTAACATGAATATTTGGACATTATCATATAGTTCATGAGATGCATACTATGTGATTTATGTGATTTAGTCACAGAAGATATAAATCACAAGTCCTTTGTAAACTCAGAATTTATAGTTCGTAGTCGGTGATGAAATTGGGCATTTCATTTGCGAAGACTATAACGTATCAACTAAGATGATTTATCTTGATCATGGAAGTGGTGACTTCTAATTGATATGTTGATATGTTTTAAGAGTTAAGACATATTGAACTGGACCGCTGTGAGATTTATTATTCTCCTAACGACTGTCAAATGAATAATAAATCTCACGACTTCTATTTGCATGAACTCTTAATCTTGAGAGAATAATGGACCTGATCATGAGATGTAGGTTGCTTTGATATATCAGGAGTGAGATCTAAAGTAACGGTCAAAACCTCAATATGTTGGGCAGCCACATTTAGTGTTGATGGAACATATATTCTCAAGATGGAATTCATAGTCTCTTAACGGAGATATAAAATATTCCCTTGAGAGAAGTTTAATGGGTTTGGTTATTCAGAGAGTTAGGCCTAACCACTTTGGTAAGAAATTACTAAAGTATATATTTATGAAATTGGATTTCATAAATATATGATGAATAACTTTAAAGGATTAAACCGGGTACTCAAGGATAAGATGTAGTAATTTACAAAGTGGCAGTCTACACTCATGACTTTGTGTTACTACGAATATTTTATGAAGAGGTTGCGTGTATAATAAAGTCTTGAGATATAATTTATTAATAAGGCCTAGAGTGCAATTATATTTATATAGTGGTATTAAATATAATTAATGGTAACTTTGGACTTGTCAAGAGTTGACAGAAAAGCCCAAGGCCCATTGGAGCTAGTGTCTTATTGGTCCATTTTGGTCCCATTCCAAGCCACACACTAAAGCCCAATTGAAAAGGCCCAATAGGCCGGCCCAATTAGATAATCAGTTAGTTATAAAGGGAGAAATATACAGAATTTTTTAAGTGATTTTATCGTAGAGAAAAGAAAGAGTGTGAGACACACTTTTATTCTCCCTTTGGAAACTGATTGAGGGACCACACATCTTGGGCGTAAAGTGGAATTGGAGTGAAGATTAAAAGTTTTCCCAAGTGCTTCTAATCTTTGTTTTGAATTTCTCCACACCAAGGTACACTATCTTGTTCTTAAATTCTGATATTTACAGAGTGCATGTTGTCAATCATGAATGAAATAGATCCTTGTTTGTTGCTTCCGCTATGTGTTTTGTATGAGATACAAAACCAGATTTTTATCCAACAGTATGAAGGTGAGAGATAGGCCAAATACTATGACAAGAAATCCAAAAAAACAAATAGTTGAGCTCTGTAAGCTCATGAGAAGTGATACGAGCAACAGTACCCCATCTAATAGAAGTACCAGTGATGAGTGACATAATGTCATCAAGAGGAGGAGACTCAGTGTAAAGGTACACAAGCTGTTGTACTAAAGATACACCAAGAGCAGAGGCCACTACCTGAGGAGTAATGACATACTCTTCACCTCTTATTCAACTCTTCACAAATTGAATGTTGGAATCATCGAAGTGGATAGAGAGGTTCGAGTAGAACTCTATAATCAAAGCAAAAGGAGGAGGATGCTTGACCTCTAAAAGTGGTAAGCAACCCCTATGATCAAAATTCCTATGAATCTTCCGATCAAGCTCATCTAAAATGACCCTACGCTCAGCTCAAACGGACCTAAATATATTCAGTTTCTCATAAGTTTCTTGACACTTAATGGTTCTAAACCTATCACTCTAGAATTCAAGGATAAAAGGGGTGGTGGTTTTCTTATTGGCTCCAGTCTTCCTAACCATGATGCTAAGGGTTTAAAAAGAAAGGAAAACAAAAAACAAAGAAAACACCAAGGGCAGATTGCATTAGAGAAGGTTAGAGCACAAAAATCTCAATAAATAACAATCTATATGATACATGTAATGAATGTACATATGATGCATATAATATTATGATGCATACTCTAATGCATTAAAATTTGTTCAATTTTACTGTATAAACTATCTGTAAGGTCACAATTTGCACCCAAACCCAACAATAAGAGGAGGATAGGCTCAAAAAGCCCAATACAATGAAATTTGTAGAGTGGGCTTGAAATCTAGGTTCTAGGGATATATTGGATAACAAAAATGATGTGCTAGATTACCACATCACATACAATGAACTGTTAGTGCAATAGAATTTCTCCTGGGACACAAGCCGAGGATGATTTGTATTATTTTTCCTTATGGATTACAATTATGGATAATGGTGTATACAGTGTTTTTCCTTCTTTTTTCTCCGATCCCCCTTTCATAAACGTATTCCTTTCCTTTTATAGCATCTTCCTTCTTTTCCTCATCTTCCACGTATGAATCAGACCATCAATTTAGATACTTATCCCATCAACCCCTCCTTGAAGTCTTTGGAGGTAGCTGTAAGGTTGAAACCTGATACTCAGACATCACTCCTCCATTAATACGGTCAGAGAAGTAGTTGCATAGTATTCAATACGGTGGTAGCAGCTTTATCTTAGATATTTCGTAACTCTTCTTCTTATCTTTTACATCCATCATGCCTGTCCTTATTTGTAGGACTTCTTAGAATATCGCCCTTGGACGCCAGACAACCTTTTCTTACCTCGGCTTCACATAGCCAAGGACATACTCCTCCTCGGACCAACTTCTTGGACATATTTGATTAGATATCACTTACCTATTAGCATTGCTTTGTGGGTTGACATTCTTACCTCCTCAGACCATTCAGTGTCCTTAGATTGGGCCTTCAGTCTAACAAACACTCTTGGGCCAACCCAACACATTTTCCTGGGCCTATTGACCCTACACTATCAATTGACTTGAACATAGAGTTTTAGTCCAAAAACCCCAAATTTGAAAAACCCAATTTGAATACTTTAACCAAATTGATCAATTAACCATTATACTAGTTAGGAAACATCATATAATTACTTAATTTATCAATATGACAAGTCAATTTCATTGAATTAATCTCAATTGAACAAAATCTCCAAATTCACAAAGTTCCAAGCCCTAGAAATTTCAAATTTGCTCAAACCACAAAATTGATCAAATTAATGCATGAGGATCATGTTTATATCATCTAAGAATAAAAACCCATTGATTGAAAACAAATGAAATAAACAAAAATCCCAAAAATGCTATGTTTGAATTTTTCAAAGAAAATGCATAAAACATGTGATTTTATTGAAAAAGGAAGGGTATAAATGACTTACCAATGCTTGAGGATAAAAACCTTGGAGAGATTTGTGGACGAAAACGAAAAAAAAAAAAAAATCTTAGATTGGATCGGTCGAAGAGAGAAAGTGAGAAAAAGTGTTTGAAAAGTTTTGAAAAAGTGAAGAACACGTGAGGAGAACCTTTTTTAAAACACCCAACTTTCGAATTTCGATCGGACGAAATTGAGCTTCGATCGATCAAAAAATAGATTCGATCGATCGAGCATCAATCGAGCATTGATTGAGCCAGGTAGATTCAAACCAAATTTTAAGCGAAATTTTCAATCGGTCGAGCAATAGATTCAATCGATCGAAAATATGGAAATATGAAAATTTTGAAAAAAAAAGGAAGTTTTATGCAGAAACCATTCAAACCACGTTATTTCATGAATGAAATGCATGAGTATGAGTCTAAAAGTTTTTCAAAAACATTTGAAATCAACCTAGATCTTCCAAAAATAAGATTTTCACACTTTTGTCCCCAAAACTCAAAGATTAAACATATTTTGTATTAAAAACAAGGAACATATAATCTTTGATGACCAAAACAAATTCACACACAATATCTTGTACTAAGCTTAGCAAAGAATAACTGGTGTAGTGTGTGCAACTAGTCATAACATGAGATACATGTGAGGTGATATATAGATAGTAATTAATCACAATCTCTGCATTATTCATCACATAAGTTTAAAAGAGATTATCACCTAAAGAGTTACATCATTTAACTCTCACATTTCCTAGAAAACAAGTTTGCAATCATGTATTTTTTTTTTTTTTGCCTCATAATGTACACACGAATTTTATTTCATTGTGAAATTGATATTTAAGCTAGATAATGTACACAACAATTTTATTTATTTGTGTTATCCTTATTATAGCCCAATAATGTATAAACCAATCTTATTATTGATCTGATGCTACACCTTATATTCTTTTTGTGCATGCACTACACTATCTCGAGTACAAAATCTTATGATATACACTAAGGTGTTCATGATTGGCTAGTAAACAGTGGTGAGATGATTATTTATGCCTTTATCATTAAGTTCAAGTCCTAATAATCAAAAGCATGTGACTTCAAAATCAAGATCATGTGATAAAAAACTATAAACAACTCCCACACAACATGCATTAGATGGCTAAAACTAGCAAAGTGCAGTAAATATAAGCTCATCCAAGCTAAACAAAGTACACAACATGTGATGCAAAGATAATAGACCAACCTTGATTACAAATCCAAGATATATGATACAAAACACATTTTCTTTCCCTTTTATTTAAAGGAATAGCAAAAACTACCTATCATGAAATGCATAAATATAATGCTATGCAAATCCTAAAAGCAAAATGAAAACAAAACAACAAAAGAAGAATGGTCACAAAGAGTATTGAGATGAAGCACATGGACCATGTCAGAAAGACTCAATTGGATTGAGCCTTTTGCATTGAAAACTTCTTAGATGCAACTCTGGCTTGGGAGTTATTATTCACATTAGATGATGAGCAACTCCAGGATTGGTATAAAGGTTTAAAGCCTTTACTAATTCACCAAAGTACCATAGGATATTGTGCTTGAGGCACAAGTACTTTTGACTTATTTGTTCATTTTGCAATTTGTAGCTTGCAACTTGAAACAGTTTGGGCGAGTATGCCCAGTCTTTTCACAAAAATGAGAAACCCACAAAGGTCTATCATGCTTTTTATCCTTAGGGAGATTAGGGTTCTTAGGCTTAAGTTCTTTAAGATCAACCTTAATCTTCCTAGAAGGTGATGTAACTTCTACCGACTTGATAGTCTCACTCTTGGGGGGCTCAGAAGAAGGAACAAAGTTTGTTAAATGAGTTTCAGGCACCAAGATGCTATCTACAAAACCCAGAACAGTTTTATCTAAGGGAGACTTCTGAACACTTAACATGTGATCAAGTTTAGAATTAACAGACCTATTTGTTTGTTCTTTAGCAATAGATAATTCTAGTTGCAAGTTCTTAATCTTATCAAGCAATAACATGTTTTCAGTCTTAACCTTATCAATCAAAGTATTAGCATCAAGTAATTTCAGCAACAAATCTTTCTTATTAAGTTTGAGAGAGGCAATTTTCTTTAAACCTAGGTCGACATTCATTGCATCCTTTACAACAATCTTGCATAGTTTATTGAAAGTTTTTTGCAAATTAGCACATTCAGAGAGTTTCCCATCAGAAGGGTTCTCTTCAACCACAACACTTTCATCAACTACAGTAGTAGTTGTGAAAGTAATGAAGTTTTCATTTTCATCACTACTAGACTCGTGATCAGAAACCTCATCATCACTAAGGGTTACAGCCATGCCTTTACTCTTTGATCTTAAGAATGTAAGACATTCTGATTTCACATGACTATACCTTTAACAACCAAAACATGATTGACCTAGAGAGTTACTAGAGGTTTGACCAGCTTTCTCTTTTGATTTATCAGTCTTATTAACCTTAGTTGGTTCATTTCTCTTAAAGTTTCTAGGTTTAGCATTGTTTTTACTGCTTGTCCTTCTATTGTTGTTCCTAAGAAAATTTCTAAAGTTCTTGGCAAGATATGCAATTTCTATAGAAGAAAGTTCATCATCAAATCCATTCCCATCAAAATCATTAACTAACTTAAAAGCCATTGTTTTGGATTTGTTTGTCTTAGGTAGGTCTAACTCATAGGATTAGAGAGATCCTACAAACTTATTAACAGGGATGAAGTCCACATCCTTACTTTTAGTAATGGTAGTCACTTTGAGTCTAAAGTCCTCAATCAAGGATCTAAATATCTTCCTAACAATCTTAGGTTGATCATAAATTTCACCTAAATTATAAGCAAAGTTAACAATATCATTAAATTTACCATAGAATTCATCAAAACTTTATCATTAGACATTCTAATACTTTCAAATTTAGTAGTTAATTGCTGCAATTTATTGATTTTAACTGACTTTGTGCCTCTATGCACAGTTTGGAGAATATTCTATGCAGTATAAGCAACCTCAACATTTGAGATTCTCTTGAATTCCTCCATAAAAACATTATTAAAAATAGGATTCATGGCTTTACTATTAAAAACGACTGCTTCTTTTTGAGAAGTTGACTACTTGCTAACAGAAGTAGTCGGTTTCTCCCATCCGTATTCAATGAATTTCCAAACTCTTTTATCAATAGATTTCAGGAATGCTTTCATCCTTATTTTTTAGTAGGCATAGTTGTTCTCATCAAACCGAGGTAAGATCACAAGAGAGTGATCGTGTTCCATGATAATAGGGGTCAAGGATCAACTTTTAGATCAAAAAATCTAAACTCCAAAGCTAACCTGCTCTGAAACCATTTTTTTGTTTTTAGACTCCTTAAACATAAGTTGTTTAACCTAGTTATTTAGCCAAGTGATTACTTAGAAAAATTATTAAGTTCTAGGTTAACACAAATAAATCATAACATGTAAATAAAGCGAAAATATAAAGAACACAACGATATGATAACCCAAGAAAACCTAACCGGTAAAAGTCCTGGGGATGATTTAACTTAGCTATCCTTAAGGTAAAAACAGATCCACTATGAAAGAATTGAAGTTTTTACAATAAGACTTAGACCACTAACATATCCTATTGCTACCTCGTGTAGAAAACTTACTATCACGACCACGTGACAGTTTCGAGTCCACAGACTATTTCTTTCCTTGATTTGCTGCAACCACAAGTTTTCCTATTTGTAACTTTGACATTCCACTCAAAGGTTTAAGATCTTCTTTAAGGTTTTTAAGCAGCAATTGAAGCGATTATCAAGTTCTTGACACGAATCTTGATCTTGATAATCCTATGTGTGTGTATGAAGGTAAATACACAACACTCTTAAGACCTTTAAAACGTAGCAAGGGTTTTTCCTTTTATATTTGAAGTAAAACATAAAACTCTACACGTCAAACGATTTTGGGATGAATTAGAAATTCTGCAGAAAAATAAATCTGCACGTGGTTCGATCGATTGAGTTTAATTTTTGATTGATTGAGCTTTGTAGATTTTGTCCAATAAATCCTGCAATCACTCGATTTCAATTTTACAATTAATCACACTTTGAGCCAGCCTAAACCTAGACTCTATGTTTTGATCATTGTTTGCCAACATAATACATATTGAAGTTCTAATACATTACTTCCTAAGGTTTCAAAACCTAACAATCTCCCCCTTTGGCAATCCGTGACAAAATACATCACAAAAATAAAATGCTTAAAGTTAAAAACTGCCCATTCAAATTTAAAAAAGCCCTAATTACAATTCAACCTAACTACTATCTATCAGTTGCTAATATAAATAGCAGCCACGACTGAATTAACTTGTGAATTCCTGAAATACTCAACAAACACATAAACGCATATGTAGAAAATACAAGTAAACCAAAATTAAACCTCTTGATTTCACAAAATGTAAAATAAAAGACATATATCATGAATAACCTCATAAATATAAATCAATAATCAAATTTGGTTTAATTAATTAGGTAACATAAAATAAATTAGACATCTAGGTAACCAATCATACCTAATACAAAACTAATGGTTGGTGGGTTCTAGTTAACTTAATTGGTAAAGTCTCTGATGATTGGACTTATTAGTGTCTAGATTTGATGATAAAGAGTTATTATTAGAAGCAGACATCATAAGTTGAAACTTAAAAAAAAAAAAAAAAAACTAAAGGTTGGTGGCAACTCTTAAAATAAAAATAAGAAAAAGACTCTGACACTGTGTAAATATACAAACACACAAGAGTCACGTAGCCAAAGATCTAATGTGTGACAAAACCTAAAAAATGAGCGTACACACCAATAAAGCTGCAACCCTACATTCTTCTCCCCTCTTCTCATCCACTTTACCCTCTATTCTCATCTTCCTCCAAACTTTGAATCATAACATTAAGCTGTAGACCCAATGCAAACTCGAGGCGATGTCACTTTGCCCAACAAACCTGTCATATACAACCTTTTGGAACAAAGCCAACTCATCTCGGCACATAAAGACACACCAGTCGTCCCACGACACGCCACTATCTTGTACTTCCCATATAGAGTGCGTTTACGATGAGGTTTGCTAAATCCTAAAGAACTCTTCTCAGCCAACGGGGGCTTGGTTGAGTGGGTAAGGCTCGGGCGCTTCGTGCACCACACCTAGGTTCGAGTCCCGCTGCCCGCAGGTTTTCGTTGGTGGGCATCCTTAGTGGGGTTAAAATCCCGCATAGTGGTTAGCGATGTAGCACACTGGCGCCCTTCTTGGGGGTGTGATATAATCATAAATCCCCCCATTTTTGTTCACCAAAAAAATAAAAAAAATAAAAAGAAAAGAAAGAACTCTCCTCATTTTGTGGATTTTTTTTGTCGTCTATAAACACATGTCGATGTCGTGAAGATAACTTTGTTACCCCAGTTTCATCCAAATATTTGTCCACGGAGGGTACGGCTAAAAATATTGATATGAGTAAAGAGTAAAGACAGAAAGTTTTGCCCGCACATGATGCCCAAGAACAAGGTGTAATGGATATTCTTAACATAAAATATCACACATGCCATTCCTTTTCAATTCGATCTATTGGCACTAATATTACGTATGGGTCGAGATTTATGCAAAATTACAAACTATTATTGAAACAAAAAAAGAAAAGAAAAGAAAAGTGATATATTTATAATATTTTCATCACAAATTTTAAATAGTATAATAGGGTTGTTACTAATTTTAATTAGAATTCACCTTGGCCCTTGGATTGTGCTATGGTTTTTAACTCTTTTTCTTGTTTTCATTCTTTCCCTCTATCCTAGAAAGGGATATAAAATGATTGACAAAGAGAAGAAAATTCAGAGACACAAGGGATTTGGAAAAAAAGGGAAATTGTTTTTGCAAGGAATGAGATAAAGTTTTGGTATGAGAAAGAATATATACAACATTTCTGCACTTTGTAAGTTAAAGGGCAAAGAGAGGTAATTTGCAGGATTTTTAGCAATAGGGTAGTCTTATCTATTAAAAAAGAGAGAGAAGATTAATGCATTGCAACCCTTATAAGCAAAAGAGATGCACGCACTTACACGTAAAAGAGAGAATAATGGATTTGATTTCTTGGCAAAAGAAGAATTGGGTTTTCATTGAACTGAGTTTCTGGTGTAATGTGTTTGCAGTTTAGAAGGTGCATGTCCTTGCTTGTAAGCCTGTTTCTTTGAAAGAATAAAAGTACATCTTCTTCCAAGAAAAAGAGTGTACGTATAATGGATTTCTGGACGGAGTTTGTTAAAAGCAGTTGGGGTAGAGAATTTGTTGCTGGAGGCTTTGGAGGCATGGCAAGTATAATTTCTGGTTACCCGCTTGATACGCTCCGAATCCGGCAACAACAGTCCAACGCCGGTTCTGCCTTCAGCATCCTTCGCAATGTCGTTGGCAAAGAAGGGCCTACTGCTCTCTACCGAGGCATGGGTGCACCGGCCTCTGTCACTTTTCAGGTATTTTTCACTTTGTTTATTTGTTTGTTTCATTTTATCATATTCCAATTTTTATCTTTTTTCAGTGTCCTTTATATATATATTGATCACAAGGTAGGTATGATCTTCCATGTCTTGAATTTTCTTCATTTCATGCTTGGTTTTCACATGTGCGTCTGCATGGGAATAATAGGCCTGTATAATTTAAATTAGTAAACGTGATACTTCGTTGCGATGGTTTTTTGTTTTGCAAGGTAGGTATGATCTCCTATTCATTTTCTATAACCAACTTGTGGTGCCCATAGGCCCCAAATCACGTATTGGGCCGGCCCAAAAGCCCCCATAAAGAAGAAAGTCCAACCTAACAGCTCAGGATGGTCTGAGGACATAATAATTCCTTTCTGAGGACATAATAATTCCTTTCTGCGATGCCACGTGACAAAGGAAGTTGCCATGCATGAGCGTAGCACCACAGGACATGACGTTCGAGGACGATATTGTCCTCGGCAGCTGGTTGCCGAGGACAGTATTAGTGGCCTGGTGGTTCAAAGACTCCCATATTAAGGACTTTATGTACAAATGACTAAGAGAGTGAGGATAAGGGACAAAGTAAGTTGATGGGCAAATATCAGAGAAAAGGCTGCTGCCACCGCATTGAAGGCATTATACCTATCTCTCTGGCCGCATTAATGAAGAAGTGACATCTGAACATTGAAATTCAGCCCTACCTTCACTGCCAGAGATTTGAGTAAGGGGGAATGATGGGACAAGTATCTAAAAAGGAAACACTTGGATTACACGTGGAAGGAGGAAGAAGGAGAGAGGCAGGCCTATAAAAGGAAAGAGAAAAGGAGAGAGAGGGGGTCGTGAAAAGAGGACAGAGAGAGAAGTGAGAGAGAGTACTTGTAAGAAACATTAAAGATTATCCTCGGCACCAATGGACACAACCCAATATTATGTCTTTATATGAGATTAATGCTCGAATTATAGGATTTAATCCAACTTTTGTGTTATCCACCGTCTAAACGATCAAGATTAGTATCACACTCTCTATAAATCTATTGTCGAAGCCTCATTAGCCTGGTCAGAAAATCTAATTCTGGTCCAGCCCAATTTGTGCCCCTACAATTGGCGCCGTCTGTGGGAATCTTGAATTTTGGCGCAGATAACGTGATGGCGGGTTTGAATCCAGACCATACTGAATCTCTCGGATCTCAGCACGGGGATCCATTCCAACAGTTAGAGCATATAGAAGATCGAGAAGGCAGTGTGCACTCGGGGTGAATCGCTGGTAATCATCCGCAGGGCAGAAGCAGGGGCTCTAGTGAGGTAAATACTAGGGCCATGCAGAGGGAGATTGATCATCTGAAAAGGAAGTTATGTCGGGTCAAGCGTAAACGGACGCCTTCCATATCTGACCCTTCATCAGATGACTCCCAGAGCAGTGGCTATAAGCCGAGGTCGGGAACTCCTCCTAGTGAGACTTTCTCTTACCAAGAAGGAAGTCCCCATGATATGGCGAGCAAAAAATCCCTTCCCAGGGGCTCGGGCAGTAACACCATGGGGAAAGCACTGCTCCAACTCTCCAAATCACCCTTCACACGTCGTATTGAGAGGGGAAAGCTCCCTCGTCGGTTCACGCAGCCAAACTTCACCATCTATAATGGCAAAACAGACCCAGTGAAGCACGTGAGCCATTTTAATCAGCGCATGGTGGTCTATTCACAGAATGAAACCTTGATGTGTAAAGTTTTCCCCTCAAGTTTAGGACCTGTTGCGATAAGATGGTTCAACGGCTTAAAAGCGGACTCCATTGATTCCTACATGGAACTTACAATGGCGTTTGGGTCCCGTTTTGTTACATGCAGCAGAGTACCTCGGCCTTTAGACTCGTTACTGTCCATGGCCATGAGAGAGGGCGAGACGTTGAAAACCTACTCTGACAGATACTGGGAAGCATTTAACGAGATTGATGGTGATTTTGATGAGGTGGCAGTCAACACCTTTAAGGTCGGCCTTCCAGTTGAACATGATCTAAGAAAATCCTTGACCAAGAAGCCGGTAAAAACAGTTCGTCGGCTCATAGATCGTATCGACGAGTATAAGAGGGTTGAGGAGGATCAGCAGCAAAGTAAAGGGAAGATGAAAACTGTCCCTCAGGAGAGTAGGGATTTCAAGGCGGAGAGGTATAACAGCAAATGGCCGCGAAGAGATTTCACTAGCCAGACTAGGTCGGCCCTGCCCCAGATAGTGAACGCTGTATTTCGTGAGCCGGTGCAGCAAGTGTTGGAGAAGATTTGCCGAGAACGGTACTTTAGATGACCCAGTAGGATGATAAGAGACCCTACCAAACGTAATCAGAACCTCTATTGCAATTATCACCAGGATAAGGGTCACACCACAGAGAACTGCAGGAACCTGTGGAATTACTTGGATCAGCTGGTCAAAGAGGGGAAGTTAAGGCAATTCATGAATCGACCTAATGAACAAGGCACCCAATCTGGTTCCGTCAACCAAGGAAGTAACAATGTGAGGCCTCCATTGGGCACAATTAATGTCATCTTTGCGACGCCAGGTAGGACAGGGTCATGCCCTACCAGAATAATGTCAGTACTACGTCCCTCTGCCGACGACATCAACGCTGAGCCGAAGAGGATTAAGAGGAATCCCCTGCCTGTGTTGGGATTTTCAGAGGAGGATAAGGTTGGCACTATCCAGCCGCATGATGATGCGTTGGTCATCACCTTAAGAATAGGGGATTATGATGTGAAGAGAGTGATGGTTGACCAGGGTAGTGGGGCTGACATCATGTACCCAGATTTGTTCAAGGGGCTTAATTTGAGGTCTGAAGATCTCACAACTTATAACTCCCCGTTGATAAGTTTTGAGGGGAAGGCGGTTATTCCAAAGGGGTTAATCCGACTACCCGTACAGTCGGGGCCAGTAGTGGTGGACGTGGATTTTATTGTAGTAGACGCCTACTCCCCTTACACAGCTATAGTGGCGAGACCATGGCTGCATGCTTTAGGCGCTGTTTCATCAACTCTACATGTTAAAGTAAAGTTCCCGTACGAGGATGGAGTTGAAGAAATACTAGGCAGTCAGTCCATGGCGAGGCAGTGCATAACAGCAGCCATTACACATCAAACAACACAGGAGTCTCAAGCCCTAGCCGAGAAGAATTTATAGCAGTTAGAGTCCTCGGCCGAACCGAACGAGGCCGAGGTTGAAGGGCCCGGCTGTGAAGATCTGGAGAAAATGATTATTGCAGATGATATAGAGAAATTTTTCCAAGTAGGAAGTCAATTGCCATCCCGAGAAAAAGAAGAACTGGTTGCATTTCTGAAACGAAACATCGATGTATTCGCATGGGATGCCTACGAGGCTCCAGGGGTTGACCCAAATTTCATTTGTCATCACCTCAATGTCAGCCCAACAGCAGTACCGAGGAGGCAACCACCTCGGCGTTCATCTCAGGAACATGTTGACGCTGTAAAGGAAGAGGTACTGAAACTTAAGAAGGCGGGGGCAATCAAGGAAGTATTCTACCCGGAATGGTTGGCACACACAGTGGTAGTGAAAAAGAAGAACGGAAAGTGGAGGGTGTGTGTAGACTTTACAGACCTGAATAAGGCTTGTCCTAAGGACTCATTTCCAATGCCCCGCATAGACCAGTTGGTGGACGCTACTGTGGGTCATCCTCGGATGAGCTTTTTAGACGCTTTCCAAGGTTACCATCAAATACCCTTAGCTCCAGAAGACTAAGAGAAAACAGCCTTTGTCACACCCACGGGAAACTATCACTATAAGGTGATGCCTTTTGGCTTGAAGAATGCAAGGGCTACCTATCAGAGAATGATGACACGAATGTTTGAACCACAGCTAGGAAAAACGATCGAAGTGTACGTTGATGATATGGTGGTTAAGAGTAAAACCATCTCGGCCCATATACCAGACCTGGATAACACTTTCCAGATGCTGAGAAAGCACAAGTTACGACTCAATGCATCCAAGTGCTCCTTTGGAGTAGGGTCTGGAAAATTTCTGGGCTACCTAGTGACACATAGAGGAATCGAAGTTAACCCCGCTCAGGTCAAAGCCATCAATAACCTGCAGCCGCCCTGAAATCTAAAGGAGGTGCAAAGGTTGACTGGGATGACTGCGGCCCTCAACCGATTTATCTCAAGATCTGCTGACCGGTGTAGGCCATTCTTTCAATTATTAAACAAGTGGAAAGGGTTCGAATGGATGGAGGATTGTGCTGTTGCCTTTCAAAAACTTAAGGAATATCTTTCTCATCCTCCTATCATGTCTCGGCCCGAAGTTGACGAGGTCCTATTTGCATATATTGCAGTGGTCGCCTATGCCGTTAGTCTGGTGCTGATAAGGGTCGATGGAGATGTACAAAAGCCAGTTTACTATGTGAGTAAGTCCCTGCACGAAGCCGAGATACGTTATCCACCATTAAAAAAGGCAATCCTGGCCGTGGTGCATGGTACACGTAAGCTCCCCCATTATTTTCAGTCACATACGGTGGTTATCCTGACCCAGCTTCCCCTCAAAGCCATACTCCAGAGTGCAGATTATACAAGCAGGATTGCAAAATGGGGGACCATCTTGGGCTCTTTTGATATAAAGTACATGCCACGCACCTCAATAAGGGGTCAAGTATTGGCTGATTTGGTAGCAGAATTCGCTGAGCCCACAATAGGAGATAGTGCCGTTAATAGGGGCATTGATGAAAAATCAGTTGGTATGGTGGCATGCAAAGGTCTTGTGGGTTGGACCGTTTACATTGATGGAGCTGCCAATCAAAGGGGATCTGGAGTGGGTTTAGTAATCACGACCCCAGAAGGTCTCACATTGGAAAAGTCCTTAAGGCTGGGATTCTCGGCTACAAATAATGAGGCCGAGTATGAGGCTTTGCTAAAAGGGATGGAGATGGTTCATAAATTGGGAGGAAAGATCGTGCAAGTGTTCTCGGACTCGCAACTTGTTGTAGGCCAAATGGAGGGAAAGGTGGAGGCCAGAGATCCGAGGATGCAAGACTACTTGAGTCAAGCCAAGATGGTACAAAGTAAGTTCGAATCCTTTACTTTATCCCATGTTCCTAGAAATAACAATGCGCATGCTGACTCCCTAGCAACTCTTGCTACGTCGTTGTCGCAAGGACTACCTCGGATTATCCTAGTTGAAGACTTACCCAAACCCTCGAGAAAGATTGGAAATGTTATCCGCGTTCACCAGATCAGGGTGGGGCCTAGCTGGATGGACCCCATCATATCCTTCCTCAAGGATGATGTTCTGCCCGAGGAAAGGGTCGAAGCAGACAAAATACGTAGGAAGGCCTCTCGATTTTGGCTGGTCGAGGACAATAAACTTTATAAACGATCCTTCTCCGGCCCGTACCTGCTGTGCATACATCCAGAGGCGACTGAGCTGCTTTTGGAAGAGTTACACGAAGGAATTTGTGGGAGTCACACGGGGGGAAGGTCTTTGGCTCACAGAGCCCTAACGCAAGGTTATTGGTGGCCCAACATGCAACGAGAAGCTCAAACTTATGTGAAGAAATGAGATCAGTGCCAAAGGTTTGCCCCAAATATTCACCAACCTGGGGGCGTTCTCAACCCCCTGATGAGCCCATGGCCTTTTGCGCAATGGGGTCTGGACATTGTGGGTCCTTTCCCAAAGGCACCTGGGAATCGAAGGTATTTGATTGTGGCCACAGACTATTTTACTAAGTGGGTAGAAGCCGAGCCCCTGGCAAATATCAGGGACGTTGATGTGAAGAAATTCGTGTGGAAGAATATCGTCACCCGATTTGGTGTCCCTCGCACCCTCATCTCAGATAATGGTTTGCAGTTTGATAGCAAGGCGTTTAGGCGATATTGTTGTGACCTCGGCATAACCAACAGGTACTCCACACCGGCTTATCCACAAGGGAATGGGCAGGCCGAGGCTGTCAACAAAGTTATAGTGAACGGGCTGAAGAAGAGACTGGAAGATGCCAAAGGGAGATGGGTGGAGGAGTTGCCTCATGTCCTGTGGACGTATCGGACCACACCTCGCCGATCAACGGGAGAGACGCCATTCTTGATGACTTATGGCGCCGAGGCTGTTATCCCTTTGGAAACTGGCTTTCCAACGATAAGGACAAGTTCCTTCACCCCGGAGAGCAATGATAGGCTACTAGAAAAAGATCTAGATTTGGTTCAGGAAAGGAGAGAAGCTGCGATGATCCATCTGGCTTATTATCAACAAAAGCTGAAGCAGGGGTATGATTTGAATGTAAACTCGAGACCGCTTGCTCTTGGGGACTTAGTGTTGAGGAAAGTAGTGGGTAATGCCAAAAATCCAGCGTGGAGAAAGCTCGGACCTAATTGGGAAGGACCGTACCGCATTGCGGCAGTAGCTGGAATAGGAGCCTATTACCTTGCAGACTTAGATGAAAAGGTTGTGCCTCACCCCTGTAATGTAAGTAATCTGCGACGGTATTATTATTAATAAAATGCACTTTTGTCATTTTCATTTTGTTGCTGTCGTTTTGTACGCACTATTACAATGAAATTAAGGTTAAGCCGGATCTTTAGGTCCTCTACCTTAATTTAAAAATGAAAACAAGGTTACGCCGGGTCCTCGGATCCTCTACCTTCCGTTGAAAACAAAAATAAGGTTAAGCCGGGTCTTCGGGCCCTCTACCTTATTCCTAAGTAAAAATAAGGTTAAGCCGGACCTTTAGGTCCTCTACCTTAATTTAAAAATGAAAACAAGGTTACGCCGGGTCCTCGAATCCTCTACCTTACGTTGAAAACAAAAACAAGGTTACGTCGGGTCCTCGGATCCTCTACCTTAATTTAAAAATGAAAACAAGGTTACGCCGGGTTCTCGGATCCTCTACCTTACGTTGAAAATAAAAACAAGGTTACGCCGGGTCCTCGGATCCTCTACCTTACTTTGAAAACAAAAATAAGGTTACGCCGGGTCCTCGGATCCTCTACCTTAAGCTAAAAACGAAATAGAAGTTACTTCGAAACCTCCAAAGGCGAGTGCAGGGACAGAGGTGGGATTACATAAGTTCTTGTCAAAGCACCTACGTGTTCTATAAAAACGGGTACGTGTTAGCAATAAGTGCCTCAAGTTTGTATTTCATATGATTTTGCATGTTATTGAATATTAATGGTCCAAGCATGAAAAATATCAGGAATGTTGATGCCTATCATTTTAATACACTATCGTGAAGATAGTCCTTGAACAAGTCATAGATAAATGGATCCCACATTAATACACTACTTTTTAATGACCTGCTCGTCATCAAGATCAAAGAAGGATCTGTAACTATCACTTAAAGCATTTGCAAGTATATGAATGGCACGGATTTCCCTTCTCCTTACTTAAACAGTGGTAGGAAGTTATGACTATATGCCATGAATCCAAATTGTTATCTTGCCATATTACATGTGTAACAATGGAATAAGGTACCAATATCAAACATAACACAAAACAACAGTTCAAGTTGGAAATTTTTTCATTAAGTGAAGGATTTGTCAGTACATTTATAACCAAGTTGTTAAGTTACAAAGGAAGGAAAATAAAAACTGAAACTAGGAAATAAAAATACAAAGCTGAAAGCAACACAAAAAAAAAAAGAGGAAAAAAAAAGAAACAACTAAAGCATAAGGGATTATGGCTTGGGCTGAAGCTGGTTCTTCGGATCAGCAGGAGGCACCACCGAGGCCGAGGACCCCCCAACCATCTCCTTGGGCTTTATAGGCAAAGTTGCCAAGACTAACTCCATTGTACCGCTAACCTTCGGGTCGGGGGGCAGCTCCTTTTGGGTGATTGGAGGTTGAGGATTGTCAGGTTGAACCTCGGCTACAATATCCTTCGCAGCACCTGCTCCCAATTGTACCTCAGCCTTGGAAGAAGCAGCATCACCTTTGGCTTGAATGGGAGCGGCTACTCGAATTGCCGGAGGGACATAGGCATTCTCTGCCTTCCACAGGGGAGAGGAAGCATCTACCCCAGCCTGGGAAAGAGCCTCCCTCCACACTTGGAGGCAGTAATCCCTACAGACCTCTGGCACTTGAGCTTTGAAGGCGTCAGTGGTTTCTGCCACCCCCACTTCATAGCCGCTCTGCTCTGCCTCGTCAACCATAGCCTCGGCTTTTTGAACCTTGACGAGTGCTTCTTCCTTAGCTTTAAGAGCCTCGAGCCTGGCTTCCTCGGACTTTGTGAGGTCTTTTTTGAGATCCTTCACTTACTTCTTAGCCGAGGCGAGGTCTTCGTTGGCACGCTTGAGTTGCAACCTTTGATCCTCGGTCTGCCTGGTAGTGGTCTTCAGTTGGGACTCCAGACCCATCTTCTCGCTTTCCGCTTTACTTAGGCTGGTGACTACCTCCTGCAGTCTCTTCTCCTTAAGCTCCATAATTCTCCTAGTTTGATCCAGCCTCACTTCCTTATCCCTTAATGCTTTATAGGAACTAGCGGCAATCTCCTCTGCCCTATATGCAGATTGGACGGCCTGCGTGCAAACGTCATTAGTATACAACATACGAAAGTAGTCAATGCCGCGCAAAGAAATAATAGCAATAAGTCCAATAAAAAAAAAAGGGGGGAAGAATGGATACGAAGAAATAATCAAAATTCTTACCATAGCTAACTCCTTCTTGAGGATCATAAAGACGTTGTGATCCCTCATCCTCCTCAGCTCGCCCATGTCCTCGGGCAGCAGAAGCGCTTGCTCCAATGCATCGGCGATGCACGCAGCTGTGCCCTTATCGGACCCCCTAATAGACGCATCGGCGGTGACTGCCTGATCATCTACGTTCATTTGGGGAGCCCAAATGGGCGCATGGGAGGCTAGTAGAGGGTCAATTCACCTCTCCGGTCTTGGATGGGCATGACGAGCATGCTTTCCTCCCTTCTCCAACTCCATCTCTTTGGTGGGGAGGTCTTTAGTCCCCTCGGCTATCTTCTTCCCCTTATGTTGATCCCTTTTTCGCTTATGATCAGCTGGGTCGGGATGTTCAGTTTGAGTTGAAGGAGGAAGGGTCAGCTTAATTGAGGGAACCTTCTCGGTACCCTTGTCCGTAGGTCTCACTAGGGGTACCTTGGGGAGCTCCTGCGCTCCAGCCTGACCCTCTAATACATCCTTGAGGCTGGGCTTTGGTCAGCGTTGGATACCCATCCTTACTAGAGGTTGATTGTCGTCGTCTGAAGATGTAAAAGATGGGGAGCCGACGACAGGAGATGGGCTTCTAGATGGAAGAAACCGGTCTAAGGCTTCAAACTCTTCCTCTGAATCCGAAAGCTCAACCACCTCCTTCTTCCTTTTCTTCTCTTCTTCGTCCTCTTCTTCTTCTTCTTCTTCCTCTTCTTCTTCTTCTTCTTCTTCTTCTTCTTCCTCTTCTTCTTCTTCTTCTTCTTCTTCCTTTGCAACCACCTGGGAAGAAGAACCTTCACCCAATCTGGGTTGAGCTGTTGGTGTGGCGAGATGAGAAGCTCCTGGTACCACCCTCACGGGCTCGGTGATAAGTACGCCTCGAGGAACTGGGTGCCAGGAGGCAGCAAAAAGCCCTCAACGGCTACACTGATCCTCGGCAGCCGCGGATCCTTCTCCTTGATGACACACTTGGGGACTTGGAAAGCGGTGGAGATGGGCGTGTATCCGAGGATGAGGTGGGAGGCGCGAAGTTGACCGTCTGAATGCACAAACACCTCAGCCTTCAAAATTTTGTTCAAACGATCAAAGTTGACGAGGTTAGCGCGACGGGTAAGCGCGCGACGATCTGCACATATATATTCAAAGAAACAAATTAACACCAAAAAAAAAAAAAAAAAAAACAACGAAAACAAAGGATTTATCATTAACTGAGGCTGACGCTATTTAGATACTTACCAGGGGTCCCCTCCCTCGTCGGACAGGGGAGACCATCATGCCACTCTCCGGACAGGATAAGAAAATCTTTGTCTAAACCCTTGTTGGAGTGGGGGAAGCATTGGATTAGCCTGACTTCGTGGTGCCTAGACTTTAGGTAGTATGTATGCCCTTTCAAATGGTGGAGATTTTACACCCAGTTCACCTCATGGTGGGTGAGCCCTAACCCTAATCTTTCATTTAGGACGTCTATGGCTCCTAAGATCCTAAACATATTCGGGGCACATTGGGTGGGAGATAACCTAGATGTTCTAAGGTAATCCCTAGTGATGGGCATCATAGGGACCCTCATTCCCCCCTCTAGGAACGCTATCATAGGGATCACCACCTCAACGGTGTCCCTATCGGTGAGCCATCCTCCTTGCTTACAGTACTTGACGGATACTCCCTGAGGGATTCCGTACTTAACCTTAAACTCCTCTATTTTCTCAGGAGTGTTCACTAGGGACGCAAATCTACCCATTTCCTAAAACTACGAAAAGAACACTATGCAAAGGTAGGGAGTTTGGACTGCCGAGGACAAAAAATACAAGAATAACTAGAAGGAACTAACAGTAATAACGAAAGCAGAGAGTTGGAGTACTTACTTTTAAGTAACTAGGTCACCTCGGCTTAGAATTGAAAAGACTAGAGACGCGTGTAGATGGCAGGAAAGGCTAGATTCGATGTACAGACTCTGAAATGAATGAGGAACCTTTGAAATGGCAGTTTTCATTTCGTGGAAAGGCGTAAAGCGGGATGCCTCCCGCCTGTCTCCTCAAAACACGCCTACCCATTAGATGAGTATCATGCGGTTAGAAACAGGGAACATAAAGCCGCCAGCATTTAATTGAAGCGCGTCCTTCAGATCGAATCGTCAGAAACGGATCACCTTACGTGCGTATATATCGAAACCCTCATTCCTCTCCAACAGAGTAGAAATAATGATTTCGAGGGGCTATTGTGGTGCCCATGGGCCCCAAATCACGTATTGGGCCAGCCCAAAAGCCCCCATAAAGAAGAAAGTCCAACCTAACAGCTCAGGATGGTCTGAGGACATAATAATTCCTTTCTGCGATGCCACGTGACAAAAGAAGTTGCCATGCATGAGCGTAGCACCACAGGACATGACGTCCGAGGACGATATTGTCCTCGGCAGCTGGTTGCCGAAGACAGTATTAGTGGCCTGGTGGTTCAAAGACTCCCGTATTAAGGACCTTATGTACAAATGACTAAGAGAGTGAGGATAAGGGACAAAGTAAGTTGATGGGCAAATATCAGAGAAAAGGCTGCTGCCACCGCATTGAAGGCATTATACCTACCCCTCTGGCCGCATTAATGAAGAAGTGACATCTGAACATTGAAATTCAGCCCTACCTTCACCGCCAGAGATTTGAGTAAGGGGGAATGATGGGACAAGTATCTAAAAAGGAAACACCTGGATTACACGTGGAAGGAGGAAGAAGGAGAGAGGCAGGCCTATAAAAGGAAAGAGAAAAGGAGAGAAAGGGGGTGGTGAAAAGAGGACAGAGAGAGAAGTGAGAAAGAGTACTTGTAAGAAACATTAAAGATTATCCTCGGCACCAATGGACACAACCCAATATTATGTCTTTATATGAGATTAATGCTCGAATTATAGGATTTAATCCAACCTTTGTGTTATCCACCGTCTAAACGATCTAGATTAGTATCCCACTCTCTATAAATCTATTGTCGAGGCCTCATTAGCCTGGTCAGAAAATCTAATTCTGGTCCAGCCTAATTTGTGCCCCTACACAACTCATTTTATGTCATGCCAAGAGCATTGTAGTTGAATTAACACCTCCCTATGTACAAAGTTCTCGAGGTTTAGGGAGAAAATGGTTTGAGTTGCGCAGTTAGTAGCTTGTTGTAATTGTCTTTAAAAAAACAACTAGGTTTTGTTTAGACCTTCAGCTTTTGGCATGTGCTCCTCATGTGACCTTCAACTATCTTGATCAAATTTTCATCACTTAAGACTAAACTCATTACAATTAAATCCCACAAAATATAAGGAAATAAACTAATGCAATTACAACACTTTTTGTCATGAAATAATGCTAACATAAATGTTATGTGAAAAACCATAACTTAACAATCTCCTCCAAGAAAATACAATACTCAAGGTGTTACAAGTCAAAACACAAGAAAATACAATCTGTAGAAATAAGAGTTCAAATTCAGTGAAATTCGACCGATCGAAAATTAGATCCGACTAATCGAAAATCACAAACATGAAATTTCTGCAGAAATCTATTTCAACCCAAACTTTGCTTAACATTTTGAGTTTCAAGGGAAACACTTCTAGTATATAAAAGAAAACCCTAACTACGTTTTTAGGGCTTTTGAGAGACTTTGAAGGTGCTCTTGTGAGATATAAAATGTATTTTGTATTCCTCTTTCAAAGTCACTATTGGAAATCATTGTCATTGTTAGAACATATGTGATTTATGTTAGAAACATATGTCATCATGTATTGGCTAATTTTTTGACAAAACGCACTTTACTTGTATTTGGGTAGATCTAGGATGTGTTTAATACTTCAAGGAACAAGGTTTCAAGTTCAAGTGTTAAAGCCATGCAAGTCTGTCCAAGAATTAAGTGATGAAGTGCTGGTTTTTAAAACTTGACAGCTAGCATCTATCAAGGTTTAAAAAGTTGTTGAAGCCTAAAACTTTATAGTTGCTCGATAGATAGGGTATTTATCGAAAATTATGAAAATCAAATTTTCAGTTCTGATTTCATTCCAATCTGTGAATAGATGTTTGGACATTTTTTTATCACAACAATAAACATATATAAAGATTGTTTTAAGTGCCGTCACAGCTGATGCACATCAATGCAAAAGTTCTTCACAAGCAAATTGTGAACTAGAGATATATGCCCTAGTTCTTCTTTCTCTTGAAGAAGCTTTTGTGTTTGTACATCATAGGGTTTTGTGATCAAGCAATTTCATGATCTTCATCGTGTGATGAATTGAAGAATTTTGCAGCCAACATCTTTCTCAAGTAGGTGATTAAGTCGCGTATTAGGATCCGCGCATTTATTGGTTAGTTACTACTAGGAGCCGTGCATTAAAAAGAGAGATTTTCACTACAAAATAATTTTAATTGGGTATTGGGATAAGGGTTTAACTATAGGTTGGTATAAGGTACTAAGATTCCTTTATTGTAATCGCTTGTTGTGATAATAGTGAATTCTCGAGAGTGGTGACCTTAAAATCACCTAATGAGGTTTTTGCCTTGGAGGTTTTCCCTATTTGAAAATAAATCACTTTGTCAAATTTATTTTTCGCTGCATTTTATTTTTAGTTGGTGATTTGTTTGTGCTACCATGCACATTGTATGTTAATTTGATTAATTAATAAACTTAGGTAATTAATCAATTAATTCATCACAAGGGGTCAATACATTTTTGGCCTATCACTCATATCATTAGATTCTGTAAATTAGAAGTTGCTACAACAAGATCAACAATTGCTGATGATCTAAATCTACAAGGGTGGTCTTGAAGTCATAAGCTGGAGAGTTTGTGTTGCTAAACCTTTGAGTGGGATCTCAAAGTCACAAGTGTGGGTGCTTGTGTTGGTGCAAATTCAAGAAGAGAAGAAGTACGTGGATTCAGAGTTTGTACGTGACCTTGTCAGTAAGTTACTACATGAGGTAGCAATAGCTTTAGGGTTAAATCTGATTGTAAAAACTTCAATTCTTTCATAGTGGATTTACTTTTTCTTAAGGATAGTTAGGTCAAATCCTCCCTAGGTTTTTACCTTGAAACAGTTTGTTTCATCGGTTTTTCTGGGTCATTATATCGTGGTGTTATTTACTTTTCTGCATCTTTGCATAACATGATTTATTTGCGTTTAACCTATATCTGAAAATTAATCTAGGTAATCACTTGATTAATAAATTAGGTTAAACAATCTGTTTAAGAGGTCTAAATGAATAAACAAGTGGTATCAGAGCGGGGTTAGCTTTTGTTTTTAGGTTTTTATACATAGAGTTGATCCTTAATCTCTGCTGTCATGGATAATTTTAAGTGTCTGTCTGCCCATATTTGTGATGATTTGAATAAAAATGACACTAATGTTTCTGTTGATCTTGTTGATGCTTGTGAAACTCTCCGTAAGGAATGAACTAAATCTATGAAAATTGCTAAGAAATTCAAGGAAGAGTTAAAATTGGCAAATCTTGAAGAATGAGAATTGGTTGTGAGATTAGATGAATCTAATAAAAAGAATGAATTTTTGATTAATCAATTTTCCTCTCAAGATGAAAAGATGAAAAGTTTGGAATAAAGGTTAGTTGAGGTTGAAGCTAAATTTGAAAATTTGTGTAATACCAAACTTGCTGTTGATAACAGATCTAATTTTGTTTTAGTTCCTGTTAAGCCTAATGACAAAATTTTTATTCCTCCTTTCAAAAGGAATCACAAAGAAAAGGCTTATGTTGCTAGGTTAGACAAAGATAAAAGTTCTGATGTAAACATTGAAGTTTATAAATCTGCGTCTAAATCTCTTGTTAGAGAGCAAAAGAAATCTGTTTTTGTGCCTATATGTCATCTTTGTGGTGTTGTTGGTCATATTAGACCAAATTGTTCTTTGTTAAGGTAAAAACCAAAATCTAAGACTAGATTTGCTGTTAGAAATATTGATGTTCCTAAATTTGTTCCTGTTTTTGTCACTTTTGTGGTGTCTCCGGTCACATTCGTCCTAATTGTCATAAATTAAAAATTAAGTATTTTGTTTCAGTCTAGGATATGTGATGATTTATCTCCTGCTACAAGTCCTAATAAATTGTTTTATATGCTTTTGAAAAATTTAAGCTTGTTAGCATGTGAAAGGACATTACAGGATTTCAATCTCTCTCAGAAGAAGTTTGTAATCCCTCAAATACACTTTGGTTCTCATGGTTTTTCACCAACAAAGCCAAAGACACGTGCTCTATAGGTGAGAAAAGACTTGCTAAAGTGAATGTTGCTTATTTGTCATTGATATAATTCTTTCAATTATTTGTGGACATGTTTTTTTTTTTTTTTTTTCTATTTTAGGTTGTTTGATTTAAAAAAAATCCAAAAACATTGAAAATTTCAAAAAGACAAAAGTATTTTTTTTGTGCTTTGTTTTATTTTTTCTTGAGGATTACATGAATTATGATATCTCTTTCTTGACTTAGAACATGATTGATATTATGGAGAAACATAGAAAGTATGTATTGCATAACTAAGTCCTTGACTATTTTGAGATAAATACTATTTTGTATGAGTATGTACTAGTTTGTACATATATTTATGGGTTAATTAAGAAATTGATATTTCTTGTTTGTGTACCCTCTTTAGCTTAGTTGAGCACTGTCATGCATTGTTGTTGCATTTTTTATTTAACATAATGTGTGCCTTTTGTTTTTTGTCATAAAAATTTTAAAAACCCAAAAAGATTTTTATTTTTTTGTATTATACATTTTCAAGATATGTAATTGAGGTTGGCCTATGAAATTTGCATTTCATGACTGTGTACCTTGTTTAGCTTTGATAAGCTTTATTTTTCTGCATTTTGCTAGTTTGTGCTATGTAGTGCTTATATTATATGAGTTGTTTCTAGTTTTTAATCACATGCTCTTGATTTTGAAGTCATATTTTTTTGATTGTAAGTACTAAAAAATCTCAGGAGAAATGCACAAATAACTATCTCATCACTGTTACTCGCCAATCATGAACACTTGTGTGCAAATCATAAAAACCGTGCTCGGTAGGGTGTAGCACTTGCACATCAAAATACATAAGTGTTATTGTACATTAGATAAAAGAAGCAAAAAGTAATAAAAAAAGAAAAAGAAAAATATGCTTCTAAAGAAAAAGATAAAGCAAAAGAAATAAAAAAATTGCATGGTTGCAAGCGTGTTTTCTAGGAGATGTGGGAGTTATATGATGTAACTCTTTAGATGATAGTCACTTTCAAACTTATGTGATTGATAACGTAGAAATTGTGCTTATTTTCTATTTACATATCACCTCATGAGTATCTCATACACTTACTAGTTGCACACACCACAAGCACATCTTTGTTAAACTTTGTAATGTGATTGTGTGCTAAGATTTGTGGCCTTTCAAAATTTGACTTCTTGATGTGTTTAATGCATTTTGGGGGAGTAAGGAAAGAAAAGATTGAAGAAATTCTGTTAAAGTTGTTTTTGAAAAGTTTAATTTTATAAAACATTTGAAATCATGGACATACATCTCATATCATAAAAACAGGTTTACAAATGTTTATGTAGAAAATTTTTTCATATTTTTCAAAAATTTCTGTTTCTTCAAAATTCGATCGATCGAGTCTATTTTTCGACTGATCAAAAAGGCAAAAGAAAAATTCCAGTTTTAAGCTAAAACACTTGGTTTGGTCGATTCCTGTTCGATTCCTCTTCATTAATCAAATATTTTTTTAAGTGTTTTTCAATTCCTAGCTCGATTCCTTTCGATCGATCAAAACTAGAAAGTTTTTGGTTTTTAGTTTCTTAATCAATCTGTCTTTTCATGCATCATTTTTGTTAGGATTCACATGAATTATATTGTTTTCTTTATCCATCTTGCATTTTTGCAGTCATATCTCTCACTGTTTTCACACACATCACACATACACTTTGCTAAATTGGGTTCTCAACTTGATTTAAAAATTGATTGATTAATTTTTGAGTTCTGTACATCTTAATATATGCTATTTTTTTGATATGTGAACTGGTAAAAATTGGAAATATTTTTAGAGATATTATGGATAATAAACGTGCAGTTATTTCTCTACTTTTGAGTTCAAAATACGTTGACACATGAAAACATTGCATGCTGAATGTTTTATATCTTTAAGATGTATTTTGTATAGTCTTAACTGATTATGCCTAGAATGTTTGCATGCATTTGTTTATGGGTCAAATAGTGTTAAGTTTGCATATATTGAAAGAGAGAATATTTGTGTTCATGTGTATCCTCAACTTATTTTTTTTTTTTTGTTAATTTTGTGTCTTTTTAGTTTTCCCCACCTCCTAAATTTTCCCCAAAATTGTTTTTTCCAAAACTTGTTTTGTCTTTCCTATTTTTATAGGAGGAGAAAGTTTTTTTAAACCTGTGTTGTTCATAGAGGGAGCTGTTGCTCTTCATAAGGGGAGTTGCCTCTATTTTTTATAGAGCTAAATTGTTTTGTGTTCCCTTGATTATATATTATCCTTTGTTATGTATGTTTTCTGTTTACCTTCTAACTGGTTTGTCTTTGTCACTATGTGACAAAAAGGGGGAGAAAAAGATGAAATTTGGAAAAGGTTTTTAATTTGTTTTTTATTTAGGGGGAGATGAAATTGTTTTAGAAAGGGGGAGAAAATAAAAGTTTTGGAAGTATCTAACTTAGGGGGAGAGTTAGTTTACATGTTTGTTATTTACTATTATTGCATATTTGTTGTTGCATATTGTTTATCTCTCTTTATTTCTACACATGCGATGATGTGCTCTTTTGAGTCTTTCAAGAAAGACAGGTACATTCAGATCAAGATCTTCTGCCTTTTCTAGCAACTTTTAGGTTTGAAGTCTTAGATTGGGATTTGTGATATAATTGAGCATTTTCTTGTAATTGGGTTGTTCTTGTATTTGAGCATTTCATATTGTATTTAAGTTTAGTCATAGATTGCCAAAAGGGGATATTGTTAGGTTCTAAAAGTTTAGAACAATTGGCAAACAGTGAACACAAACTTGTCTAGGTATAGATCTTAGAGTCTATAGAGTTTACTAGACAATGCTCATGGTGTTGAAAGTTAGAACACAAGAAAATACAAGTTGCAGAAAAAAGAGTTCAAATTCAGTGAAATCCAACCAATTGAAAATTAGGTCTGACGGATCGGAAATCGTAGACATGAAATTTCTGTAGAATTCTATTTCAACCCAAACTTTGCTTAAATTTTTTGGGTTTCAAGTGAAACATTTCTAGTATATAAAGGAAAACCCTAACTACATTTTCAGGGCTTTTGAGAGACTTCAGAGGTGCTCTTGTGAGATCTAAAAGGTATTGTGTCTTCCTCTTTCAAAGTCACTACTGGAAATCATTCTCATATCATTAAATTTGGTAGATTTGAAGTTGCTACAACAAGATCATCAACTGCTGATGATCTAAACCTTCAAGGGTGGTCTTGAAGTCACAAATTGGAGAGTTTGTGTTGCTAAACCTTTGAGTGGGATCTTAAAGTCACAAGCGTGGGAGCTTGTGTTGGTGTAAATCCAAGAATTGAAGAAGTCTGTGGATTCAGAGTTTGCGCGTGGCAATATCAGTAAGTTACTACATGAGGTAGCAATAGATTTAGGATTAAATTTGGTTGTAAAAACTTCAATTCTCTCATAGTGGATTTACTTTACCTTAAGGGTAGCTAGGTCAAATCCTCCTGAGATTTATACCTTGAAACGGTTGTTTCATTGGTTTTCTTGGGTCATCATATTGTGTTGTTATTTACTTCTTCACATCTTTGCATGATATGATTTATTTTTGCTTAACCTAGATCTGAAAATTAATGTAAGTAATCACTTGGTTAATAAATTAGGTTAAACAATCTATTTAAGGGGCCTAAATTAAAAAACAAATACACTGATCACTTAGCAAAGCAAATGATCATTTGAACATGCAATCATTAAAGCACAAGGAAAAAAGAATGTATGCATGTTCAACACATAAACACGATGCGATGAGAACAAGAAAACATATATACTAAAAGAAACTCAAAGCACCATGAAGAAAACAAGAAAACAGATATAATGTAAAACAAAACAAAACAAGATTTTCTTATATAAAAAATATCTTCTCCCCTTGGTGTATGTGTCTTCCCTAAGAATTTAGCTCCCTACGAATGTGCGCAAGGGATAAAATTTCTCCCCCTAAGAATGCTCACAAGTCATATAGAAATAACTAAACTCTTCCCTTTTTTGTCACGAATAGACAGGTGGATTAAGAGGAAGGAGAGAAAGAGATGAAGATATAAACAAGGATAGGATGCATATGGGGTAAAAGATGAATGAGAAATGACGCTTAAACAAAAAATACAGAACACTTTAAAAACAAAATGCTACAAAGCATAAAGTAAACATGATATGTTAAGGATGCTAGATGGTCAAAATGATACATGAGCATGAAATAGAACGTGACATGATAAGGGTGACAAGGTGTGTGCGAAAGAAGCATATGTGCAATGCGTGAATAAGGCATGAGAAATGCACATGTGGGGCAAGGTGTATGAAATACACAACCAATGAACCAAATATGTTCCTAATGAGAAAACATGAAAAACCCAAAGTGTGGTATTCATCAGAGTCCAAACGAGTGAGAAAATGAATAAGAGGCAATTCATCAAACACCTAGCGCGTAGACTAACACCCTATATATAATGAAAGCATGAACATGGTGAAATCTATCCTTAATACATGTTTAGAATGCCACAAGTGGCCAACATTCGAAGCAAATCAACAAAATAAACATAACCCATACAAAAATTTTGACAAAAATTAAAATTTTCAACCCCCATTTGAGAAAATCCCAACCATAAACACAAAACCCCCCAAAAACATAATCTAAGGATTAAAATTAATGAAAACAGTTAAAACTACCTTAAAGATGTTAATGGAATGAAAAACAATTGAATTTAGTTGGGTTTTGATGTAGAAACTTTCAAATTGAGAGTTTGGAGAAGATGAGAAAAGTTTAAAACAAAAGAACCACGAAATTCCCTTTAAAAAGCTGATTCTTGGCATTTCATGAGTCAACAACTCACGAGCCAATCGCGAAAAATTTGGGGACTCAATGACCTACGAGCTGAATAGCGAAAGTCAGTTTCAAGTTGCGACACACTCATGAGGTAGTCGTGAAACTCTTTGTCCAAAGTTGAAAATTCCTAGAATTGGACCATTTAAACTCGTGATTGGGCTAGGACTTAGACCACTCGCGAGATGAGTCACGAAAACACCTAGAAAGCATGTTTTTCACACAAAATCAACTTAAAAAACTTTAAAAAACATGGGTGATACAAATTACTTCCAAAACCAAATAAAATGATAAAAAAAAAAAAACTTTTTGATTCAATCATGCTAAGCTTAAGCACATACACATCACATTCAAATACATAAAATCACACAAACAAAATAGATATTCATTGAATATTAGACTTGTGTGTTGTGTGTGAGTATCAAGTATGAATTAGTCCATAGTCTAGCATGAAACTTCAATGATCAATTCAATCAAGTCATACACAAATTGAACTAAATCAAGAGACCTATCTCATGGATAGAAATCAACTTATATGACTCCTTACCAAAGTGTTTACAATGATTGAAAATTTTTCATTTGGCTTCCATTTTTCATACTTTTGATCAATACAACTCAATTTTTGAGCATCGATGCCATGAAATTTTTTATATTTCTTTGAGGGATAAGGTTTTGGCTTTGGCATTGTTCATTTTGAAAACATTTTGCTCCACCTGTTAGGACATATGTGATTGAATGTTAGGAAAATATGTCAACATGTTCTGTATTGGCTAATCCTTTGGCAAAACGTACTTTACTTGTAATTGGGTAGATCTAGGATGTATTTAATACTTCAAGAAACAGTGTTTAAGTTCAAGTGTTAAAGCCATGTAAGTCTGTCCAAGAAACAAGTGAAGAGGTATTGTTCAATAAAGTTCGACAGCTAGTATCTATCGAGGTTTAAAAGAGTTGTTTAAGCCCGAGACTCAATAGCTGCTTGACAGCTAGGGTATCGTCGAGGTTTATGAAACTCAGTTTGTCTAGACTGATTTTCATCCAATTCGTGATTATGTGTTTGAGCTTTCTTTTCTCACAACTCTAAACATATATAAAGATTATTTTAAGGGCCGTATCAGGTTGCACAGCCAAGAGTACAATTGCACAAAAGCATAATTCCACAACTGTGACTAGAAACCTAGTTGCCCTAATTCTTGAAGAAGCTACTGTGTTTGTACACCGTAGGGTTTTGTGAGAACAGAAGAACTTTGTAACCATTATCCTTCTTAGGTTGGTGACCAAGTCGCGTATTGGGATCTGCGCATCTATTGGTTAGTCACGTACTTGGAATCTTGTATTGAAAATGAGAGATTGTCACTACAAAACAAGTCTAATTGGGTATTGGGGTAAGGGTTCAACTGTAAGTTGGTATAAGGTACTGAGATTCCTTTGCTTGTAACCACTTGTTTTGATAATAGTGGATTCTCAAGAGTGGTGACCTTAAAACCACCTGGTGGGGTTTTTGCAGTATAGGTTTTCTTCATTCATAAACAAATCACATTGTCATTTAATTTCCATTGCATATTTAGTTAATTAGTAATTTGTTTGTGCTGGCACGCTAGTTGCATGTAATTGAACCTGATTAATTCACTGCTAATTAATTGGTTAATTTATCACAAGGGGTCAATACATTCTTGGCCTATCACCACCTTTTCTTAGTCTAACTAGTTTTCAAAGCAAGACTTTTTCAAGTCTTTCTCCTTTTAGAGATTGACATTTAAAGAGCTTTTTGACAGAAAATTAAATGTGATGAGATATATAAAATCAAGTCTACCCATGTATCAAGATTAATCTAGACTATTGGCTAGACATTTATGACAAGCTTGAAGATCTATTTACAACAATCAAACATAGATTTCTAAATTTTACTCACATTCAATATAAGTGCATACATAAAGAGATGCATGATGCACAAATGCATAAGGATAAAGCATCTAATGCATGAAGAGTCTTACAAAGATTGAAAGAATTAGATCAATGACCAAAAAAGCAAAATCTCAATCATAGGAACTCTTTCTCACCCAAATGGAATAATTGTTTGAAGTGAGTGTCTCATGAGAAGTGAGATGAGTTTTGGAAGAATGAGAACCAGAGATACACATAGACAAGGAGATAAGAGCATTAACCCTATGTTTCAACAACTTACAACTTTCACCCAAATGCGGTATTGCATATTTAGCACAACTTCCAAGAAGTTCAAGTTTCTCTCTTCTTTTGATTTTTTTGAGAATTTGAAACTTAAAGCAATGAGGTCTTAGATGGCTAAAAGCACCACAATGGTGACAAACAATTTGTTTAGGTCCATTAGGCTTTTTAGGGAGGGATTTAGCAACATGGTTTTATTCTCTTCAACATGGAACATTGAGGTCTAATATGCCCGATCACACCGCAATGGTGGCAAATAGAAAAAAACTTAGGTCCATCCAAATTCTTAGGTTGAGGTCTAAACAAAGGTTTTGGCTTAAAAGCCTTTCCTTTCTCTCTAATTTATGATTTCTTTTGTGTGGAGGTATGTATACCGATTTGTCTTTAGATATAGAACTCACAATAGGCACAAAATCGAGTTTTACAACATGATTACAACAAATATTTTCTTCCTTTTTAGCAATAGGTTCAACAATCAAACACTTGGTATGCATATTAGGAGATTCATTTTCACATATAAGATCATCAACAAGTTTGTTAGACAAAAAAAGTTTAGCATCCAAGTCCATATTCAAACTCCTTTAATTTTTTAAGAGAATGTTCAGTAAGTTTCTTATATTTCTCAACCAATTTATTGGATTCATCAAGCTTAGCAATCAAATCATTTTTTTCATAAATGAACTTGCTGAGTTCCTTATGAAATTTCTTAGAATTTTTCTTCAAGAGTTTGACATTTAGAATAGATTCATGTAACATGTCATCACAAGCATGAGGATAAACACTCATAGAAGCATTTTCACAAACACATGGCATGTTACATGCAACATCTTCCAAAACATGCAAAGAAGTACACAAAGCACTATCCATGGCAATTAACACAAAGCATCAATGATCACACTTAGGTAATTAAACCAAAACAAGTGAACCCACTCTAATACCACATGAAAGCTCAATAGTGTAAAACAACTAGAGCTTGTTTAGACCCCTAATTTTAATTATAGCTTGATTAATTTTATACTTAACACACTTAATGTAGAATATACGTGATTAGCAAATTAATCAATCGAAGCATTCAACAATTGCATGGATGAACAAAAAAATCCAATGCTAAAATGGAAAGGGAAATGGGTAAAAGAATAGCAAACCTAAGATAATATGACGATGTGTTATCAAAGAGATAAACCAAAGAACTCGGCCTAAAAACCTCTCCATGGCCCTCCAAGTCAAAATAATCCACTAGTGAATAAGTTGGAGAAAAATGATACCAAAAAGACCCTTCAAGCTTAATCTAACCAAAGTACTTAGCCATTCAAGCTCTAGTTACCAACAGACTTCTTGAAGTCTTATCTTCATTAACTTCCTGAATCCTGCAATACCATTTGATTACGTTGCCAAGCCTTACTAACTTATTTTTGGCAAAGATCCAAAGCTTCCTCTACTTACAAGTTAGATTTAAGCTTATATAGGGAAGTAAAATAAGTTATCTAACAGTAAATTTACATGAAAAAGCTTTGGAATGACAAAAGTACAAGCTTTGACATGACAAAGGTTAGAGAAGAAGAAAGTGATAGCAAGATTGTAAAAAGGACACAAGATATACGTGGAAAACCCTAAGAGAGGGATGAAAAACCATGGTTTGAGCAAGAATGGAATATTCTTGCTCTTTTTAGCTTTGTATTATGTGGGAAGAAGAGGTAACTCTTGTACAATAAGGGTGTTCTCCCTTAAAAGAGAGACCCTGTTTTCTACCTTCCTATTTTATCAACTTTCTACTCTTTTCTCAAAAGATCTACTTAGGTTCTTACCCTAAAAGATCTACTTGGGTTCTTACCCCAAAAGTCTAGTTGCATTTTCCTCTTATAATTTGAGGAATATGGCTAAGTATAAAGAAAAGTGTCAAGTCATCATTTTCTTATTTTGGACATTTTCACAACTGTAATATTATCTGGTGACAGAAGGAGAAAGGATGCACTAACGTGGCATTGTGGCCTACGAGTAGGTGACTTTGCCACTGTTTGGGAAACAACCCATGGAAAATAAGAGGGACATCAGGAGTACTGTGAATGATACACGTCTCTGAAGTGGTCTAACATGCATTCAACCAATAAGGAGTGTTCTTATAGCTGCTGACCTTAGAAAGTTACTATCTCCCTTTTATGAGTGCTTGAGTACCATGTTAAATGCATATATTATTTCATTTTCAAGGCAATCATGCCTTTGGCATGGACCAAGTATAGGATCTTTTAGCTAACGCTTCCTTTTCCTTTGCTCACAACTGCTACATGTGTAGGGTCTAGATCCGACTATATATACATTCCCCCATACCTTGGTTGGTGTAATGTACATTAGCCCCCTGACTGTCAATGGTGTTTAATGGCTAAGGACTTTGATAGTCACATTGGTTCAAGCATTAACACCTTGGTAATCATACCTTGTGATGTTTGAACATAGACGTGGCCTGCAAAGGGCTTTTAGCTGTTTTGGCGTCTCTTCGTTTCTTGCATTTTTGCAGACAGATATTACTCCTCATAAATGTTATGTCTCTTTACTTAACTACAGTTGATGATTTAAATAAGGAATGTTTCTTCTTCATTCTTCATTCCTTATGTATCTTCATATTTTCTCAAAGAAAACCTTAACACCCAAAAAATGTCAAGCCTTTCTTCTGTCTGTTCTAACTCCCCAAAAAACACTTCCAACTTTTTTGAGAGTGCCTTGAGCTCTCCAGACAACAACATTCCCTCCCCACCACCAAGCCCTATGCATCCTCCTCTCCCTTTCCTTATATTCCCTCTGCCTCCCCAAGTTTTCATTCCTGAAGAGGTTGCTCCTTTCAACTGGAACAAAGATGAAGAAGAAGACTTGGAGGAACTTCGGCTACGGGCTAAAGGAGAAGCTGAAGAGGCAGAGTACGCTACCTTCATGGGGACCCCTCTAGGCGCAGGAGAAGGTGTAGGCCTTCTGAGTTAGGATCTTAGTCTAGCGCCTTTGACCCCTCTGACTTGGGGAAGTCAGACTCCTTTGATAGCTCTGTCTTAGGGGATGATGAAGGCGAGAGGAGGAGGAGGAAGAAGAGGATGATGAGGACGAGGAGGAGATGAGATATCTAGCTCTAGACTATCCCTAAGAAGTCTTTAGGGATGACTTGGATGCCTATGTGCCGTAGTCTCCTTGATTTGCTTGCTATCATGCCTGTAGCTTTTTATGTTTTTGTATATTGTGTTTTTTTTTTTGGCTATATTATTGGCTAAAGTTGTAGAAATTTAATTTTCTTTTGTTTTGTTGTTATTTGTGTTTTTGTATAGGAAAGGGGTGATAGGCCACATTGGCCAAATCATGTAAATCCCCCCTTCTAATTTTGTAATATTTGAACACAAATGAATATATGAGAAAAGGGTTAATTTCACTATATGTTTATTATTTATTTGCATTTATGTTATGCCTCATGTTTATTTTATCACATATAAAATCCTTACACAAAGGCATAAAATGTAAATATGTCAGTTAACAAAAATGAAATGAAAAAAAGTAAACTGAATTTGTTGGTGAAGGATTACTCCTTTACACTTATTCTGTGAAGGCGGTTCATTGAATTTATCACCATCAACTGCCCCTTTGTCAGAGATTCAGTTTTTTCTCGTTGCTGACACGTGTCAATTTTGAAAATACACCTCGTTGTTTTGAATAAGCTCTTTTTGGAGGGAAAAGAGTAACTCCTTAAAGTATAAGAGGAAAAGAAATATTTTCCTCCCTTATTTCTCTCATTTCTTCCTTATCTTCTTCTTCTTCAATCCGAAACCCAGAATCCTTCTCAGATACCAAACCATGGGTGTCAAACGTGGCTTGAGATCCAACTCTACAAAATTTTTTAGAACCTTTACCTTCAAAGGTCAATAAGCCGCTTCTAAGGGGAGATGAAAATACTTCCACAAGGGAACAATGGATTATCCCTCTTTCTTGGAGATTATCTATTTGATAAAAGTCTTGATTGGAATTCAGTTCCTTGTTCTGAAGATCCTCCCTACACAGCATGTGGAGCGCTTGACAATTTTATAACAATAGATTTGGATTTAAAGCACATTCCCAGGCTTGACACTTGCAGAGGGGACTTTTCTCCCACCATAGATGTGGTCCTTAAATCTCACACTTCTGTTTCTAGAGGTTGGAGAAGTTGGATCAAAGGGTGTTGGCTTATCCTCCCTTCATGGAAATTCTACAGAGGGTGCAACTTGTGCACACAATTCTTGTGTTCTCTAGTTTGGAGATCAGCAAGGATAGTGAAAGCCTTCTCTCTCTTCTGAATCGGTGGAATCCCACTACTAACACTTTCTTTACAAGGTGTCAAGAAATCTCTCCATCTCTGGAAGATGTCTATGAGATATTAAGATTTCAATTATTTGGAGATGGTGAAGTAATCAACATCTCTCTGTCTCCTAATGAGTCTAAAGCCATGAAATTCCTTAAAGATGCAGTGAAAAAAACTTTAAAAAAGCTAGTCTTGAAGGCATTGGTGTTGGCGGAGACAAAGACTCCAAGGCCAACTTCTAGGGATGGATCAGGTACTACTGGAGGGATTATGCTAATGGCATGGATGAGAAAGCTAATGGAGATTCTCTGAAGGAAGACATCGACTTTGTTATAGGAGAAGGTAACTCTAGCCCTCATGAACTTGAAGCCTTTATTGACTTCTTACTATCTCGCCATCTGTTTAAGGGATATCCTTATGAAAATATTTTAAGTAGACATTTTGTTGGGCAATTTAGATCCCGGTTGATGCAATTAACAAGTTTTTAAACCTAAGTTATTAATTAGATTTATTATGAATAAACTTGTTAAAACAAACAAACATCAATATCATGTCAAATATAAGTGCAGCGGAAAAATAAATAAGATAAGATATGATGACTTAGGAAAACCAATGAAACCAACCAGTTTCACAGTAAAAAAAACTGGGGGGAAACCTTCTCGAAAAGCAATTCACTATAGTAAAGAGAAGTTTCAGATCTAGTACAAAACTTTTGTCCCTAGACTCTACAATCCCCGTAGATAAACTCACAGCAGAAACCTTCTACTGCTTTAGAATCTCTGAACTCTTCAATATATGAACGCTACCCTTTGATGCACGGATCCCAGTACGTGACTAACTCCTTTGCACGAATCCCAGTACGTAACTCACTCACTAACTTGAGAACTAAGAATGTTGGCTGCAAAGTTCTTCACTTCATCAATAATGAAGATCAAGAAGCACTTGGTTACAAAACCTTAAGGCGCAAAAACGCAGTAGCTTCTTTCAGAGAGAATAAGGCTTCGATCACCTTTTGCATATGTTCTCCTTGTATTCTCTTATGTGACAGCCTCTAGAATAAGTCTTATATATGTCTAGGGTTGTGAGAAAAGAAACCTTACACAAATACATAAATATGGGTCAAAAATCAGATCTGGAAATCTGAATTCCCGTAACCTCGATAGATACCTCGATCGATCGAGAAGCTGTCGAGCTTCATTAAACCTTGATAGATAGAGGTATCGAGTAGCTATTGAGCAGCTGTCCGCAGGTGTCCAGCTATCTGTCTAGCTTTAGTAAACACCTTTTTTTCACTTGTTTCTTGGTCCAATCTTCATGGTTTTAATACTAGACTTGAACAACATGTTCTTTAAAGTATTAAACACATCCTAAATCTATCCAAATACAAGTAAAGTGCGTTTTGTCAAAAGATTAGCCAACTACATAAAATATATCCTTAATAATCTCCCCTTTTGGCAATCCGTAACAAAACCACAACAAACAAATGAACATATGAGAGAAGTCATAAATCACTCAACTCATACTCACTTGTTAAATACAATAAAATCTATCCTAACACGAACTCTTAAAAAACTTTGTAAGAAGAGAGTTTATGGCAAGTAGACTTTGACAACCTGTATTTCTAAAACAATTTAGACAAAATACATCAAGGCATCTTTGTGTGAAGTAGAAATAATAGATTGCATACAAGTAAAGAAACATGTGTATAAAGACAGAAAAGAAACAACACATGTAGAGACAGGTGAAAAAAACATACATCATCATATATATACCACTTGATAAATATCATGTTGTATGTAAAAATGGTCACAAGACCTAGGTACATGATAAAGAGGTAAACACTCCCCCTAACAAGATGAAACACAACTCCCCCTTACAAGGGCATGTATTTCTCCCCCTAACTTGTAGAATCTTAAAGAAAGAAATCACAAATTCTCTAATTTCTCCCCCATTTTGTCACGATTGACAGAGGGTACAAAAAGCTGTAAAGCTTTACTCAAGAAACATAAAGATGAGCAAGGATGATCAAGAGGGCACAAAGAATCCATAAAAATGCATGAATGTAATGAAACAAGATACTATGGATGACAAGATAAGAGAAACATGCAAAACAAAGAAAAATGAAATGCATGCAAGGATATCTCGATCGATCAAGAGGTGTCGAGAAGCTATCGAGCCAACCTTGATGGATTGAGAAGGTGTCAAGGATATATCGAGCAGACAGAAGATATCTCAATCGATCCACCTAGATATTGAGAGGTGTCGAGATTGCGATAAAAAAATCAACTGAAGATCTCGACAGATAGCCAGGTATCGAGAGATGTCGAGAAGGTGTTGAGATGGCTTAAAAACAGTTTTTCAAGAAGAGAAAAACACAGATGTGAATGCAATCAAGCATGCAACTCAACCAAAGATCCAAACAACATATTAACCTCTCAAAAACATCTCTCAACAAGAAAAATGTCATGCATTTTGATTCAAAACACACACACACACACACACACACAACAAGTATAACCAATTTTATACTTTAAAAATAAGTCAAGACAGTTTAGTGAGTTTACATTAACGCATGTAAACCTTGTGATGGCCAAATCACATTGTACCTTCACATGTATCAAGAGTAGTAAAGAATATTGCGTGTTATGTGTGAAAAACATCGCAAGATTACATAAGTGTCTCAAAATTATGACGATTTGAGATATGAGGAAATCACTTTAACTCACACATAATTATAACCGTTTAATGGGAATTATCACCTTTGAGGTACATCCTATAACTCCCACATCTCATAGAATACACGCTTGCAATCATATTTTTAAACCATTTTGATCTTTTTGCTCTTTATTTCTTTGGATATTTTTCTTTTATTTAACATATCATGCATGGGCATATAAGAGAGAAAAGAAATACCTAATTATGTTAAGCTCTTGACATTACACTTTTGCTATGCCGAAGCATACAGATGTCATTTCATGATTGGCAGGTAACAGTGGTGAGATGGTTATTTATGCCTTTCTCTTAGAATTTTCTAGTCCTACTTGTCAAAAAGAGTGATACAAGTGTTAAGTACAAGAGAGCACTCAACCTTACTCATCACAAACAAAGAGCCATAAAGCTCACTTGCTTAGTTGTGCATAAGGATGCTCATCTAAGGTACAAGAGATACAAAGTTTAGAAAACTCTATTTCAATGGCCATTTTAAGGTTCACAAGAACCAATGTATACAAACACACACTGTTTTTGTATTTTTCAAATTTTCCTTTTTTTTTTATTTTGAAAAACTAAACAAAATAAAAACTAAACAACCAAACAAAAACAGATAGACACTCATGAAAGCATGAAAGAATGATGCATATGCATGAAAGCAAGAAAAGAAATGCAGATGCATGAAAGCATGATTTCAAAAGAAGATAAGAAATCAAGTAAAGAAAGTCCTACTACAGATAGAAAGAATTAAAGCAGAGGACAAACAGAAAAGACAATTAAGTCGTAGACTCCTTTCTCACCCATACATCACGAGTCTTTGGCCGTGAAGATGAAAAGGCACGTGTCCTAGTATGACTATTAGAGGACATGGAAGAATTAGAATTCTTCTGAAATTGAGTTAAAAAGCTCAAGACTTTTAATAACTCACCAAGAAATTCCATGACAACGGGGGTCAAGGATCACACTCAAGAAATTAATTCAATCAGAGTGTACCCACTCTGATACCACTTATTGGGAAATTTAGACCTCGGTTGATGCAATTAACAAGTTTTTAAACCCAATTTATTAATTAGATTTATTATGAATAAACTTGTTAAAATAAACAAACATTAATATCATGTCAAATATAAGTGTAGCAGAAAAATAAATAAGAAAAATAAATAAGACAAGATATGATGACCCAAGAAAACCAATGAAACCAACCAGTTTCACAGTAAAAAAACTGGGGGGAAACCTTCCCGAAAAGCAATTCACTATAGTAAAGAGAAGTTTCAGATCTAGTACAAAACCTTTGTTCCTAAACTCTACAATCCCCGTAGATGAACTCACAGCAGAAACCTTCTACTGCTTCAGAACCTCTAAATTCTTCAATATATGAACGCCACCCTTTGTTGCACGGATCTCAGTACGTGACTAACTCTTTTGCACGAATCTCAGTGCATAACTCACTCACCAACTTGAGAAAGAAGAATGTTGGCTTTAAAGTTCTTCACTTTATCAACAATGAAGATCAAGAAGCACTTAGTTACAAAATCTTAAAGCACAAAGACGCAGTAGCTTCTTTCAGAGAGAATAAGACTTCAATCACCTTTTGCATATATTCTCATTGTATTCTCTTATGTGACGACTTCTAGAATAAGCATTATATATGTCTAAGGTTGTGAGAAAAGAAACCCTACACAAATACATAAATATGGGTCAAAAATCAGATCTAGAAATTTAAATTCCCATAACCTCCATAGATACCTCGATCGATCGAGAAGCTGTCGAGTTTCATTAAACCTCGATAGATAGAGGTATCGAGCAGCTGTCGAGCAACTGTCCACAGGTGTCCATAGGTGTCCACAGGTGTCTAGCTATTTGTCCAGCTTTAGTAAACACCTTTTTTGCACTTGTTTCTTGGTCCAATCTTCATAGCTTTAATACTAGACTTGAACAACATGTTTTTTGAAGTATTAAACACATCCTAGATCTACCCAAATACAAGTAAAGTGCGTTTTGTCAAAGGATTGGCCAACTACATAAAATATGTCCTTAACACATTTCCCTTTAGCTGTTAAACTAGCCAAAGGACATTCCTTTCCCCTTGCTCCTTATTTTCTAGGAACTTTGTATTCTCACCTAGATCATTTCACTCTTGACTTGCGGCGCTTATGGGGTAGATTTCAAGTAGAAACCTTCATACCCACTGCCTTTTTGCAAATATGGTTTTAGGAACACTTTAGGAACTATGGCCTTATCCCTAAGGTGTTAAGCTCTTATAAGACCAGTTTGCCATCACCCTAAGGACTGCCACGTTCATGGCATCGGAATAAAATGGTAGTGTCTTCAAACAGTTTTCTTAGCAAAGTATTTGATAACCCTACTAACTGGACAGTCAGACCTTACTCTACCTTAGAGGGTGAACTTCTCCACTATTTACTTCCTTAGAAAGTATTTCTGTTTCTAGCTACCAAGATACCCCCTAGTCTAAGGAAGAACTTTCCTTTATTTCCTGTGCTTTTCATTCTCATCTCCAAGCATGCTTTCAAGAGGAATATGAAACTCAAGCTTAAAATCCCCACAGGTTTGCCCGCCAATTTGGTTTTGACTAAGGCATACTAGGACACTTCTCTACTTTATCTTTGCCTGCCATAGTGGCCTCCTTAGCCTTTAAGAGAGAAATCCTCATTAAGATATTGGTAACAAGCCTTGAAATCCCTTTTACTTCCCTTACCAAAACCAGACTGTCTTCACCTAGGTTCAAGTCATGATGGTCCGACATTGGGGAACGTGTTAGGAATTTTGGAGAAAGTGGGGCCCAATGAATGGATGTCCCACCTATCTTTCAGGGTGATTTGAATTTGAAGCCCCCTTTCAAAGCTAAATCTTCAGGCACTAAGAGAAAGAAGAATGCAAAAACTCCTTCCATCAAGAAGCCTAGGGTACACTTTCTTTTCTATAGTGACTTTACTCTTGTAATGTCTTCTTTTAATCAATGGCCTAAGTAACTTTTCTTCCTTTCTCCCTTTTGACCTTTGATAGGTTGCAGGATCTGTTCCTCAGGCTCAACCCAAAAAAAAAGTTACTTCTACAACCCAAGAGGTTTCTATACAAGAAATAACTTCTAATGAGGAAACAGAATCCAACGCTGAAATGGGGGATCCAAATTGGGCATATCAAGAAAATCCTCAGGAAAAAGAAGATTTAGCAGAAGCTATTTCCTAAGATCAAGAAAGTGAAAGCACCCAGATAGAATCTGATCCATTGTTCTCATTAATTTCTCCTAATTTGAGAGTAACCTGTTCTCAACTGCTCTCAAAATATCATAAACAATGAAGGACACTAACAAATGGACCCTGTCACTTAGGGGCTTTCTCTTAGGACAAATTGGGTCTATAATATCCCAATTGCAATCAAAAGGAAAAAAGGATTATCTAGCTCTTCCCCTTGATGACTTCCTTTCCACATTGAGTGAGGCTTAGGGTTAAGTGTCAATGTCGGCTAGCTAAAGAGCCGTTTCACTGCATTGAGGGATTTAAAAAAGGTAGGACCCTCTGTTCATTCTTCCTTGTCCTCATTTCACGAGTTAAGAGCTAAAGAAAACTCTTGTATCAACAAATCAAATGAGACAAAGTCAGCTTTAGAGGTTCGTACCACTTTAATCACTCAGCTCCAAGATTCTATCAACAGACTTCGAGTGGAATTAACATCCCAGCAAGAAGTGAGTTCTATCATTCACGCTCAATTAGAAGGTGTCACAGCAGAACATAATTTTTTGAAGAAAGAAATTGAAAAGTTGGAAGGCAAGCTAGGAGCTTTAAGTCATCCAGACTTCTCTCTTGAAAACATTAGTTTTCTTGCAAATATTCTTTGATTTTCAAGTTATAATATTTTATGGTCTTAAAAGGCCATATGATTGTATTATAAACTTTGCTATTCTTTATTCAATTAGGATATTTAAACTTTGCATGCATATCATGAACAGTAGAATATAAAGTAACCGAATAAAATACTTTTTTATAATGATATAAGTATTGTGAAACATAACATTAGCTTGACATCATGGCAAAAAAATATCTTTACAAGATTAAGCATGGTATTGCTTAAGGTGGGCTCCACTAATGGGGCTATATGCCTTTATACTTGCCTGATCCTTTAGCCAATAATGTCCAATCTAATGTGCTTCTTCCACTATGTAGGGTCCTTCCCACTTTGGGGAAAACTTGTGTTTGACAACTCCAGCCACTCCTCATACATGAGGAGCAGTTTTCTAAACAAGTTCCCCCAATTGAAATTTTCTTTCTTTAACTTGGCCTTCATGCCTAGCCTTCATATTAGCCTGATAAAGTAGTTATGAAAGGTAGAATTATCGCGTTTTTCTTCAACAATTTTCGAAGGAGCTTCTCTGGGTATTCCTGAAATCTCTACTTGCTTCATTGCTAGCCTTACCAAATCTATTGGGATGGCAGCCTTCGTGTCGTAGACTAGAGAAATTGGTGAAACTCCTGGAGCTTGTGATTTGGCTGTTCTATGAGCCCACAAAGTTGTAGTAAGCTCCTCTCTCCATCCCTTTCCATTCTCCTTAGTCATTTTTCCCAATATTTCTAATAATCTTTTATTGGGGGCCTTAGCTTGACCATTTCCTTTGGGATAATAAGATGTCGATGTCATGTGAGAAATGGATTACCATTCTATTAAACAGTGCACATCCTTGTTCAGGAATGCTATGCCATTGTCAGAAATAATTTTTCTTGGTACCCCAAATCAACATATTATATTCTCTCTCAAGAAATTAGCTACTAAGCTACCTGTTGCCTTCTTCATGGCCACAGTTTCTACCCACTTGGTAAATAGTTCAGTGGCTACCAATATCTGTGTACATCCTTTAGAAGGGGGATTTATGGGTCCTATAAAATTCAGCCCCCAGCTATGGAAATGATATGGAGCAATAGTTGAAATGGAGACTTTGATGGCTGGTGTGTATTTCATCCCCTTGCCTTTGGCATTCTTGACACTTCTTAGCAAAGTCTTGGGCATCTCTTTGCATTATAGGCCAGTAGTATCCCTGGTGTAAAGCCATTTTCCCCATAGCTTTCTCCTACATGGGTATCCTACTAGCTCTCCTTTATGCAAATCTAAGAAAACGCCATTAGCTTCTTTAGTGGGAATACATACCATCCACCTTCCTTGAAAGTTTCTCTTGAACAACTTCCCCTCCATTACTTTGAAACTTGTCACATATTTCTTCAACTTTTTCCTTTTTAACTGATCAGTAGGTAGTACACCTTGTAAAAGGTATCTCAAGTACAAATCCTACCAATCTTCATCCAGCACTTCACCATTAAGCACTTCGGCTTAGTCTAAGGTAATGATGGAACAAGTCTTACAACTCCTTTGTTCTTCCTTAGCACCATTGGCCATTTCTAGCCAAAAGATCCCTAGCCTTTGTTGTCTTTTATACAGGTCGACATCAAGGTGTACACCACAAAAATCATAGTGCAACCTATGCAACAGTGTCAGCCCATCCTGCCTCGAGACACACTTCATCAGCAAGCCCTCTTCCCTTCTGAAAAATAAATCCCCATTGATCTTGAGGAAGTCTCCTATATCTGCTGGTAATTCTGACCTAATGTACTTTCCTTAAGCCATTGCCTTCAACAAGGGTTCTCGCAATCTTGAGGGAGACACAGTTCATCCTAGACCAAACTAGGTTGTGTTTCCACTTGAAGTGTCATTTTCTCTTTCTTCAATATAGATTTGGTGGCTAGGGTAGCTAGTGAATTAGCCAGCTTGTTCTCATTCTTGCTAATTACTTTGTATTCCATGGAAGTAAAGTATTTCATAATCCTCTAGACCCCAACTCTGTAAACTACTAGGCTAGGATTCTTTACTCCATAAGTTCCTTTAACTTGCTTTATCACTAACTCAGAATCACCAAAACCTTCAACCTTTTTATGCCCAACCTTTTGGTAGCCTTCAGCCCCACCAACAAAGCTTCATATTTTGCTTCATTATTAGAGTAGAGGAAATGTAGCTTGTAAGCAAATGTGTGTTCCTCCCCTATTGACTTTAATACCACTCCTATCCCTCTTCCCTAAAATGTAGATGAGCCATTGAAATACATTGACCATTCTTGCTCCTTTATCACTAAGGCCTCTTGTTGGAGCAGTGAAAAATCACTTGTCCCAAGAAAGTTAGCTAGTAGATTAGCTACTGCCTAGCCTTTGATAGCAGTTGGTCTTTTCATTCAATATCAAGGCATGACGTCAAGATGGCCCATTGCGCCATTCTCCCTGACAATTGAGGATGGGTTAGTAGATATTTCACAGGATTGCTTTTAGTCACCAATTGTACATGATGCCCCAAAAAGTAATGATTGAACTTTGACACAGAAAAAGCTAAAGACAAACATACCTTCTTAGTTATTGAATATCTTAACTCTGGTCCCTTTATAAGCCTGCTAATATAGTACACTGGCTTTTCCACCCCTTCTTTATCCTGAGCTAACAACGCTCCCAAGGACTATTTTGTGTTGGCTATGTACAACAAAAGAGGCTTGCCAAGTAAAAGGGTCATCATGGTTTGCCAATATCATCTGAACTTTCTTGAATGCCCTTTGGCATTGGTCACACCATATGAAAGCCACTCCCTTCTTAGTTTGCTCCACCAAAAGGCTTTAAGATCTCAACTAGACCCAAAATAAACCTTCTTAGATAAGAAACTTTTCCCACTAAACTTCTCAACTCCTTCAAAGTTATAGGGGAATTGAGAGCAGCTATTGCCTGGGCCTTCACGGGATTCAAATCAATCCCTCAGTGATGAACAAGAAAACTCAAGAACTTCCCTGAAGATACCCTAAAGGTACATTTAGAAGGGTTCATCCTCAAGTTATTTTATTTGCACCTTTCAAAGACTTGCCTCAAACGCAATAAGTGCTTAAATGGATTCTTTGCCTTCATGACAATATCATCAACATAATCTTCTACCTGTTTATGGAGCATGTTGTTAAAGATCAAAGTCATAGTCCTTTGGTAGGTAGTACCTGCATTCTTTAAGCCAAAAGGCATCACCTTATAGAAATAGTTTCCAAAAGGTGTTTTGAAGATAGCTTTCTATGCATCTATTGGCTCCATAAAGATTTGATTACACACATTGTAGCCATCCATAAAGGAAAAACATTCATGATCAGCTACTACATCCATGAAAATATCAACATTGGAGAGTGGGAATTCATCCTTTGGACAAGACTTATTGAGATCCCGAAGTCCACACAAATTCTTATCTTACCGTCGTTCTTCTTTACACGGACTATGTTGGCTAACCAACTTGGACATTCAATCTCTTTAATAAATCCTGCCTTTTAAAGGTTATTCACTTCAACTTTTATTTTTTCCTCTAAATCCAAACGGTATTTCCTTGGTGGTTGATTCATAGGCTTAGCATTAAGATCCACCTTTAACTTATGTGTTACCAGGCTCGAACTCAAACCCAGACCTAGCATTTCTTGGTAACTCTAAGCAATAACATCATAGTATTCCTTCAACAAGGCTATTAGCTTCTTTCTTTCTTCTTTAGGCAAACCCTTGCTGATTTTCACCTTCTTCTCCATCATTTTGATCAATCTCAACAAGTTCTTCCTGCACGTTCTTGACAACATCATTCATGTACTCAGGAGATTCTTTCATAGTCTCCTCAACTACATGAACCTCATTTGGCCGTTGCATCAAATTGAGGGAATCAGACTCACCATCCTTCTCATCTCCTTTTTTTGATAGTCAAAACTCATATACCACCTTGCCATCAGGCCTGGTGGTTCTCCTTATCTTGGAGGGCCTTTTTGGCTCCACAACTTCGTCATCATCTTCTTCCTATCTTTGCAAAGCAGTGGGGTTAAAAGGAAGAATTCAGTTTTCATCCTTGGGTCCATACTTTTAATATAAGGCTGCTTCAGCAAAATAGAGTTCCGCTCTATAAAAAGGCATCTTAGTGGCCTCAATAATCACTTGCCTATTCCTCTAAACGGCCTTCACACATTGATGATATGTGGAAGCCATAGCCTTATATGCCTTCAGCCATGGACGACCTAGAATGATGTGATAAGACGTATTTCCCTTCATTACATGCATGAGAGTGGGTGCTCGAATTGGCCAAACCCTAAGATCCAAAGACGCATGCCCTAGGGTACACTACCACAAAGACCTTATCCCTACTACCTGAAGTGGCTTTAGGATGATCCTCTCTCTCGAAATGCCCAAGGCATTAAATGCTGGGAGCATGGTTTTAAAAAATCGGACAGGACCGGTTGGTTCAACCGACCACTAATCCAGTTCGGTTATGATTAAAAACCAGAAATTAGCTAAAAATTGGGAATATTAAAAAACTGGCTAGTTTAACCGTGAAACCGAAAATCGGTACGTTCAATCGGTTATTGGCCAGTTGTGTTGAGACTGAAAAACTACACTGTTTTTTGACATTTTTCCTAACCTAAAACTACGTTGTTTTGGGGAAACCTATCCCTAAAAACTCATATCCTCTCTTTTTCTTTCCCTCTCTCACACTCTCAGCCTCTGCCTCTGCCTCCTTTTTCTCTCGGCCTTGCAGTATTTTGAGTAGATGAATGAGCTTCAAAGGACAAGAACTAAAGAACACTTAATCTTTTCTCATCTTCAGTTCTTGTAAAAGAAACGAAATTTAGGGGAGAAGCAACACTAATCTATTGTAAAAGAAATGATATTTTGGGAACATGCTAGTTGTGGAGTGAGGTTGAACTTTGCTTGGCAGAGAGAGAGGTAGAAGAAGATGTATAAAATGAAAAGAAGAAATGAAGAGTGAAGAATTAGATTTGGATTTTGTAAAATGAGGAGAAGAAGCAAATTTGAATTGAGTGGTATTCGGTATTCCCAGAGCAAAAGGAGAAGAAAGTGGGGTTAGGTGGAGAAAATTTAATGCAAAAGGAGAAGAAGCAAATTTGAATTGAGTGGTATTCGGTATTCCAAGAGCAAAAGGAGAAGAAAATGGGGATAGGTGAAGAAAATTTAATGCTAATGGTGGAGAAAATTTAATGCTAGAGGTAGGTGGGATATTAGGGGAATTATTTAGCTATTTATTTTTTTATTATAAGTTTGTTTTTATAGATTGTGATTAAACTTTTGTGATATAAAATTTTTAAAGTAAATATTATTAGTTACTATAAATTATTATAAAATTTAGTTATTATTTTTCTAATTATAAAATTATTAATTATTAATTATGACATCATCGGTTTGACCATCGGTCCAGCCCCGGTCGGACCAGAAAACTGATAATCAACTCTTTTTACAGTTCTTTGTCTGTATTGGTTTTTAAAAACCATGGTTGGGAGATATAGGATATTGGCGGATGCACCTGTGTCTACCAGGGCCCTTTTGATTTGAGATGCTCCCAAAAAGGTAGTAAGATATAAAGGTCTGTCACCATTGACAACTTGGTTAGCTAGATCTTTATTAGAAAAGGTGATTGAATCCTGCTTCTTGTTGGGAAATTTGGAACCAAGTTGATAGAATTAGCATGTTTTAAACCCAAGTTGTTAATTAAATTTATTATGAATAAACCTTGTTAAAACAAACAAATATCAATCAATATCATGTCAATATCATGCATAACGGAATAGTAAATAAGACAAGATATGATGACCTAGGAAAACCAATGAAACAAACTTATTTCACAGTAAAAAACTTGGGGGGAAAACCTTCCAGAAAAACAATCTCCTATAATAAAGAGAAGTTTCAGATCTAATACAAAACTTTTGTTCCTAGATTCTATAATCCATATAGATGAACTTACAGTAGAAACCTTCTATTGCTTCAGAATCTCTGAACTCTTCAATATATGAACGCCACCTTTTTGCACAAATCGTAGTACGTGACTAACCAATGATGCACGGATCCTAATACATGACTAACTCCAACAACTTGAAGAAGATGTTGTTGGCTGCAAAGTTCTTCACTTCATCAACAATGAAGATCAAGAAGTACTTCGTACAAAATCCTTGGGGTAAAGACGCAGTAACTTCTACAAAGAGAAAGATGAACTAAAGCAATTTATGTCTTCGGTCACAATATGCGTGTAACAACAAGTGCAACAATCTTGAGACGACCCTTAAAATAATCATTCTATATGTCTAGGGTTATGAGAAAGGAATCCCTACACAAATACTCAAGGATATGCATGTAATCAGATCTGGAAATTCTGATTTCGTAATTCTCCACAGATACAGCTTGTGTCAAGCTTCAACATCAAATCTTGATAGATAGGCTTCAGTCGAGACATAATGACGAACACTTCTTCACTTGTTTCTTGGACAGATTTGCGTGGCTTTAACACTTAACTTGAACAACATGTTTCTTAAAGTTTTAAGCTATCCTAGATCTACCCAATTACAAGTAAAGTGCGTTTTGTCAAAGGATTAACCAATTACATCAAATATGTCCCTAACAAAGAGAAAGGATACCGTGTGCTTTGGCAAGGATTAGGAACTGCTATTGCAAGGGAATTTTTGGTGAATGGGGCTATATTTTGTTCTTATGAGATAGCTCTGAGGTCCCTATTTAACAATGTCAGCATTCCAATTGAGAATGCAATTTAGGAAATACTTCTCTTTTTTCCAAGCAAAGAGGCTAACTTATATTGGTCCTTAATGAATAGTGTAGTGGGAAAACCATAACAACAATATAAATCATGTATTGTTGAAGGCTTGAGGCACTACTTATGTAATTTTCGTAGATGTCAACACTTATATCAAACAATTGTAGGAAGCAATGAATGCAACACTAGTAAAGTTACACCATTAATTGTAGAGAAAAGTTCCAACTACTTGACCCTTTAAATGGGAAAAATACACAATTCATCGAATATATGGGTCATCCCTCTCACATGAAGGTGAACCTCACAAGTTGTGGGGTTTACCTCCATGTGAGAGGGAGGACTGATGCACTCATGTATGATATACCTCCTTTAAATAACCATTGTGTGTCCTTAAATTATATTTCTTATTTAATAGTTATTATATATATATATATATATATATATATATATTGTTACAAAAAGTTGAGAAAAGAGATTTAAACCTTAGTGAATTTAGTTCCCTTATAAAGGAGACTAAGCATTGTCTTAAAAAACTCTTGACATTTGTTTGGATAACTTAATGAATTGTGATCATGGACAGAGCTAACGGTAGGTGGTCGTTTTTCACTTTACTTTTGGAAGAGATTATTTCCATTGACTTATTTAATTTTAAAAATATATCGTATAAAAGTACAACTCTATCAAGAAAACATGAGGCTTAAAGAAAATCTATATATTAGTTAGATATAAAATAAGTAATATTTTAAGCTAAAATAATTAGTAGCTTTACCAAAAAACAGATATTTATGCAAGTTGTATGTGGATTTTCTTGCTTTTAAATATCGCTTAGTTATCAACCACATGAATGGATTGTTAGTTTTCTAATTGATCTCAAATGCTATATGTATACGTTCACATACACTTGCGTAAATGTTCATCTCAAATATAAATTGTGTCCCCTTTAAAGTCAAATTTGGACTCTGCCATTAATTGTGATACACATATATTTCATTTAAATCACCGCATAATAGAGTGCAGGAGATTCCTACAAAATAGATTAAAGAAAGACTTGGTCTTCAAAGAATTTGGCTATGTTGTTGATAGCTTTAAGTAAAATATATCCTCAAACATTTGATTGTGTCTTCATTTATTGATAAGCTCTACAATATTTTATTTATTAGTGATAATTGTTAGCAAGGTACATAGCTAAAAGGTTGGCCGAATTTTCATGCTCCTCATCTAAAATTTTTTATTTAATTGGTTCTTCTCATAGGGATATTATAAATTTTATTATACAATTCTTACAAACTGATATGACAATAATCACAAAAAAAAGTAAGACAATAATCACAAAAAAAAGTAAGTTAAACATTTATTTATTATATTGTTAACACTAATCACAATTAATGTTACATCAAATCATTAACCTTTTGTAAAAAAATTGATAATAACTTTGATATTTTCCTTATTGAAATCAAAGCCAAAGAAGATAGCAAAAAATAAGCATTCCTTATGCAAATAGCATAGAAAGGGATACCCATTCGCTGCACAATCGAAATGAAGATGCATTATCCAACTCCTATATATCATGCACCAACACATGGTATTGTTATAGTGCCCTACACAAACTTGTTGAGTCAAATAAATTGAGTGCTGGGAATTCATGACAAAAAAGTAGAGTCTTGTTGATTTTATGATGGATATTTTTAGTGCAAGAGGAAGACCTAATACTTGTTAAAGAAAAGCGATTTTTTGGAATCTCAACACCTTCTTGATACCTTTGGTTGACCTATCAAAGTATCTTGACACCTCCCAATACCTCCTCAATCGATTGAAAATAACATATTCAAATTTTGACTTGACGCGATTTTTATTAAGTTAGTTGTACAAGTTGATTTTTTTTTTATTAAGAATGACTATTACAAAATTGGAAAGGCATAATCCTTAAAATTTTCAGAGATGAGATGAGATCTTAGTCTTTATCTAGTGTACTTGTGAGATCAAAATCTTAGCCTCCATCCAGTGCACCCGTGAGTTCAAAAGAAATATTCTTTGCGTTGTATCTCGTTGGTGAGATCAAAAGTTGAAGTCATAAAGCTTTCATCCCAATTCCACTACCATGGAGAAAATTTTTAAGTGGGTACTTGAAGCTGTGAGCGGGGTTCACATTCAACAAAATCTACTATAGAAGAGTCCATGAATTTAAAGGTGCATTGTAATGTTAGAATGTACTATAGAAGGTATAAGAGTAAAGTTATTATGTTTTGTGAAACTTCAATTTTGTTTGTGGATCTAATTTCCTTGGGGTTTGTGTCTAAGCCCCCACAACGGTTTTTCTTTTGAAATAATTTTTCCATCAATTTTCCCTACGTCATCATATGTTGAGTGTAATTTGTTTCCATTGTTACTTATTTTTACACAATATCGATGTTGATTAAATGAAACCAAAGCCTAGAACATGATTGGAATTATCAAATAACTTGGCCTAAAATTGGTTAATCGATACAATTAGGGTCTAAAAGTTCTAACAATTGGTATCAAAGCAAGTACACTTTGATTGGATATAATTTTTTGAGTGTAATCCTTGTCATAGATAAAATTAAATGTCTTGACGTTCTTAACGATGATGCTATTGATTTTATGAGTATATGTGAAACTTTTTGTAGGAAATTATCTGAGTATTTAAAAATTACTAAAAAAATCCCTTGTTAAAATGGTTAAACTTGAAAATGAGGAATTAAGTGTTTATTCCTCAATTTGTGGACAATTTAACTTAGATTTTCAAAATTTTCCATTAATTTAGTTCTCTTTTTCTTTCATTTTTGGTTTCTTTTTTTGGATATATCGATAGTTGGGGTAGGAGAATTTGAATCCCAAATATCTCTATTGGAAATACAAGAAAATATCAATTGAGTTACAAGACTCTTGGCTTGAATTTTGGTTTTTTAAAAGATAGATTCATTTTTTTTAGGGGGGGGCTCTTGTTTTGATGAGAATGATTAAAATCTCAATTGACTCTTTATAATTATTTATATTTTAAAGATAAATAAATTTAATAATTAGAAATTCCATATTTATCTTATAAGAACTTCTCTTTAAAAGAAAAGATAGTATCTTATATTAAAGAATTGTAAAAAGTATACAACATGAAGTCTTGAGTCTGAACTTAGGGATGTCTAGAGTCTAGACAAGAAGACCAACACAGAACTCAATGACAACAAAGCTTATTCCTAAAATAAATAAATAAATAACTAAAACAAAAACTAAAAATAGAGTTTATGAAAATGGATTTTTTTTTCAAAATAACACCCATTTTCAAACAATTTTGTTAATTAGTAAGTTTTCTAAACTATTTAGGAAATTAGCATCTTAAATCTCTTAAACTCGAGTTCACTGTAGCAACTCGAGTCTCTCAGACTCGAGTTCCACGTGAAACTTGAGTCTTAGATACATGAGTTCCCTAACAACCCATATTTCTCTAAAGAATGAAGCAAGAAGCAAATTAACCAGAAAACTAAAGAACGAAGCAAACTAGCAACCCAAAAAACGAAAAAGGTGATGCAAGAAAAACAACAAAGCAACAACTAGCCCAGAAACAATGAAGCAACAACAAACCCAGATCTCCCTAACCTAAATCGCTTGGTTTAGACTGCGGCGAAGGATTCAGGCGAGGGAAATTAGCTCGGACTAAACTTCCATTCCCTCTGCTCTCTGAACTTCCATGGTTAAGCCTTTGGGTTTGGGTATTTTCTAAATCCTTGACTTGGTCTAGAGAAAGAAAAAAGAAGGAAGAACGGGAACATAGTTTTTGCTAGAACTAGAAATTGAGTCTCTAAAACTCAAGTTCCACGTGGGTTTTAATCCAAACTTGAGTATTAGATACTCGAGTTACTACAATGAACTCGAGTCTCATGGACTCGAGATGCTAGTTTCCTAAAGAGTTTGGAAATCTTGCTAATTAACGAAATTGTTTGAAAATAGGTTTTATTTTGAAAAACAAAATCCTATGAAAAGCAAGAAAAACACAGGACAAAAAATAATAATATGTGGGTTGTTGGTAGTTTGCCAATAGCATAGAAGCTCCATCCAAGATTGCCTTCTGGTGTACTTGAACTTTGTCAAAGTATAATTTTTTTTTTCAAGCATTCCATATAGCCCAGAAAATGACTGCCCAAGTCTCAAGTTCCTGCAAGTCCAACTTATTAATCTTTCAATTGGAATAATGAGAATTAATATTTTAATTTTAAAAATGGTTGTTTTCATGGAAAATTTTCTTCTAGCCTGATTCCGTCAAACTAGACTTTTTTATCGGCCCAATTTATTTATTATAATTTATTTTTGATGATGCGAAGAAAATCAGTAAGCTGGATGCTTCGGATTAGAGAGGGCTAACGGTTGCCTAGATAGCCTGAACAAGAAAAGAAAGTAATCAAAGGTGACCGGGGTCGCCGGCCAATAACCCTCCGATGACAAAGTCAGTTTTCTCCCAATTATTTTTAAGTTCCAACTTTTTAGGAATTATGTCACGTACCTTTTCTTGGTCTGAACCAGCATTTATATAGTGTCTTAAGAGCGGTTATTGGATTTGTAACTTCCCCTTCATTTGAGGGGATTTGTGTTCGAATATAACTTCCTCAACTGCTTAGGAGTTACCCTCTTTGTGCGTAACGGTCACTGGGGGTTACACGTATTATACGGAGACATTTTCCACTTTCATAAATTTTTCAAGTGCCTATGTGTCGTCCATAATTTCTCGTCCTGAGGCCTTCGAGGCAGCTTACCTCGACTTGAGCACATCAGGACAGCTTACCTCGTCTTGAGCACATCAAGGCAGCTTACCTCGTCTTGAGCACATCAAGGCAGCTTATCTCGTCTTGAGCACATCAAGACAGCTTACCTCGTCTTGAGCACATCAAGACAGCTTACCTCGTCTTAAGCACATTGTTCGTCCTGGACGATCTTCATGGACAAAATTGGAGTTGTATTTTATCACACCCCATTAGTTGCCCCCTTGCCCATGGGTCGTCTAGGACTCACATCTACTGACGCCATTATTTGGACAGGCTTCCTTATGTCAGTAGTTGTACGTGCCACTTGTTATGATCTAACTGGAAACCAATCATGTCAGCTCGTTTTTCAAGGGACGTGCCATTTGTTGCTTTTTGGCTGGTCGCGTCGCTTCATGTACTAGGGTCAATGCCTATAAATAGTAGAATTCCTCCGCTACCCTCCTTATTTTCTCAAATTTTCTTCTTCGACCTCCCTCGTCTTAGCTCCTCGTCTAGAAGTTTCTTGCGTCAATAGTCTTCTCTCGTCTAGTTCTAGGTATTTTCTTCAATCTTTGTCTTCAGGTTTTAAGTTTCTTCCTTAAAAATGTCTGAGGTAGTCCTTTCCTCATCTAGCGATAGTATTGTCAAAGCCATAGACGAGTACCAAGATCCAAGTAGTTTTAGTGGTTCCAATGATAGTTCTAGGAGTAGCTATAGCAGTAGTGATGGGAATACCACAAACGAGTATACGTCTGGTGTCCCTGGGGTTCCATTAGAGGTATTTAGGGAACAGCATAGGACGAGGGTCAAATCTGGTTCTAGGGCTGGTACAAGTGTTCCCTCGTCTTCTGCTCAAGACGAGGAGGAGGAGGAGGTAGTTTACACTTGTGCTGTAGGGTTTGGTTCTAAGATGGACAAGAAGAAGTTGGATCTTCTCAAGATGAGGTACTAAATCCCTGATAGTTTAAACCCTAGGTTACCCGTTCGTGACGAGTGGTGTTGTCAACCCCGTTTTGGTGTTGGTATTTACGAGGCTTACCTCCTAGGGGGTTTGAGGTTGCCCCTCAATGCCTTCGCCAGGGAGTTACTTTCCAGATTAGGTTTAGGAATATGTCAATTAAACTCCAATGCATGGAGGTTGATAGTAGCCATGCAAATTTTGTGGAGGGAGGTTTTTTAGGGGAACCGTCCTCTTACCGTGGATGAGTTCCTCTTCTGTTATAAACCCTACAAAATTAACCAGTCCCTTGGTTTTTATCAATTTACAGCTAGAGGGAAGGATTGTAGATTGATAAAGTCCTTAGTCACGTCAGACAGAAACTGGAAGACGGAATTTTTCTTCGTCTCTGGTTTCTAGGCTGGTCATCCTAGTGACATTGACAAGGATTCATTCCCTCCCTATACAGAAGAGATAGGGAACCTTCGTCCTGAAGGTATGTGTTTGTCATTGTATTTGTTACACTCGTCTTTAACTATAGTCGTCTAACGTGCTTTTTGTTTTATTTTGTTTTGAAGGTGTTAGACGACCCCATTTAGATAGGTTCCATTTGGAACGAGTCCAAAAAGCTTGTCTTTACAACGACAAAACTTTTCACTTTCTGATAACTTTACGGCATCTTGCCACTTGGGGTTTAGGTCCTAACCCTTCGGACGAGGCTATTGCCCACAAAGTTACTGTTAGAAGACGTAAGTTTTGTCTTCTCTTTTTTTTTTTTAATTTATTTTTTACTGACGTCTTTACTTGCAGGGATGGCGACGATGAAGCAGAATAAAGGCAAGGACGCGGTGGACGAGGAAATTGGGCCTGGAGCTAAGTCCCATCCTCGTCCAGTTTTTGGCGACAAAAGGAAGAGCCTTTCTTTAGGCGTAGACTTGGGAAACCTCCCAAGTAGGCGCAAGGACAAGAAGGCTAAGCTCCGGTCATCCAAGCCTCAAGACGTTCAAGCTAAGGACCAACCTAGCTCTCTTCTCGTCCCTCTCAGCCATCCTGTTCAAATCCTGGATGTTTATCCAGAACTTCCTCCTCCACTCATCCCGTCTAGAGTTGAAGCTCCTACCTCGTCTCAACCTTCCCACCATGTCCCTCACAATCTCCTTGAGAATGAGGACCTAGCTTGGGAGAAGTTTGAGAAGGTAGTGATGGACGAGGACGTGACGGCATGTTACAACATGTCGTTGAAGGATTTTGAGCACTCTGGTGTTCATGACCTTTTCAAGGTTTGTAAGTTTATATGTTTGTTTCGTCTTGTTATTAGCTTATGTATGCATTATAACAAAGCTTTGATTTATGCAGGCAATGTCTAAGTTCATCACGGCGTCTAGATAGGCAACTGAACTAGACAAGACGAGGATATTGCTGGAAAAGACGGTCAAGAAAGGGAAGGACGAGTCCAAGAGGTGGGCGGAGGTGGCAGCCAAGGCTAAGGACGATGCAGAGAAGCTGTGAAATCGCGTCGTTGAGCTGAAGACTGAAGTCCATGAGAAGGACGATCGTCTTGATTTCCTTCAAAAAAGGAATGATGAGTTAGACACCCTTTTGGAGAAAGCTAAAGGAGACACCGTTGCAGAGTTCAAGGCGTCCAAAGAATTTACTAATTCAATGGACGCCAACTACGCAGCTGGCTTCGAGGATTTTAGGATGGACGCCATGGACAAATTCCCCAAGGTGGACTTCAGTTCTATCAAGCTGAACCTTGGTGGGGCGTCTACAAGCTCTTTCGTCCAAACTAGCTCTGAAGATATCAATGTGGAGGACGACGCTACCACCTTGCCCCCTCAAGACGAGCCAAACGCCAATACTCCATCAGTTTAAAATGTCTGCTTTGATGTAATTTGCTTTGTTTCTTTTTCTTTTCTTTTTATTGAAATGTATTAGAATACAATCATCTCATCTAGAATGTTAAAGACAAGTTTATTAACAATTGCCTTAAGGCTTAATTTAAGGGTTTTTGGACGATGGTCATCTACCCTTTTTCTCTATTTCAATGAATGTCTATTTTTATTCATTATTTGTTTTTGTATGGACGTGCTTGCCTTTGTCATTGTGATTGAAGCTTGTATATTTCTTAAGTGTTAAAGGGTCGTCCTTATACTTTTCTTATGGACGATGTTATTATTTTTTTTTATCCACGTTTTTCTATAGACGAAGTGAGGATAGCCTTGACATTTCCTTCGTCCATAGACTTGGCCCACGTGCCTCGTCTATAGGATTGGCTTGTTTGCCTCGTCCATAAGCTTGGCTTTCGCCTTGTCCATAAGCTTGGCTTTTTGCCCTTTTGTCAAGGACGTTTTCTAGTGTTCGACTCGTCGTAGAGCACCTGTGTGTCTTGGCTAGATGCTCGTCCATGGACTTGTACTTCACTATAATTTTTGTGCCTTAGCTTAATTTACACTTGGTCCTCGTTTTGAGGAAAACTCGTGAACATTACATCTCTGCGTCCAAGGATTTTTCGTTCGTCTTAAGGTTTTGCCCTCCTCATGGGTCTTATCATGGAAGTTTGATTTTATGCATAAAACACATTGAAAATCCAAACTATATCATTATATAAGCATTATTCACAAACATGGCACCTGCTTAAAAGCTAATGCCTTATGAAAGTATATAGGAAAATACTTAAAATATATAACCTCGTCTTTCACAAACTTGTCCGTAGAGGGTGCAAAAGTTTAAGAACTAGTGCACCTTTATTCTTAGTACACACCATAGCAGTAGTACGAACACTAGTGGATATTAAACATAGTAGTAGAGTCGTCCATAATTGTAACCTCGTCCTTGATTAACTTCATTCAAGCCCATTACTGATAGTACCTTCTCAGGTGCTCCACATTCCAAGGATGCTCCAGCTTTCGTCCGTCCAGAGCTTCCAAGTAATATGACCCCTGCCTCTTGTAGTTGACTACCTTGTATGGTCCTTCCCAATTGGGTCCCAATTTTCCATGAGCTGGGTTCCTAGTTGCCAAGGATACTCTTTTGAGAACGAGGTCCCCTATACTGAAGTGTCTGGGTTTCACCATTGCATCATGCTACCTGGCCATAAGATTCTTGTATCTTGCTGTTCTTTGCTCCACATCCAACCTTACCTCGTCAATGAGATCGAGGTCAAGACGGAGTAATTCTTTGTTTTCTTTCGCCTGATACCTCAACACTCGATGGTCAGCCATATGAACTTCTACCGGTATGACCGCTTCGCTTCCATAGGCTAATTTAAAGGGGGTTTCTCCTGTCAGGGTTCTCATAGTTGTCCTGTAGGCCCAAAGAACGCCTGGTAACTCGTCTGGCTATATTCTCTTTGCCCCCTTGAGCCGAGTTTTGATGATTTTCAGCAAAGATCGATTTGCTACCTCTGCTTATCCATTTGCTTGTGGGTGGGAGGGTGAGAAGTAGTGATTTTTTATTCCGAAGTGCTCACAAAAGTCCCTGAATGGTGCGTTGTCGAACTGTTGTCCATTGTCCGATACCAGCACCCTCGGTACTCCGAACCTACACAGAATATTCTTCCAAACAAAATTCTTAATGTTTTGCTGTGTAATCTTTGCAAGGGGTTCAGCCTCCACCCACTTTGTAAAATAGTCAATCCCTACTACCAAAAACTTCATTTGTCTAGTTCCATGGGGGAAAGGACCTAGGATATCCAGTCCCCATTATGCGAAGGGCCATGGGGCCATCATTGGGGTCTGGTACTCCGACGGCTGCCTAGGGACGTTGCTGTAGCGTTGACATTGGTTGCACACCTTGACATAAGCCTTAGCATCTGCCTGAACCATGGGCCAGTATTAGCCGGCACGAATGATCTTATGGACGAGTGATCTTGCTCCTGAGTGATTCCCACATGCTCCTTCATGAACTTCCCTCAAAACATAATTAACTTCGTCCGGAGCTAGGCACCTTAGGTAGGGCTGAGATAAGCCTCGCTTATAAAGCACTTCATTTATAAGGACATACTTTGCAACCCTGACCCTTAGTTTCCTAGCTTCGTTCTTGTCTTCTGGAAGCTTCCCATCCTTCAGATAGATTACAATCGGACTCATCCAATTTTCTTCCCCTCCAATTTGCTGTATTTCTAGGAGGTCTATGCTCGGCATGTATTGGACTTTGCCATACTCGTCCATAACTCCACCTGCCAATGCTGCTCTCACCAACGCATCTGCTTCCATATTTTCCTCCCTTGAGAGTTGAACAAAACTCACTTCTGAAAATTTTTGCACAAGCCTTCTCACTTTGCTGAGGTATCTCTTCATTCGATCTTCCTTGGCATCGCACATTCCATTCACCTGGTTAATGACTAGCTGTGAATCTCCTCTGACTATCACTGACTCCACTCCCAGGGACTTAGCCAATTCCAGCCGTTTGAGTAGTGCTTCATATTCAGCTTCATTGTTGGTAGTTTGGTACTGTAGACGGGCTGCATACTCCAACTTATCTCCTTCTGGGGACTCAAGTATGACTCCAATCCTTCCTGCGTACATTGTAGATGACCCATCCACACTGATAACCCACTTTCTTGTTCCTTCGTCCTTGGCCAGCTCGTCTTGACTTGGTGTGAACTCAGCAATGAAGTCCGCCAACGCTTGCGCCTTTATTGCATTCCTTGGCTAGTACCTGACATCAAATTCGCTAAGCTCCACTGCCCACTGGACTAGCAGTCCTGCGGCTTCCAATTTATTCATTGCTTTCTTTAGGGGGTGATCCGTTAGGACAATGATGACATGAGCTTGAAAGTAGTGCCTCAACTTCCTGGAAGCCGTGACCAAGGCGAACGCTAACTTCTCCATCATCGGGTACTGTCCCTCCGCTTCTCTAAGTGCTCGGCTGTTATAGTATACCGATTTTTGCACTCGTTCTTCTTCCCTGACCAGTGCAACTTATGGCATGCGGGGACACTGCCAAGTACAAATACAGCTCTTCACCAGATACGGATAGACTTAGTAAAGGTGCCTTTGTGAGGTAAGTCTTCAAATTGTGGAAGGCACTTTGACACTCATCCGTCCATTCAAACGCCTTCCTGAGGACTTTAAAGAACGATAAACACTTGTCAGTAGCTTTTGAAACAAACCTGTTGAGGGCGGCAACTCGCCCTGTAAGAGACTGGACTTCTTTAATATTTTTCGGCAGTTCCATATTGAGTATTGCTTGGATCTTATCTGGATTTGCCTCAATGCCTCTATGTGAAACCATGAACCCCAAGAACTTCCCTGATGAAACTCCGAAGGCATACTTGCTTGGATTAAGTTTCATGTTGTACCGTCGAAGTGTGTCAAAGGTCTCTTGAAGGTTGTCCAGATGTTTTCACTCGTCCAAACTCTATACCAGCATATCATCAAGACCTCTACATTTCTTCCAATTTAAGGTCGAAACATTTGGTTCGCCAGCTGCTGGTAAGTCGCCCCCGCGTTCTTCAAACCAAAGGGCATTACCTTGTAGCAAAACAATCCTTGGCTGGTGATGAATGAAGTCTTCTCTTAGTCTGCCTTGTCCATCCTTATTTGGTTGTAGCCTGAGAAGGCGTCCATGAAGCTCAGCAACCTGTGACCAGTCTTTGGGTCTACCAGCTGGTCAATGCGTGGTAGCGGATAACTGTCTTTTGGGCAAGCTTTGTTTAAGTCGGTAAAGTCCACACACATTCGCCACTTGCCATTGCCCTTCTTTACTATGACTACATTCGCCAACCAGTCTGAGTAGTAAACTTCCCTAAGGAACCCCGCCGTAATCAACTTCTGTACTTCTTCTTTGATGGCATTGTCTCGCTCAGGAGGAAATACCTTCTTCTTCTGACGCACGAGTTTGGAGAAGGGACATACATTCAAGCGGTAGGTAATGACACTTGGATCAATACCCGGCATATCTTCATGACTCCACGCAAAGACATCAAGGCTTTTCTTCAAAAACTGGACCAGTGCATTCTTCGACTCTTCTTCCATGCTCGCTCCTATTCTAGTGAACTTCTCGGTTCTACTATCGTCTAAGGGAACCTCTTCTAACACCTTAACAGGCTCCGCTGTGATTCTTCCTTCGTCTATACTCATTGTCTGTACATGCTCGTCCATCGCCAACATAGCTAGGTAGCACTCTCTAGCAGCTAACTGATCTCCTTGCACTTGACCCACACCATGTTCAGTTGGGAACTTAACGGACAAATGGTAGGTAGAAGTTATCGCCTTCTAGCTATTCAAAGTAGGCCTTCCAATAATAGCATTATATGATGATGAACAATCAACCACGAGAAAGTTTACCTCTTTGGTTATCTGTTGCAGGTATGTTCCAATCACTACTGGCAGTGTGACGATGCCCACCGATTGTACCTTCATTCCCCCAAATCCTACCAAGGGCGAACTCACTGGACGTAGCTGATCTCGCCCTAACCTCATTTGTTGGAAAGCGGGATAATACAGAATGTCCACCGAGCTTCCATTGTCTACTAACACCCTTCTGGTGATATAGTCGGCAATGAGTAGGGTGATGACAATCGCGTCATTGTGGGGGTGATGAATTCTTCTAGCATCCATGTACATGAATATGATGGCTTACTCGTCAGCTTCCCTCGTCCTGGGAGATCGTCCTGACAATTGGACGCTTTGAACCACCTTCAGGTATGTCTTCCTTGATTTAGATGACTGCGCTGCTGAGATTCCTCCTATAATAACACTTATTTCTCCTAGCGGGGGTCGTGAGGACTCTTTCACCTTGGCCTTCAACTTCTCGTTCTTGTGATCTCGTCCAACGAAATTCCTCAATTTTCCTTGCCTGATGAGGTTCTCTACCTGCTGCTTCAAATCAAAACACTCGTCTGTGTCGTGCCTATGGTCCCTGTGAAAGCGGCAATATTTGTTCCTGTTGCGCTTGTTAGGATCTCCCTTCATTTTCTCAGGCCACTTCAAGGACAGATCATCCTTGATTTGTATAAGGACTTGCTTTAGCGGGGTATTCAGGGGAGTGTACTGCTGACTTCTTAATGACGAACCTGCCTTTTTGCCATCTCTATCCCTTTTCTCATCTACTCGGGTCTTCTTGGGACGAGGACCTTGGTCTGGATGTCGTGGATGACCTGCTTCCAAGCGTTCTGACCTTTTTCTCTTCCTATTATTGCGTCCTCAGCATTCATGAAGTTCTGGGCTGAATGGACGAGTTTAGCCATAGTCTGAGGCTCCTGCTCGTACAGTTTATGAATAAACAAGTCAGAATTGACTCCATTATGGAAAGCGAACAACAACAACTTATCGTCCATTTCGTCCACCGTCAAGGCCTCCCTGTTGAAACGGGTGATGAAGGACCGTAAACTCTCATTCTCCCCTTGCTCAATGGTTAACAAACTGGAAGAGGAATGCTTGTGGCGTTGTCCTCCGATGAAGTTATTAACAAACATCTTACTCAACTCCTCGAACGACCCGACAGAATTTGGAGGTATCTTGCTGAACCACACCCTCGCTGATCCCTTAAGTGTGGTAGGAAATGCTCTGCACATAATCTCGTCTGGAACTCCTTGAAGGTACATGGTAGTCTTAAAAGTAGCAATGTGATCACATGGGTCACGATTTCCATCATATGAATCCAGGGAAGGCATTTTGAACTTAGGGGGTAAAGGATGGCTGTTGATGAAAGCAGTGAATGGGGAGTCCGTTCAGTGACCCAAATCTTCCATAGGGTTTGCTCGCCTCATATTCTCCTTCATTTCTTCCATGGCTTTTCTCATCTGGTCCATTTCTCTCTCCAAATGTGGCACCCTTCTAGAAGTAGTACCTCTTGTTTGATCCTCAGACTCAACATTTTCTCCTCTACCCTCTTGACCCTAGGGTTGTCCCTGTGTATGTCCTTCATGGTGTTGCCTCCTTAAGTTGATCTCCCGGTTCAACTCCTGATTTTGGCGGGTCAGTTCCGCCATAGCAGCAGCCATGGACTGCATTTGTTGAATGTAAGGCGGTTGTATAACGGGCGCTGACTGACGATCACGGTAGGGATGACTAGAGGCATCCCTACTCTCCTAGTGACCTGGGCTGGTAGCCCTTGATCTTGTCCGAACCATTCAACCTTTTATCTGGAAAAACAAATGGTTGAACGAAAAGAAAAATGAAAATTATTTTCTTCAAAGTCTCTTCCCACACACGGCGCCAACCAATGATGCGAAGAAAATCAGTAAGCTGGATGCTTCGGATTAGAGAGGGCTAACGGTTGCCTAGATAGCCTGAACAAGAAAAGAAAGTAATCAAAGGTGACCGGGGTCGTCGGCCAATAACCCTCCGATGACAAAGTCAGTTTTCTCCCAATTATTTTTAAGTTCCAACTTTTTAGGAATTATCTCACGTACCTTTTCTTGGTCTGAACCAGCGTTTATATAGTGTTTTAAGAGCGGTTATTGGATTTGTAACTTTCCCTTAATTTGAGGGGATTTGTGTTCGAATATAACTTCCTCAACTGCTTAGGAGTTACCCTCTTTGTGCGCAACGGTCACTAGGGGTTACACGTATTATACGGAGACATTTTTCACTTTCATAAATTTTTCAAGTGCCCACGTGTCGTCCATAATTTCTCGTCCTGAGGCATTCGAGGCAGCTTACCTCGACTTGAGCACATCAGGACAGCTTACCTCGTCTTGAGCACATCAAGGCAGCTTACCTCGTCTTGAGCACATCAAGACAGCTTACCTTGTCTTAAGCACATCAAGACAGCTTACCTCGTCTTGAGCACATCAAGGCAGCCTACCTTATCTTAAGCACATTGTTCGTCTTGAACGATCTTCATAGACAAAATTGGAGTTGTATTTTATCACACCCTATTAATTTTATTCTTTAAAGCATGTCCCAAGTTCATGTAATATAAGGGAATTTGAGGGAAGTGTAGTTTGGAATGTAGGGATAACTCTTTTTTAGGTCTTTTGCATGAGCTCAAGTTATGTGTACTGCTGTGTGGGCTGGGGACGCTGACAACGCTTAAGGCTCATAGAAAGAGTTTAGTACCTGAAATTTTCACCAATTATGACCAACCCATTTTAGCCCCTAGAGATTGGTTGACACCCTTGAGCTGGCCTTGGTGGTTTGACACCACTAAGAATAGCTTTCCAATGAGCTAAAATGATTGGGGAAGAACACCTAACCAAAATTAGGCAAATAATTTCTTCAATTGTGCTTAAAGCAAGTTATGGCCCTACCCAAGCAAAGGTCAACTAAGAAATTACCCTTGTTCAACATCTTGGTGGCCTAAAGTTTCAACCTTTAGCCAAAAAATAGTCATTTAGCACACCCAAGGCTCAATATAAAAGCTCCTCATTCATATCAAACAAAGCTATTCATGTTTTGCCTTTGAAACCATAATTTCATATCAAAATTCCATTATGTCATCAAGGAGGTACATGATTCTAAGCCTAAGGGTGAAAATAGGTATACAAAGGAGTCTTCTCTGTCTCCTTCACCACCTATCTCAAATTCCTTTTATTGCTATATGTGCAAAACAGTTCCAAACTTAATGTATTATGCATATTTTCCATCTCTTTGTTGTTTTGCACTTTGATTTCATTCTTGTAATGCATCTTTAGCCTTTATTAGTCATTGGAATTTTGGGATCATTCTAGCATTTCTACCCTTGTAGCAAAAACGTTCCCAACAACTTTCATTATTCCTCTTAGACTAATCAAAATCAACTAATTTTAGTTCATGCATTAATGATCACTAGCTTGTAACCCCATGCATATGTATGGATACACTTAAAGATATACAATAAGATGCATAATATAATTCCTATATATAATTTAAATACTAGTATTGATAGTCATTTTTATATTTTGTTAACTCTTTAATTTTTTTTAAGTATATTATTAGGTATAAAATGTAAATTGTCCATTTTTTTAAAAAAATTTTGTGAAGCACTTTTTTTTTTTTTACAATTCATTTATTCTAGACTCTTTGATTTTTTTACTTAATAACTCACTTGGATGAATATTTATGATGTGGTCCCACATTTGATTCTAAAATTAAGAAATAAAACTCTTTAAGAATAAATAATTTAGGATACATGGCTCAAAATTGGAATTCTAATTTGAAATTCTAATTTGAGTTTCTCTCAGCTTCACCTATTATTATTATATATATAGATTTCGAAATTTTTTTTCGACAAATGAAAATCATTCTTTCATATGACTTGATCAAAATTTCAAGATTCCTGATGTAGATGCGACATAGTGGTTATCATGATAGAACAATAATTTCTTCTTTTTATTTGAATTTGATACAACACACACAGGGGAATTGCTATTGTAGTTAGGTTAACTATTCAATCAAATAATATTTTCTTGAGAAACAAATGGAAAATTTCTATGCAAAATTGTGCTTAATTTCATATGTGGCAATTTTGTGAAGATCTAATGGGTTTTGGTCCATAACCATGATTTCTAATGTACAAAATGATTCGTTCTTGCTAGCCATGACATGATGATTGGGGCTTCGATTGTTGGGGCTAAACACTGGCAGCAAGTGAAATTGTTAAAACCATAAGCCTAGCAGCACGTGATCATAACTAGCGTAAGTCTCATAGAAAGGGTCTAGCGAGAACCCCGCTCTCTTGGAGCATAAGTGCTGCCAGCGTCTTTAATCCACTCTGTTAGGTTCTAAATATTTAGGAATAAATGTTTAGCTTCCAAATTTATGTAAGTTGAAAAATCAAGAACTAAAACATGTCTAGTTTAAGATTTCTAAATCTTAGAACAATGTTAGACATTGCTCATTCTGGTTCAAGTCAAGATTTAAGAATAGTCAAGCTGCAAAAAGAAAAATTCAGAATCTACAAGGCTCGACTGATTGAGAATCAAATTCTACAGAATTTAAATTAGGCTCAAAGCCTGCGAAAACATTTAGGGTTTGAGTCTAACACTACTAGGTGTAGACACTGCATTTTATACCTTTACAACTCCGGCCCCCGGCCCCTGTTCCCCAATGATGCTAAATTCTAAGATCCAAGGTTGGTTTAGGGTCCAATCAGAAGTTAAATTGACTTGAGAAGTGTTAAAATGAAAAATATAACTTTTAATGAGCAAATAAATCTATTTTTAAAAAATAAGGCCAAAGGAAACCCTCGCCATGTGCACGCAGATTTTGGCATGTGTATGCAAGCACGATCTTGCGCATGCATAGCGATTTCCAGAAACTATACAAGGTAAGTTTTTGGCATTAATTTTGAGGCTTGAAACGAATCCCACATCATTTAGAAGTCGTTCCAAACCTCTTTTTCCACACTATAAAGAGCCTTACATGGTGTGTTTTCCAAACACACAGAAATTTCATGGGAAAACACTAAGATTCACTAGAAATAGTAAATCAAAGACGGAGTTTTTTACTAAACACCCTCAAGTCAATTTTCTTTGATTAGGGCATTTTCTGGCCTTGATCTTTGAGTTTAAGATTACTAATCACTTTTTTATTGGTTTGTGAATAGATTTGACTGAAGAGAATGGTAAAAAATCAAGCTTGAAGAGCTTTTATTTGAGGTATTAAGTTTAAACCTTTCTTTTTCTTTTCTTTTATCTTCTACTATTTAATCTTTCTATTTGTCTTGTTTTCTTGTTTTTATATGCTTTAATATATTTATGTAGTCTAGGTTTACGCTTTGTATGTTTTAAATGCATGTTAGGGTGTTAGGTTTAGTGTTTTAAGTGTAGTTGTGTTTTTAGGGTTTTCTGGGCACTTCCCTATGCAAGCATAATCTTGCCTGCACACTCAAACTTGATTATGCACATGCAAGGAAGTTCATGAACTTGCCCAGAAACCCTAATTTTTTTTTTTTTTTTTTGCTTTTGCTTTCACATGTATCTTTTTTTATAGCATCTTTCACGTATTTTCATACTTCCAAAGTCTATGTTTCACATGTTTAATTACTTGGTTAGTCTCAAATGTTAGGATTAGTGCTTTATGGTTTCAATGCTATGAACATAGATTCATATGCTCTGCATAATGTCATAGGTGTTGAGTTGCTGCAAGGTAAGTAAAGGTAAGTCATGCATTTGTGGTTGGATCTTGCTGTGATGATAGAGATGAATATGCCTGTTTGGATGAATTATGCCTAATCACATGTTTGCTTGAATCTTTTTTTCTGTTTTTGTTTCTGCCTTGGATTAGTGTTATGTGTTGTTGCCTTGAATATGACATGATGCCATGCTAGATGAATGCTAGGATGATGTGATGAGATGTATGTTAGGGTATGCTACTATGTAATATGATTTGTGATGAATGCTTTGATGTCATGTTAGATGTATGGTAGGCTTTGTTTGCAATCATGATAGGTGTATGGTTAGGGATGTTTGATGTCATGTTGATTGCTAGATGTATGCTAGTGTGTGTGTGAGTTAGATACAAGTATTGAGTATGCTTTTAGTAGGGTTAAGACATAAGATACGATGAAAGGAAACCAACCTTATTAGAGTTGGGCAGTTTTGGGTGCCTAACACCTTCCCAAGATCGTATCTTAACTCCGAACCCATAACTCTAGTAGTAAGATCAAAAGGTCTTTCCTCAAAAGGATGCTATATATATAGTTCTTAGACCATTGCAAAAACTAGGTGATGACTTCTTCGACCTCCTCTGCATCCACACTAGGTATAAAAGGAAAACCCTAAATATGTTTCAGAAGCTCTTGGAAGCCTTGTGAGTTACTTATGTGAGATTTAAGAGGTTTTGTAACCATCTAACTCAACAAGCACCTACCGGAAAGAAGATCCATATACGAGAACCGGTGGAGATAAGTTGCTGCATACATGATCAACTACTGCTGATAGTCTAAAGTTTTGAGTGGCATCTCAAAGCCACAAATGTAGGTGTTTGTGTTCAACGAATTTAGATAGAGGAGTCCGTAAATTCGAAATTACATGTGATCACGTGAGTAAGTACTACAAGAGGTAGCTTTCGATTTAGGGAAAAATCTTTTGTAAAACTTCCATTCTATCATAGTGAATTTGTTGCCTTGAGGATAGTTTAGGTTAAATCCTTTCCAGATTTTTACCCTGAATCTAGACACTTTCATTGGTTTTCTTGAGTCATCATATCGTCTGTGTTATTTATTTTTCGCTTTATGTGTATGATTGTTTGTGTTTAACCTAAATCTAAATAATAAACCTAAATAACAACTTAGTTAATTAATTAAGTTAAACAGTCTGAATGCATAGGGGTCTAAACAAACAAACACACTTAATGAGCATGGGCGCAACACTTAAAGCTCACAGATGTTCTATTACATTCTTATGCTCATTGGGCCTTCCATCGTCAGGTCCGTCATCATTAATTAGTTTACCTAGCAAATGTCCATTTTACCCCTTGAATTACATAATGATCCATTGTATTGTAATTTTTTTCCCCTATATAGGCAAATTTTATTAGCTTGTGAGCATTTTAACCCCTTTAGCTATGTCACTTACAAGGATGGACAGATAGACCATATTGAAAACATAAGCAAATTGAAAGGACAAGAATGAAGAAATTTAAACCGTAAAGGGCAAAAAAAAAAACACAACTGATATATCATGACAAAAATATAATTTAGTCATTTGTTTAAAGAGAAATGTTATATCTACAATATTGTTATAACACTTTCACAACAAATCTTAAATAAAATATTATTATTAGCAGTTACTGATAGGTAAAAAAAAAGAAAGAAAGATAAATTCAAATTAGAACCCAATAAAAAATTTACCATTCATGAGTTGTTTTTGTTGCTAATGTGTTTTGAAAATTTTGCAATCAACACTTTTTTAAAAAAAAATAACCAAAACTATTTCCATCTCGTGTGTATTTGCCCTTGCCCACATGATGAGTTTTGGTATCTTGTAATTAGACATGGCAAAACGGGCGGGTCGGGTCGGGTCAATCGGGTTACGGGTCAAACGGGTCACGGGTCAAAAACGGGTCATCTTAAGCGGGTTAAAAACGGGTTCGGGTCAATCGGGTTGCGGGTCGGGTCGGGTTGACCCGTATTGACCCGTATTTTTCACATGATTTTTTTTTTTAAAATTTTTTTATAAATAAAACAATATGTATTTGTCATTTGAAAAGTTATGCAACAAATTATTTTATGTAAAATGCATTATTTTGACTTCACCACTTATATCAAGAATGAATTCAGCTAAACTTATTAATAATTATTCAATAATTTCAAAATTATACAAATTCTAACATTGCTATTTAAAACAAAATAACACAAACATAAGTAAAACAAATACACACGTTTTATTTCTACACAATATTAACATTCCAAAATATGAAACAAAATTACAAATGACTTATTGGATAACTCATTTGATAAAGAATAAAAACATATAAGAAATTTACAATCTTGAAAATTAATTTTATATTCTATTATCAATTGTGGTTGGCACTCTATTTCAATTTGAAATATACATTAAAATTGGATTGCTTACTTATTTATACATGGTCTTTTTTATGAATATCATATCATTGTTAAGCAACACACACTATAGGAAATATCATAGTTTATTTTGAAAAGCCATTTATTTTGGACATAAATTGTTAAAAAATGAGTCTAAGCATTCATAATTTATGCTAACTTGATACTTTGGCTTCACTATTTTTACACTTGTAAATGTTTCTCACAAATGTCTACAATTTTAAATCTATATTTTTAACTCTACTATAATCATATTATCTTGACATGTACTTTGTTATTTAATATTAAAAAATTTTTACTCATTACAGAATGCTCAACCTTTTTATCTTTCAATTAATTTGCATATGTAAATGTATCAATTGTTTCTTTAAAGTTCATAATAAACAGTTAAACTACTATTGTCTTAATTTTAATTTTTTTTTACCAAAAAAAAAAGTTTTAAAAAAGTGATTCGGGTTGCGGGTCGGGTTGACCTGCAAAAAATACGAAAAACTCGGGTCGGGTCACGGGTTAATCCGTTTTTGTTTCGGGTCAAAAAAATCGAGTTCGAATCGAGTATTTTTTGAGTCGGGTCGGGTCGGGTCAAAAAATTTTGACCCATTTTACCATGTCTACTTGTAATTACCTTGTGGGCTTGTACCACTTTATCGGATTTGTACCCGAAAAAGGAAAATGTTCGAGAAGAAAAAACGAAAGCAACACAATTTGTTGATGAGGAGAATCAAATACAGTAATAGGAAAAGAAAACAAGAAGTTGTAAAATCAAAATGACAGTGAACTCTACTACACACAAACAAACTGGCAAAGGAATTTATTACATCTTCTTCTCAAAAATAGAACTGGCAATGATCTAACGACAAATTCTCCAAAACCCAATCCAGAAATTCAAAAAGAAACAGAGAAACAATGCAAAACCAATCGTCACCTTCACCGTCACCCTCACCGTCACCGTCACCGTCACCGTCACCTTCACCGCCAACACAACACCCCTTCTTCACCACCATTCCAATTCCCAGTCCCAAAGATCACAGAACCACACTCTACATCATCTTAGCCACTTCTCTCTTCTCTCTCCTCTTCTTCCTCTCTTCCTCTTCCACCTCTACCTCCGCCTCCCAAATCCGACCCGATCCATATCTCTTCCCGACCCACCAAACCTCCTCCGACCCTTCCCCTGCCTCCATCGCCTACCTCATCTCCGGATCCGCCGGCGACTCGGGTCGGATCCTCCGTCTTCTCTTAGCCACCTACCACCCCAAAAACCAGTACCTCCTACACCTTGACCTCACTGCTCCACAATCTGAGCGTGACGGTCTCGCTCTTTCAGTCCAATCTATCCCCATTTTCAAAGCTGCCCAGAACGTCAATGTCGTCGGCAAGGCCGATTTCGCTTACCCAAAGGGCTCCTCTGGTATCTCCTTCACGCTCCGTGGCGCCTCTATACTGCTCCGGCTTTCGCAGAATTGGGATTGGTTTGTTACTCTCAATGCCGCTGATTACCCACTTGTCACCCAAGATGGTATTGTGTGTGCTTGATTCATTTTGTTATGTGGGTACTTATATGATACTGCGTGGGGTTGCACTTTTTTCAATTTTCTGCGTGTTGTTGATTCATTTTCTTATGTGGGTTCTTTGTGGTACTGTGTGGTTAAGCTTTTTTCGATTTTCTGAGTATTTTTGGTTCATTTTCTTATGTGGGTGGTCTTTGGGCTTGCAGATCTTCTTCACATTTTGTCATATCTACCCAAAAGTCTCAACTTTGTGAATCATTCAAGTTACATCGGCTGGAAAGAGTATGGGTTTTAATTACTTCTCGGATTTGTGTTATTTCAAATTCAACTGCCCAAATTGTAGATTCAAACGCCTATGAATTGTATTTGTGTTTATGGTGGTCTATAGGTCTAGGAAGTTGAGGCCGATAATTGTTGATCCGGGGCTTTATCTTATGGAGAAAACTGGGATGTTTTATGCTACACAGAAGAGGGAGTTGCCTAATGCCTTCCGGTTGTTTACAGGTTTGGCATTTAATATTTATGCTACATAGGTGTTTGACTGCTTTCCAGTTTATTCAGTTTTAATGATTGTTTAGGAAGTGTGTTATGTTGTGCACTTTGCTGATTGTCTAATGCCAATACTTTGTTTGAATTACATATACAACGTTGAATTAGTGTGGAGTATTCGAAAACTATTGAATGATAAATATGGCTGAAAGCAAAAATAATATCTAGATTAATTTCTTTTTTTTTTTTTTTGATAAGTAAAAGTTTATTGATATCAAAAAAATGTGAGATACCCTAGTACACAGGGTGTGTACAAGGGGACAAACCATCAAGAACAAAAATTACAATAATCTAAGAAATCAAGAAAAGATGAAAAGGATTGGTTTCGCAAGGCAGCCAACCAATCCATTAAAGTTCTAAAGAAAAATAGCTTCAAGTCTGATATGAATCTCTCCTTATCTTCAAAGCACCGACTATTTCTCTCCCTCCATAAGCACCACAATAAGCAATGAGGAACTATAAGCCATATATACCCATTTTGATGGCGGCCAAAATTTCCTTGCCAACATGCTAGAAGCCCCACTACAGATTGCGGCATAACCCAGCTCACTCCAAACAACCCAAACACCATAGCCCACATATCCATTGCAACCGGGCAATGAAGAAAAAGATGATCAACTGATTCACCATTACACTTGCACATGTAGCACCAGTCCAATACCCAAACTTTCCTTCTTCGTAAATTGTCAATTGTTAAGCATTTCCCTAAAGCAGCAGTCTAAACAAAGAAAGCTACTCGAGAAGGAATCTTCTGCTTCTAAATGCTTTTCTAAGGAAAACAATAGTCACTAGGGCCCACTAAGAGATTGTAATAATCCCTAACCGTGAAACTCTTCTTTCTATCAGATTTCCAGCACAACTTATCCTCACCAAGCCCTCTCACCGACGCACCATATATGGTATCCATGAAACCGGCCAGTGCCTATAGTTCCCGAGCATGCACACCCCTAAAGAATCTTACATCCCAAAACAGGATTCCGTTCTCAAACTTCATAACATCAGCCACACTAACCTCTTGATCTCGACAAAATCTAAACAATTCAGGATAGCTGACTGCAAGAGATGTATCACCACACCAATGGTCTTGCCAAAATTTGACCCTAGACCCATCCCCAATATCATATAGAATGTGGCAAGAGAAAGAAGGCCATCCTCGACTAATATTTTTCCACAAGCCAACACCATATGAACCATTAATAGGCTTAGTACACCAACTACCCCATCCACAGCCATATTTCACGGCTATCACTTGCCTTCAAAGGGCAGCCCTCTCCATCCCAAATCTCCATAGCCACTTCCCAAGCAGAGTTTCATTAAAAAGTCTTACATTTCTTATCCCCAAGCCACCTGAATCAATGGGAGTGCAAACAGTAGCCCATTTAACCAAGTGGAATTTTGGCTCATCACCAATGCCACCCCATAAGAAATCCCTCTGAAGTTTCTCAATTCGGTTAGCCACAGAAGCAGGAATTGGAAATAAAGATAAAAAATAAGTGGGTAAATTAGATAGAGTGCTTTTAATTAAAGTGACTCTACCTCCCTTGGATAAGTACAAACGTTTCCATCCTGCTAATCTCCGTTCTATCTTCTCCAAAATTGGGTTCCAAATTGCCTTATCCTTGCATTTAGCTCCCAAAGGTAGGCCTAAATATTTCATTGGAAGGGTACCTTGCTTACAACCAAGGACATTCAACAATAAATCAAGATTATGCACCATACCAACAGGAACCAGCTCTGACTTGCTCAAATTTATCTTTAGACCAGAAACCGCCTCAAACCAAATAAGAATCATGCGAAGAAACAAAACCTGATCCAAATCTGCATCACAAAAAATTAAAGTGTCGTCCGCAAAAAGCAGATGAGACACCTCCAAAGATCTTCCCTCCAAACGACCTACACCAAAACCTGACATGTGACCATCATGGACAGCCTTATCCAACATTATCCCAAGGGCTTCCATCACCAAGACAAACAACAAAGGGGACAATGGGTCACCTTGTCTCAACCCCCTAGAGCTTTGAAAAAACCCACAAGGAGTGCCATTTATCAAAACAGAGAAGCGAACTGTAGATATATAGAAGATAATCCACTGTCTCCATTTAGCAGAGAACCCACTCCGTTCTAGTAATTGCATAAGAGTTGACATGATCAAAAGCCTTCTCAACATCTAATTTGCAAAGTAACCCTGCCAAACCAGTTTTCACTCTACTATCGAGGCATTCATTAGCAATAAGCACAGGGTCAAGAATCTATCTATTCCTCACAAAGGCATTTTGTGAAGAAGAAATAATATCTTCCATGACCGTGCGAAGTCTGTTGGCTAAGACCTTAGCAATGATTTTATAAACCCCCCCCCCCCCCCCCCAACAAGACTAATGGGGCGAAAATCCTTGACTTCAATCGCTGGATTTTTTTTAGGGATAAGAGTGATGAACGTTGCATTCAAGCTTTTCTCGAACTGACCTTTAGCAAAAAAATGGTGAAAAACAGCCATAAGGTCAGTTTTAAGAATACCCCAACATGCTTGGAAGAAGGCCATTGGAAAACCATCTGGTCCAGGAGCTTTGTCACCGTTAAATCTTGTAAGACATCAAAAATTTCTGCCTCCTCAAAGGGTCTATCTAGCCAATCAGCCTTATCACCTGATATACTAGGAAATACCAAGACTTCTGGAAAAGGTCGAATAACTTGCTGCTCCGAGTATAAATTCATAAAGAATTGAGTAATACAATCAGCAATCATACCTTGATCAGAAGACAAGGTTCCATCAACCGTAAGGCTTTCAATACCATTTTTTCTTCTATTGGAATTAGCCATTCTATGAAAAAATTTTGTACTTGCATCCCCCTCCCTCAAGTGTAGCACCCTAGATTTTTGCCTCCAACTAATCTCTTCTAAAAGAGTAAGCTTTTCAATCTCGGTTCGGAGATTAGCTTGTTCTAACTTCTCCTCTGCTGTTAAAGGTTGAGTCTCCTCTCTAACATCCAAGTCATTCAATTTGTTCCATAAGTGCTGTTTCTTAAAAGTAACATTACCAAACTCCACTTCATTCCATTTTTTTTAGGTCCAACTTCAAAGCTGCTAACTTCTTAGCTAGTATAAAACTAGGGTTGCCTTGGAACATATAGGACGCCCACCAGGCTTTCACTTTATCAACAAAATTCTCAGTCTTCAACCACATATTTTCAAAACGAAAAGGAGTTCTACCTTTCCGATGACTCCCCCCCTCTAGCAAAATTGGGTAGTGGTCTGAGAGTACCTTGGACAACCTTCTCTGTGCGAATAGAGTGAAGTGATCCGCCAATAGCGGAGAGAAAAGAAACCGGTCTATTCTAGAGGCAGAGAAATTGTTGGACCAAGTATAAAGGCCTCCTTCCATAGGTATATCCATCAACCCATGTAAAGAAATAAAATCCGAAAATTCATGCATAGCCCGAGTACAAATTGTAGCCCCTAATCTTTCCGATGGGAAGCGGATTACATTAAAGTCACCCCCAATGCACCATGGCACATCCCACCAACTAATCAGCCCTGTCAATTCCTCCCACATCTTCCTACGCCTCTTGTTTGAATTTGGCCCATATAAACCTGTGAAAGCCCACTCAAAATGATCCCTTACATTTTTAAATCTGCATGAAACAGAGAAACACCCTACTGCTTCTTCCATCTTTTCCACTGCCCTCCGATCCCACATCAATACAATACCTCCAGAAGCACCTTCGGAACCCAAGTACAACCAGTCTACATATGGACAACTCCATATACTTTTAACAATTCCTCTAGTAATCCATTCAAGTTTAGTTTCTTGCAAGCAAACAATATCAAGTCTCCATGCACGCAATAAATTACGAATTTGAAGTCTCTTCCCAACCTCATTCAAACCTCTGACATTCCAAGAAATCATCTTTAGGTTCATTTAAGAACAGAAAGAGCCCGCTCCCTATTAATACCACTGCGCCTAGTTGAAGTAGAACCATAATTAATCGAGCTGAAGAGACCCTTTAGCTCTCTTATTCCTTTCACTCTAGAACTCTTCAAATCACGTGCTTTTTTTTCCAAAGCAGCCCTACTGTGTAACTCAGCCTCAACAGCCAATAAAAAGGCCATTGCTTGATTTTCCAAACCTTTTAGGGACGTGCCCAGGAAGTTATCAAACCCTTTAAATCTGCTTTGGAACCACTCAGAGTAAGCTTCTCCCCTCACTGGATTCTCCACACCCAACACTTCCTTCCCTTCCTTTGCCAGGGGTAGGGAAAAGGCCAGTGGTTCCACACTTAGAGGCGACAAACCCCCTACATTAGATAGCTCAACGGACTCTGAACAAGTGTCTGAGGTCCAGTCTTCCACAAGTACTTCATTCTCATCAACTTGGACTGATGACACCTCCACAACGTCTGAACACCTCAAAGGGACCAAGGCCAATTGGGTTTGCTCATCCAAAATCCCTGTGACTTCACCTGGAGGCAGCGAAATTTGAATCGAAACCTCCACTCTTCTTCCATCTCGAAGTTCAAGCACCCACTGTTCTGAATTTCCCCACTTCCTGCTAATATTGCCAGAATTCTCCTAGAGTATCGAATGGATGTCTCGCTGCAGTTTCTCTTCACCATCGGAGTTGTTTGTTGACTCATCGGACTCAACAGTCTCAACGGAACTGAGAGAAGCTGTGTCGGACTCATCGGAACCGAGAATCTTATTCTCGGGCTCATCGGCGCCGATAAGAACAATATCGGTACCATCGGGGGCTTTCATCGACTGGGCTAGCCTCAACGAACTTTGGGACTGAGCTTGAGGTAGTTCTGATTTAGAAACTACATCGTCTTTGCGAAGGTCACTGACTGAGCTCGTCGAAGTGGAAACTAAGTTACCTAGGTGGGACGCGCCATTTTGAGGTGGTTGCTTTGGTTTGGGCTGCCAGACTGTGATGGGCTTAGGATTAAGTTTGGGCTTTGCATTGAAGGGAGCTGTGGGTTTAAAATAGCTTTTATCTTCGGGCTTAAAGGTTTTGGCTTTGGGTTTTTCAAAACAGCCCACTTCCTTGACTTTGGACCATTTTACCTCCCACTCACCATCTGGCCCACGTACCAATCTCAGTCCAACATCCAACGTTAAGAGTGAATCACTTACACCATTGATGCACTCTGTAATCTCAACCGACAATTTAGCCTTTGACAGAGCTTGCTCCTTCTCAGCATTCAAATCGCATATATCATGGCTTTGATTACTCAAATTTGATTCGGTTGAAATTTGAAATTCTGGCATTAATTCCTTTCCTTTTCTGCTACCACTACCCCCTCTCCAATCACCCTCCGCCGCTGCTCGCAGAAAAGTTTTGGGATTCGCCACCATCGGTTTCAGGACGGAGTTAAAAGGCTGTTTGGTGGCAAGCATCCCAGGTGCAATTGTTTTCCTTAGATGGAGTCCAAAACTGCGCCACCCACTGCTAGATTTCCCTTCTGGCACCACGAGAAATCCTTTCCGATGGCCATGGATGAGTTCCGAGATCATAAAAAAATTGCCGTGTGAATTGGAGCCCAATTGCAAAATGAAAACTTTCTCATCATCCCTAAAGGTTCGTGCAAAGTTACCAGGAGTTTTATTAGACATTAGATCCTCCACAATAGCTAGCAAACACTTAGCACTATCTCTGCCCATGAAAACCGATCGGAGAGAATCCCGACTTCGCTCAAAAATGCGTAACATGAAATACGTACCTCCCTCCTCGACAGAGAATTCAAAAGTCTTAGATTCTACGAAAAAGAAAATTGAACCTCCCATAATAAGTCTATGTTTCAACTAGTATATCAATATTACGCCTAAATATCCACCTAAGTTATAATTATAATAATAAGTTAGTAACAACTATCACTTTTTAGAATATTAAAAGTTTAAAACAGTAATATAGTAATAGTATGTAAGTAGATAATGAAAAAAAAAAAAGAAAAAAAGAGAAGGAAAGATAGTAAATTTCCTAGATTAATTTCTATAGCTATCCTAGAAAGATCTTCAACCATCGAGCTAGGTATGTCCCTGCCTGTACCAACTGACAATAAAACCTGTGGACCTTCTTCAGTGGGGCTGATTCTGAAGAGCTTGAGAGAGAGAGAGAGAGAGAGAGAGAGAGAGAGAGAGTTCTTTCGAAGAATTGGACCTAGAGAGTGAAATATATTTTGTGGGGAGGGGCTGAGGTTGGCTGACGGCAGGGGAAGGGGGAGGGGTTGAGCAGTGGCGTAGATAGGTCTGAGCAGCAACTTCTATTCGATCATCGAAACAGGAAGATATTAAAAATCAAAATTGAAATCAACCGTGTTGGAAAGGGTGCGTTCTTGGTGGGAGCCCTATCACTTCCAAGGCTCTCCTAGCTATTCTTTGGCAAATAAATTGAAGATGTTGAAATTGGATTTGAAGAGATGGAATTTGGAGGAGTTCGGCAATATAGGCCTTAGGGTACAGAATTTGTGGAAGGACCTCAAGGTGTTGGAAGTTATCGAGGATGATCGTATTCTTTCAGCGGAGGAAAGTATGGAAAAGGAGCGAATTCGTGAAGAGCTAGAAAAATCATCTTTGTTGGAAGAAATCAGCTGGAGGCAGAAATCTAGGGCTCTTTTTCTCAAGGAGGGTGACAAGAACACCAAATTTTTTCATCGTATTACAAACTCTCATAGAAGACATAATACCATTGATAGGCTTATGGTGGATGGAGAGTTATCCACGGATCAGGGGATCATTGAGGGGAGTATTTCTCTTTTCTATAGGCAGTTATACTTGGAGAATGTGGTCCACAGACCTCTCTTGGATGAGGTTGTTTTTCCTTGCATTTCGGTGGAAGAGGCCAACTGGCTAGACAGACCCTTTATTGAGGATGAAGTTTTTAGAGTTGTTCAGGATCTCAATGGTGATAAAGTGCCTGGTCCGGATGGTTTTACAATGGCATTTTTTCAATCTTGTTGGTGTTTGATGAAAACTGAAATTATGGATGTGTTTCATAAATTTCATGCCCATGCGGTGTTTGAAAAGAGTATCAATGCTACTTTCCTTGCTCTCATTCCTAAGAAAATTGATGCTGTGGATGTCAAAGACTTTAGGCCTATTAGTTTGGTGGGAGGGTTGTACAAGATTATTGTTAAGGTGTTAGCCAATCGTATGCGTAGGGTGGTTCAGGGTATTATTTCAGAATCTCAAAATGCCTTCCTGAAAGGTCTTCAGATTTTGGATTCTGTCCTTATTGCTTCTGAGTGTTTAGACAGTAGATTGAAGGCAGGAGTTCCGGGGGTGTTGTGCAAGTTGGATATTGAGAAAGCTTATGACCATGTGAATTGAGAGTTTCTCTTGTTTTTGCTTAGAAGTGTTAAATTCTCCATTTTGATCAATGGCTGTCCATTTGACTTTTTTGGGAGTTCTAGAGGTCTAAGGCAAGGTGATCCTCTTTCCCCTTTTCTCTTTGACCTTGTCATGGAGGCGTTGAGCCGTATGTTGAGTGCTGCTACGGCGGCAGGACAGTTTTCGGGCTTCTCAGTGGGGAATGCAAATGGTTCCTTGATGACGGTGTCTCATTTGTTGTTTGCGGATGATACTCTTGTTTTCTGTGATGCTGACATCAGTCATATTACAGCTCTGCGTGGGATTCTTTCTAGATTTGAGGAGGTGTCAGGGCTAAAGATTAATCTTGGAAAGTCTGAGTTGGTTCCAGTTGGAGATGTGCCTAATCTGCATGAGCTAGTGGAGATTTTGGGCTGTAGAGTGTCTGCTCTTCTGCTGAAATATTTAGGTCTTCCGTTGGGTGCTACCTTTAAAGATAAGACGGTTTGGAACCCTATTTTGGAAAAGATGGAACGAAGGCTAGCTGGTTGGAAGAGATTGTATTTATCTAAGGGGGGCAAGGTTACCCTTATTAAGAGCACTCTCTCTAGCTTGCTTACTTATTTTCTTTCTCTCCTTCCTATCCCAGTTAAGGTGGCCAAGCGGATGGAGGAATTACAAAGAAATTTTCTTTGGAATGGCATTGGTGACGAACGTAAACTTCATTTAGTAAATTGGTCACAGGTCTGTATGCCAGTGAAGAAGGGAGGGCTAGGCATTCAATGCTTGAGAAGGTTTAATTCTGCCCTATTAGCCAAATGGTTGTGGCGTTATGGTGTGGAGAATGATGCCCTTTGGAGAAGGGTCATTGAGGCGAAGTATGGGAATGACTGGGGTGGTTGGTGTACTAAATCTGTGTCCGGGACTTATGGTGTTTGTATGTGGAAGTCCATTAGAAGGGGTTGGCTGAATTTTTCCAAGTTGCTTCGGTATGATGTGGGTGAGGGTACTCGTGTGAAGTTTTGGGTTGATATGTGGTGTGGGGATAGTCCTCTTAAGGAGGCGTTTCCAGATTTATACAATATTAGTAGGACAAGGGATGCTTCGGTCTCTGAGGTTATGTGCTATGCAAATGGGAGAATTTTTTGGAATCTTCAATTTCGCCGTTTTGTGAATGATCAAGAGTCACACTCGTTGGATTCTTGTATGGCTTTGATCTATTCCACAAAGGTGTGGGGTGTAGGTTCTGACAAGCTTTGTTGGAAGCTAGCCAGCAGGAGTGGTTTCGAGGTGAGAGGGTATTATCACTCCCTTTCCCCTCCCCCCCCCCAACTGCCACTACCTTCCCTTGGAAAATGATTTGGCAATCAAAGGTTCCCCCCCGGGTTGCCTTTTTCTCGTGGACTGCTGCTCTAGGCAAGATTCTTACTATTGATAATCTTCTGAAAATGCACTTTGTTGTTCTTGAGTGGTGTTATATGTGCAAAAGGTGTGGGGAATCTGTAGATCATCTCCTCCTTCACTGTCCTATAGCTTATGAGATGTGAAGCATGGTTTTTTGCTTGTTTGGTATTTGTTGGGTGATGCCGCAAAGGGTAGTGGATCTGTTGGATTGTTGGGCTTGCAATTTTAGGCGTCATCACAATATAGTGATTTGGAGGATGGTGCCGCAGTGCTTGATGTGGTGTATCTGGCGGGAGCGGAATTCTAGAAGCTTTGAGGGTCACGAGCAGTCCATTCTTGAGTTTAAGTCTTTTTTCTTTTTTACTCTTCTCGAATGGTGTTTAGTTTTACCATCTTCTTCTCATTTGTCCCTTCCTGTTTTGCTTGATCGTTGTAATTTGGTTTCCTGATGTTTTTGCCTCTTTAGTACATTTCCTATGTACGGGGTTGTGTTCTTGTTTTATATATATTTTTCATTACTTATCAAAAAAAAAAAAGGAAAAAAAAACTGGTCAAAACCGAAAATTTCAATGAGTTTTAGTCAGTTAATTTGAGGAGCTGAGTTTTTTGAATAGTCCAATTGTAGAGCTTTATGGTTGAAGGAAGGAGATAACAATATGAGATTCTACCTATCAAAAAACAATATGAGATTCTACATGGGCTTGTAAATTCTCAAATGCTGTCTAATTTCATTGGCAATGTCAACATCAATGGGGTTGATTTTTGGAGGATCAAGAGGTGAAGGAAGGCATCATGAAGTTTCACAAAAAGAATTTGATGAATCAGTATACATACGACTGGGGGTTGAGTGCTTGAACTTCTTACTCTTAATGTTGACCATAGTGTTGGTTAGAAAGATCTTTTAAAGAGTGTGAAGTATATGGATCCATTAAAGAGATGAATGGTGATTAAAAAAAAAAAAATCAGGTCTAGTGTTGGTTAGAAAGATCTTTTAAAGAGTGTGAAGTATATGGATCCATTAAAGAGATGAATGGTGATAAAAAAAAATAAAAAAATAAAAAATCAGGTCTGGATGGCTTTACCATGAGCTTCCTTTATTGTTGCTGGGTGTGACAAAAGATGATTTTATGAGAGTAATGTTTTCTTTCTATAATGACAGTTTTGTTAATAAGAGCATGAATGCTTCCTTTAGGACTTCAATCCCAAAGAAACTAGGTGCATCTAATATTGAGGATTACAAGCCTATCATTTTGATTGGTAGTGCTTACTAGAGTATTGGTACAGTTCTTGCTTATTGAAGTTGGTCTTGGGTGTATGATCATAAATCATAGCTTCTTTACTCATTTGATGGAGCATTGGGTTTTTTGGATGAAATGAAAGTGAATTGAATTTTGCACTCTTCAGTTATGCTCTCTATCCTTAAATGGGAGTCCCTTAGGTTTCTTTGGTAGTTCATAGGGTCTCTGGCAAGGGGATCCTCTTTTCCCTCTTCTTTTTAATTCTGTGATGGAGGCTTTCAGTTGTATGATCAACAGAGTGGTGGAAGGTGGCTTTGTGTCTAATTTATTATTGGTTCCAATGGAGTTTGTTAATTTCCTATTTATTATTCGCAGATGACACTCATATTTTGTGGATCAAATCTAGAGTATAGATGGGCTTCTCCACATCCATTGTGTATTGCTTTATTTGGAGGCAGTGCTTGACCTCAAAATTAATTTTGGTAAGAGTTGGATTGTCCTAGTGGGGTTTTGTTCCTAATGTGGACAACATAGCTATATTATTAGGTTATCATGTGGGAGCTCTTCCTATCCTTATTTAGGTTTGCCCTTTGGATCTCCTTTTAAGACAATTTCAACTTGGGATGTTATTGTGGAATGGATGCAGAGAAGATTAGTTGGTTGGAAGAAATTATCTGTCAAAGGGTGGTTGAGTCACTTTGACCGAAAGCTCTCTCTGAAGTGTCCCTACCTACTTCATGTACATCTCATCTCCCCATGCACATGGGAGTGGCTAATAGACTTGAAAAGTTGCAATTTTTTTTTTTTTTTTTTTTTTTTTTTTTGGGTATGTGCGTGTAGGTTCAGGATAAGAGAAGTTGCCTACTGACCACCTATTCTAAACCCGCAGAAGTGTGAGCCTTATGTAATGAGTGCGACCTTTTTGTATTTTAGGTGAAGAAAAGAAATTCCACTCAGTGAATTGGAACACAGTTTGCTCCCAGATAATTAGGTGGTAGATTAAGTGTTCAAAGGCTTGGAATCTTTAACCAAGCACCTTTTGGGAAATATTTTTGCATTTTTCCACATAGAGGGATTCTTTTTGCAAAACGGTTGTGGGGCTACAAATGGAAAAGAGTTGGGCCAGTGGTGCTTAGCTAAGTATAAGGGTGCTTATGGGGTGAGTGTATGAAATTATATTAGAAAAGAATGGAGTAAATTTTCTAATTATGTGAAATTCATTGTCAGGGATGGTAGTTCTATTCTGCTTTTGCATGTTGTGTGGCATGGCGATACGCCCCTTATAAATGTGTCTTCCCTGTCCTGCATGATTTGGTGATTGATAAACAAACTACTATTGCTCAATGTATGCATAGGCTCAACAATACAGTCTATTGTTTTCCTACCTTTGCTCATTTAATGATTGGGATCTTGAAACTAGTGATAGGTTCTTTGAAACTCTTTATTCAGCTCATATTTTAGGGAGTGGCATGGATAAGATGCATTGGGTATTATCTAAGAAACACAGATGTCATGCAAAATCTTTCTATGGGGCTTTACTTTCTTTTATTTATTTCTTTTGAGATAGTTTCTGTGAGGCTTTACATGGAGAAAATAGGGGGATTTTCCTTTAAGAGAAATTTGAATACTAAAGTGCCTAGAAAGGTTGTTTAATGCTCTCTTGGTAAAATCCTCACTATGGAAAACTTTTGAAAGAAAAAGATCATCATTGTTGATTTGTGTTCTACATGCAAAAAAGAAGGGGGAAGACAACTATCTTCTCATTCATTGCGATCTTGCATAGGATGTTTGGTCTATATTTTACTCTTTATTTGGATTTTTGTGGGGCATGCCTTGATGACAGACATCCTAACCTGTTGGAGGGATGGTTTTGAGGGCTATCAAAGTGTGGACATTTTGAATGCTATCCCTCTTTGTCTTATGTGGTGCAGTTGGAAGCAAATGTAATTCTAGGTCTTTTGACGGGATAGAATCCCTTTTGCTTCAGCAGAAGTCCTTTTTTATTAGATCTCCTTATGATTGGCTTAAGAGCATTGGGGATATTAATGGGTCTTTTTTTAGAGTTCTTGTTTCCTTGTAAATTTTACATCCTTGTTGCATGCACACACAGAGCCAAGAGGTGTAGAGAACTTCAATAGAATACTAACTTACAGAAATTCAAACCATCTATTTTGAAGTCAAATAAATATGTTGAATCCATAGTGATTTGAAAAGAAAAAAAATCAAATATGAACATATAGGTGAATTCTTTTAAAATTTATTATGATTTGAAGTGTTAGATTTGAATATGCTGTTGCCAGAGTTGGGACTGATGAATATCATGGCCACATGATGCCATTGGGATGCATACTGGAGGTATCAAACTGTACCTTAATCCCACACAAAACACCTAGTTTAAAACTGTTAGCTGAGTATTTCACTATCTAGTATTTCAGAATCAATATATATTAGATTTGTATTGTATTGAGGAGTTTTGCTTATGAGCAACATGGCTGTGTATGTGAAATATCCATTTAGACAGACATGCCTCCAACGGTGGAGCTTCTTGGTAACTAGAATGACTAAAATACCTCATTATGGAAATGATTATTGCCAGGGCTGTTCGTTAACTCTATTTGCTTCCAATAGTGTAGAGATATATTTTAAAAAACATACAAAGAAAAAATTGAGAAGGCATCCACTTGTTCCTAACCATGAATCTAGTTATATTGTGCGACGATCCATGTGAAATACTTAATGCTACCATCCAATGTAGTTCTGATTGAGAAGTAGCAGAACTGCTCAGTTAAGTTTTAAACTAGCATTACAAGTTAATCTGTGCAATGGGCATTTCCACTTTTTTCTTTATTGAATCCAAAACGTTTGAGTTTTCTGTAGAGGAAGGGGGTTCTTATTTCTCTTTACGAATCTTTTAGAGAGGCCATACCTCTATGCGCTCTGTTTTTCTGGGGAAGGAAAGTGCAAACTGATTCTTGGTTCACTTGGAGGAATTAAATTCAAAGCTAACACCTAGTCATTATGCAAGAACGATTAGAGAGGGGGAGGTTGTTTTCATCCTTCAACTGGGGTCCAACGTCCATGGCACGTTTTCAATGGTTTCTGAACTTATTCATGGTCGACGGAAGGGGAATATTGTGATACCTGAAGGAAGATTGGGCAGTGGCTGGCGTGACTTTGGCCTGAACCTGAGGAAAATTTTGAAACCAGCTTCTCTTAGCAGTCAGGGAGTTCACGGCGGTGCTAAAATTATAGGCAAACCAACCTCAGGTACTCCCAAAAGAGATGCCTCAACGTCATATGCGTCGGTGGTGGTGGGGAAATGGAAAAATACCAGTGGCGGAGGAGACGAAGGAAAGAAGAAAGCTGCATTGGGTGGGGTGAAGATTTTGTCAGATCAAAGCTGTATTACTTGCAAGAAAAGTACCCTAGGACAGAAGGAGTAGCTTGGAGCGAAGCTTTTGTCAAATTACAACTGTGGCAACTGGGATTCCAGCAAGGGAAGTACTCTAGGACAGAGTGAGCTCCTCGGACTAAAGGGTTTGTCAACGATTGTGGAAGTTGAAAGTGATGGGTTGGAGAAAGAGCTGTCCTTGGATATATTTATGCGTCTGGAGCGTGGGTCAAATGGGAGATGGGCTTTAGTGTGGTCTGAGGTTAATGAAGTGGGCCCAAAACCTTTAAAACCTTTTAAGCCCATCAAGCCTAAGTCTATTCCCCCGAGCCCTTTTAAGTTAGCCAAGCCTAAATTTGTTTGGAGGCCTCGCCAAAGCCCAAAGCTGTCTTACCCTAATCCAGCTCACTCTCACAATGTTAAGTCAGATCACGATGCCTAAGTTTTGGGGTCTCATGGTCTGAAGCTGTTGAAGACCCGGCTTCTGTTAGAGAGACAAGAGGGCGTGAAAGTAAGCGGGGATGAGATGAAGACGACGACGGCGTGTGGTGACCCAGTGACCGGTAATGTATCGGAGTTTGGTTGTAGTTCCGATACCGCTATGCTCGATGCCGACACGGATTTTTCTGGGTTCACGAGCCCAGATGCTGAGGCGACTCACAGTGTTGGCTTTTGGGACTCTGGGTTCATCGGAGACTTAGGGTTAAACTCAGACTTGGCAGGGAGTGAGCTGGTGGTGCATAACAATTTGTTTCCCTTTCCAAATTTTGGTAGTGGGTTGGAAGCTGAGTTTGGAGAAGGGGAAGTTCTTGTATAAAAGGTGGATTTAGTTGGGGAATATCTGTCAGATTCTGGGCTTCACATGCTTCCATGGGAGCCCAGTGGGGTGGTTGACAGTGGTTGTAGAAGTGGAGAGAAAGAGAATTGTGTGTTGAATTGTGAACCTCTATCTCAGTGGGTTCCTAATGACCTCAATGTGGGTTTGTTGGTTCAGGATTCTGTTGAGGGAACGTAGGTGACTGGGACTGGTCCACCCTCAGTTTGGGTGTCCAAGTTGATGAAAAAATTCTGTAAAATTGTGGGTTTCCCTATTGTGAAACATGAAGCTCACTGTTTGGCTCTCTTTTGTATCCTGGAATAGGAATGCCTCAAAGTGAATGAAGATGGGGTGTCTAAGCGACCTGCAAACTCAGGGTCACATGGCCTCAGGGAGCTTAAGGGGCTTATTTCCTATATTAATTATGTTGGTATCGATTCAAGGAGTAGGAGTAGAGCTTGTCCGTAGTTTTAAATGACTTTACGACTTCTTTCTTGGAATGTACGGGGGCTTAACAATCCCCGGAAGAGAGAGATCTGTAAGAACCTTTTAAAAGAGTGGAAGTGCGATTTGGTATGTTTTCAATAAACGAAAGTATTTGTTACCGACGCTGCCTTTCTTTGGAGTTTATGGGGTAGTCCTTTCATAGATTGGGCTGTTTTAGATGTTGTGCAGTCTTTGGGTGGGATCTTGTTGATTTGGTATAAAAGGGTTTTTGAGAAATTGGATGTTATTGTTGGTCAGTTTTCTGTCAGTGTATTGTTCAGAGGAGTGGTGGATGATTTTGTTTGGGCTTGTTCAGGTGTGTATGGCCGTAATGACAATGGACAACAGCCTACTTTGTGGGAGGAGTTAGCTCAGTTGCGTGCCAAGTGGCCCACGGCCTGGTGTCTAGTAGGGGATTTTAATATAATCAGGTTCCCAAGTGAGAGGCTTGGCTGCGAGTCTTTTAGTCCTGCTATGTTCGCTTTCTCGGATTTATTGAAAATAACTCTTTAGTTGATTGACCTTTAGAGGGGGCCTCCTTCACTTGGTTTAGAGATTCTGGTCTTCCCTCTATGTCAAGAATTGACAGGGCTTTGGTTTTTCTCGATTGGGAGGAGCATTTTGAGAATGTTTCCCAATAGGTGCTTCCTCGTGTTCTCTCAGATCACTGCCCCCTTCTGTTGGAAGCTGGTGTTGTTAGACGTGGCCGTAGTTCCTTCAAATTTGAAAACATGTGGTTGAAAGTTGAGGGTTTTGTTGATAGAGTTAAGCTATGGTGGGATGGTTACAGTTTTGGGCTATGGTGGGATGGTTACAGTTTTGGGGGCTCTCCAAGTTACATTTTGGCCCAAAAACTGAAGGCTCTGAAAGCAGACTTAAAAAAGTGGAACAAGGAAGAGTTTGGTGATTTGGCTTTTAGAAAGAAGAATTTGTTGTCTGAGCTGGTGGGTTTAGATGCCAGAGAGGAGTTAATGGGTCTTTCAGTTGAATCAGAGTCGGCGTCTTCAACTCAAAGGAGACATAGAACAGTTGGCTTCTCTTGAGAAGACTTCCTGGAGGCAAAAGTCTCGGGCCTTGTTTGTGAAGGAGGGTGATAATAATACTCGGTTTTTTCATAGATTAAACTCAGAAAAACTAATCAAATTAAAAGGATTGAGGTGGATGGTGTTTTTTATGAGGATGAGTCTGATGTGCGCTCTCAGATAGTTCTCTTTTATCAAGGATTGTATAAGGAAATTGAGATGAAGCGTCCTACTATGGATGGGCTAGATTTTGATCGTATTGATGATGATGAGCGATTATCCTTAGAGAGGGAATTCACGAAGGAGGAAATCATCCAGGTTCTAAGGGAGATGGAGGGTGACAAAGCCTTTGGTCCTGATGGTTTCACTATGGCTTTCTTTCAGGAATGTTGGAGTGTTGTGGAAAAGGATGTAATGGATTTTTTTAATAACTTCCATCGGCATTCTGTGTTTGAGCGGTCTTTGAATGCTTCATTCCTCACCTTAATTCCTAAAAAGTGTAATGCCGTTAACATTAAGGACTATTGCCCCATCAGTTTAGTGGATAGTGTGTACAAGTTGCTGTCCAAGGTGTTGGCTAATAGGTTGAGGGTGGTTTTGGATAAGCTCATCTCTGAGACTCAAAATTTGTTTGTTGGTGGAAGGTAGATTTTGGATTCAGTGCTTATTGCAAATGAATGTCTGGATAGCAGGTTGAAGAGCAGAATTCCGGGTGTGGTTTGCATGCTGGATATTGAAAAAGCTTATGAACATGTGAACTGGGAGGCCTTGTTTCACTTGTTGGACGTGGTGTGTTTTGAGTTGAAATGGAGGGGGTGGATTAAGGCTTGCGTTTCTTCTGTCTGTTTTTCAGTCCTGGTTAATGGATCCCTTGAAGGTTTTTTTGCTAGCTCTCGTGGGTTGAGACAAAGGGACTCACTTTCCCCGCTTTTGTTTCTTTTGATTATGGAGGTTTTAAGCAGACTCTTGAAAAAGATAAAGGAGTGTAATCTTTTTCGGGATTTTCATGTGGGAGCTGGGAACTGGGAACTCGGTGGGTGTGAGTATTTCCCATATGTTATCTGTTGATGACACTATCTTATTTTGTGATACCTCTAGGGAGCAGCTGCTGTCCATGAGGTTGGTGTTGTCTCGTTTTCAGGCTTTTACGAGTTTGAAGGTCAATGTAAGGACAAGTGAGATTGTCCTTGTTGAGGAGGTGAATAATCTAGATGCTCTGGCTAATATTCTTCATTGTAGAGTGGGCAGTCTACCTATGAAATACTTGGGGATGCCTTTGGGATCTTCTTTTAAGACAGCCTCGATCTGGAATTCTATTTTGGAGAAAATGGAGAAGAAGCTTTCTAAGTGGAAGCATCTATATTTATCTAAGGGTGGTAAGCTCATGTTGCTTAAGAGTACTTTCTCAAGTCTCCCAACGTATTTCCTATCTCTTTTTAGTATTCCTAAAGTTGTGGCGGCTAGATTGGAAAGTATTTAGAGGTATTTCCTTTGGGGCTCTTCTAAGGGGTGTTTCAAATATCCTTTGGTGGCTTGGGAAAATGTGTCTTTCGTTAATATGGGTGGGTTGGGGATAAGAAGGGTGGTGCCGTTTAATCAAGCTCTTTTAGGGAACTGGCTATGGAGATATGGTCATGAAGAAACCCATCTTTGGCAGCGAGTTATCTCCACCAAATATGGGGAGGGTCAAGGGGGGTGGAGGACTAATGTGTGCAGGAGGTCCCATGGGTGTGGCCTATGGAGAAGCATTAATGAAGGGTGAGAGAGCTTCTCTAAGCACCTATCTTTCGTAGTGGGTGAAGGCATTCGTATCTGCTTCTGGCATGATAGGTGAATTGGTAATAACATTTTGAAAGATCTCTATCTTGAGCTCTATGTGTGTTCAGCGGTCAAGGATGCTTTTATCTCTAAGGTTTTGTAGACTCCAGAAGGGGGCACTGTTAGAGTGTGGAATTTAAGGTTTTATAGAGTTTTTGAAGATTGGGAGTTGGCTGCTTCGTATTCTCTCCTTCAGCTTATTCAAACTCGTATTCCTGAGGGTAATAGGAGGGATACTCTTCACTGGCAGCTAAAAGGGGATGGTAAGTTTGACACTTGGTCTTACTACCATGTGATTCAGGGTGCCTCAAATTCTTTGTTTCTTGGAAGGGTGTTTGGAAACCAAAGATCCTAAGTGCGTATCGTTCTTTCTGTGGACTGCCGCTCATGGTCGGATCCTTACTTTGGATAATCTAATGCTAAAGGGCCGCCCTTTGGCTAATAGGTTTTGTATGTGTTGCAGTGATGGGGAGTCTGTTAATCACCTTCTTCTTCAGTGTCCTGTTACCTACTCCCTTTGGTCTTCTATGCTTTAGGCCTTTGGTATTCTTTGGATGATGCCAGGTTCGGTGGCGGGTTTGTTATCTTGCCGGCATCAGTGGATTGGGAAACACAACTCAGACATTTGGAACTTGGTTCTGGGGTACTTAATGTGGATTGTGTGGTTGGAAAGAAATCGTTGTTCCTTTGAGGATAAAGGGTAGACGTTGGAGGAGTTAAAGCTTTTATGCCATCGTAGTCTTTTTGAGTGGTCTCGGTGTTGGGGTTTCACTAATTGCTCTTCTCTCTCTGAGTTTTTGTCCTTGCTTAGCTTAGTTTCCTGATTTCTCTATGTTTGTTGTGCTGTTTGTTCCTTTTTCTGCTTCTTGTTCATCATAATGAACTTCTTGTATTCCTCTTTTTTCTGTCTTTTATAAAAATTTCCTGATTATCTATCAAAAAAAATAGTGTAGAGATTTCTGATCTGCAATGCCAAAAATGACAATGGAAGTAACCAATAGCTCTAGCAATATCAAGACCATTCTTTACTTGTATGTCATTAATTTGTAACTATGATTTGCAATTGTGAGTCATATTGATACCATTTGAAGTTCTGCGAGTGAATAATATGTTATTGCCCTGACCGTTATTGTTTGGATGATTATGGTGCAACTGCAATGTATTGATCTTATGTTATCTAAATTGCTAGTTAAATGTAATTGTGTTGTATTGCACCATTCAAATAATAATTCTGTCTGTATGAATTCTTTTTCATTTTATTTGGAATTTTCCAGTCTCACACTTGGGTATGCAAGTCAGATTCTAATGACCTTTGCCTATATGGCATAAGCTGACACTTGATATAAGTGTTTTTGGATTAGCTTTTGTTGATTTGTTGAAAGTGGTTAAAAGGAAAATTGTATATAAAAACAATAAGTTTCTACAATGGTGTAGATAAGTAAATAAACTAAAAGAAAAATGCTAATCCAAACGCATGCAATTTCTGCAGTCTTGTGTTAATACCAGGGATCCATTGGGTAAAGATAAAAAAAAAAGGGTAATATACTATTTTGGTTCCTAAATTTTTCTAAAAATGTGTTTTCCATCCTTGTAAGTAAAGAGTTTTTTTAATAGTTTAGAGGCAACATATAGGGAGGAAAAAAAAATTTTTAATAGTTTAGGGATGCAAAACAAACTTTTGGTAAAGTTTAGAGAACAAAATAGTATTTTACCAAAGAAAAGTAAAATTTTTGCTACCTTGACACTATTAATCCACTCCCTCATGGCATTAGGCACCGCGTGCTAGTGAGAGTTTTTATGAGCACAACTTTATTTTTTCCCAAAGGAAAAGTTGAATAAATTGTTTAATTGACTCATCAGAGTTTGGATTATTTTTATGCAGGTTCATCCTTCTCCGTTTTAAGTCGTAACTTTATTGACTTCTGCATTCTTGGTACGGACAACCTCCCAAGGACTCTACTGATGTATTTTGCAAACACTGCATCTTCCCTTTCCAATTACTTCCCTACCATTCTTTGTAATTCCCATAAGTTCAACAGAACAGTCATAAACAACAACTTATTATATGCCACATTCGACAAGTCCTCTTATGACGAGCCTCGCTTGCTTAGTTCTTATGATTTTGAGGTAATGATTCAGAGTGGAGCAGCCTTTGCCACACGATTCAAAACAGATGATCCAGTGCTTGATCGCATTGACCGTGAGATTTTGGGGCGCAGTCCTGGGAATGTGGTGCCTGGTGGCTGGTGCTTAGGTGAGTCTGGAAATCACACATGTTCAGTTTGGGGAGATTCCAATGTTTTGAGGCCTAGTCTGGGAGCAAGAAGACTTGAAAAACGAATTGTTGAAGTGATATCAAATGGTACATTTGGGTCTCATCAATGTGTAGTTGAATGATCTAAGTCCTGAATCTCACTATAAAGAACCAAAAACCCTCCCCCAAAAAAGGAAAACATGAGAGTTGAAAGGTCGAAAAATGGCTTGCTTGGATTTGCCATATACACAAATGAAATTTTAGGACGAAGTTCAATCTGTTGATTTTAGGCGAAACAGGGTTTTACCTCATTCAAGATGAGATTATTGTAAAGTGCATCTTACAAATGCTTCGCTATTAGGGTTTATCTGGTGTGCCCTTCTGCAAGAAAAATGTGCCCTTTTGTTGTACACATTTGTTTAGTTTATGATATAAATCTTATATTGTTAGTACAATGTAAACTAAGAAATTTTTTTTTTTCTCAAATTCAAAAGAATGTTATGTAGCTCCTCGGTGGAGATATAAGCATGTGTGATTTACTGCACTCTGTGGACGACAGGTTGAGCCGAGTTTGAGCCATTGATCTCAGCATCATATAGTTCTAAACAAAAAAAAATCTGTTTGAACTAAAATTTGTAAATTTTATTTTAAGTGGATAAAAGGAACCATTGGGGTATTTCTCAACATTTAGGGGTCATTAATTTCAAATTAGAAGAACAGGAAATCTTATAATTTTTAATTCACAAGTCAAGGGCTGTGTATTTTTTCCCCCCTTCTTTTATCCATGCATAAAGCCAATACAGTAAATGAGAGGCAAGAACAAGAACTTTAAAGTCTTAAACAGATCAAATCTTCCGGTTATCTCAATATTCCCTGGAACATTCTTTTCTCCTTCGGTGTTTGGATCTTGTGGAATCATCGCAACAGGGTGGTTTTTAAGAACGCTTCCCCGAGTTTTGTTATTCACAAGGAAGTCATTCAAAGAGCAGCTGAATATGCCTTCTGTGCAAAAGCTTCATCTTTTAAGAGACCAAGTGTTGAAAGATCCATCCAATGGGAGAGACCAGGCAGAGGCCGGTTCAAATTGAATACAGGCGGCTTCTTTAGGAAATCCTGGGGCAGCGGGTGGAGGAGGTCTTGTCCGCAATGATGCTGGTGTTTGGGTTAGAGTTTTTTAAAGGAATATAGGAGATACCACCAGCTTTCTTGCTGAGCTTTGGGCTTTTAGGGAGGGGTTACAGATGTGCTTCAGATGCGTATCAACGCTCTTGAAGTGGAATTGGATGCTAAAGTTATTTCTGATTTGATGAACACTACAGGAAGCCCAAATGCTACTAACTATGCTATCGTGGCAGATTGTAGAGCGTTGATATCCCAAATTTCTCAAGTGCTTCATTGCTTTAGGGAAGGCAACTGCTGTGCTGATGGCCTTGCTAGATTAGGATGCTCTTTATCTTCTAATAGTATGTATTTCAGTTATTCCCCTCCCTCTATCCTAGACGCTTATATGTCAGATTTGTATAGTCTATCTCAGATCAGGCTTTGTCTTGCATCTGATGTTGTTTCTTCTTACTTGAATGCAGTATCTAGTTTACCAAAAAAAAAAAAAAAAAAGACAATATATATGGTGCACATCTAGTACACCTTAACAAATCCAACATGTAGAGTCATACAGTAATTTAGCTGGAGGTTTGGGTTCAAGACAATATTATAAAATAAAATAAAATAAAGCTTATATTGTAATACACCAATATAGGGATCTAATACATATAGACTATAGTTGTTAGATCCTAAACAAGCTCATGACCTGCGTAATCCGATTGATTAGTTTTGGACTGATTGGCTAAGGTTTTTAAATAATATTTTATTGAATTTAGAATTACTATTAAAGAGTTGAACCTTTTTCCCCCCTCAAAGAATCAAAGAGTTGAAGGTAAGACAGCATTTTAATTAATAAAGATAAACACAATTAAGCTATAATGGTATATCTCATGCATCCGTAGGGTGTAGGGACTATTTCTTTAAGGGTCTAGTTAACAAGTGTCCCTAGAATATTTGCTAATAGACCAATTTAAGAAAGTTTTGATACCACTTTAATAAAAAAGATAAGAAGTTATCAAAAAATCAGTTTTTTTTTCTTTTCTTATAAAAAGTTTCTAAAATATAATAAACCAAGAAGTTCATGAATAACTCAGGCTCAGCTCGATAAAAAGTTCATTCATATTCGTTTGTTTATAAATAAGTCATACTTGAGCTTTAGTTTTAAGCTTATTTGACAAACAAGCTAAGCCCAAGTACAAAAAAAATGTTCGTGAACAATAGGCTCGATACAAAACATGCCAAGCTTAGGCCCATTTATAACTTGATATATATTTACTAAATAAGCTCATTATTATGACATTACACAAATGTTTTGGAATATTAATTTATAGCTTGTTTATTCATATATGTTTTGGAATGTTAATTTTTTTAGATTTATAAAGATTATAATTACACGAATGACAAATGTGAATGTAAAAAATATATTTTGAACAATTAGTCAAGCTATAGACAATGAATGATGAATGGATAAATTTAATTATTTAAAGTTGTAATTTGAATAATTTCTAATCACGGATGGAATTAGAAGCATGATAAAATGAGTATATTGTTTTTTTTTTTTTTTTATACTTGATTTTTGGTAATATAAGCATTTGATGATGCAATTTTTTTGGATCTGAAGCTAAAAAGATTGACTTGAGCTCTAGCTTTACTTGACTAATTAATTAAGTTGAGCTCAAGTTTTTTGGCATTCTCACAAGCTCAAGATCAAATATTATTTTTAGACTTGTTTCAAGTTTAAGCCAAGTTTGAGTATTTGAATTTTATTGATGAGTCAAGCTCAAACACGCATCACCAGGCAAAACTAAGCTCGTTTACAGCCTCTTAAGATGTAACATTGATTGAACCATTTTTTGAACTGAAAGATTGATTGAATAGCCATTACTATCTTCTAACATTGATTGAACCATACGGTAACCAATGCCCTTAATTAAAAAAAAAAAACCGCTACTATTTATATATATTCTCAACAAGAATATGAATTTGGCGTCTAATATTTTTCGTTAGCTTATATGCTATATTGTGAGATAAAAAAGGACTTTTAAACGAATAAGTTGGAAAAAAAATGCCAAACACACTGAATGAAAAGTTTTGAAGCTGACCTGTGGGGGAACCATGTGAGAAAAGAGTAAAGCTAAGAAAGGAGGATGATGATGATGATGATGATGATGAAGAGTACAGACGAAGGCAACAATTTTGAGAGTCTAGCCATTATTTACTGATTCTAAATATGAGAATTACTTGGGGTATTATAATTTATAGCATTAATTACTTGGTGCTTACTTTAATGACCAGCCGAGGATATACATGTATGATTAGTAGACAGCTTTATTCAACTTGTAAGACTAATCCCTGAGTTATTGGATGCATAAAAATGTTTGATTGGGATTTGAGGTTTATAACTGCGAGGACAGAAATTGCATTTACTTATTCAGTAGGCCACTATCATTGATTTTTAAACTACTTTTCTTTCTTATTAACCTAATATATTCAAGCTGACGTTCAGGCCAAAGCAAGAGCTATTAAAACTTACTGCAAATTTTACTCAGACTAACAAAGATAAAACAATTAGTTCTGCAAGCTTGATCAAACAAACAGCAAATTAGACTGGAACCAAGCATTAACAATATGAAAAATTTACATAGATATTTATTATAAATGGATGGAATAACCATTTAGGGAGTGATTTGTCCGCCAAGAGATATCATATTTTTTTTTGCTAATGCGGGTGTTCAGACTTCAAGCTTTCCAAGAACCTAACTATTCTACCTGCCACAAGATATCTATTTTAGTTGAAAGAAATTAAATCTTTGGGTAATTATATTCTTTTCTCTTGAGGTTTGAGAGAATGACACTTTACTCTAAACTTAAAAATAAAAAACATTTCCCTCCCTTGAGGTTTGAAGAAATTAATACTCTCCCCTGCTTTTGTTTATTTCAATAATGAAATATTAAATTTTTATGAAAATTTCTTTATAAAGTTTAACAATAATTAGTTAAAAAAAATGATAAATTTTTTTAAAATATTCAAATTTATCAAGCACCAAAACACTTGCAACGGCAAATCTCTCCATAAATCTGTTGAAAAAAGAAAAATATATAATAAGCAAAATTTACACTTAATATTTTAAACTTTAATTAAAAATTTAAAACATTGAATTTTAATTATGAAATAAGATAATTTTGGAAACATGCCCTTAAGCAAAGAGCATATTAGTACACAACATTTTTAATATGAATTTAACAAAGTTTGGTCAATTGGATGTCAAGAGGGGAAGTGTTTTTTCCCCTCAAATTTGGAATGGAGTGTCATTTTTCCAAATTTTAAGGGGAGTGTAGTTACCTCTTAAATCTTTAATATTGTGTAGTATATACTCATATTAGAAAAACTTATTTCAATCTTTTTTTTTTCTTTTCAATCATTTTTTTTTCTCTCTAAAAGTTGTTTAGTTGGGAATGAAAAAGTATAAAGATAGAAAATGGTAGGGATGTAAAAGTGGTGGAATAGAAAATATTTAGTTTTTCCTTATGTGTTTGATTGAGGGGTGGAATGTGGATGGGTAAAAAAACTCTTTTGTTTGATTAAGAAGGAAAATGAGATAATAGAAAATTGTGTTTGTTTAAATTTACTCTCATGCTCCTATAGCATAAAAATAATTTAATAATTTATAATAATAAAAATATGGACGTTAACTTGTTAAGCATGGAAAAAAAAAAAAAAAAAAAAAAACCAACGTTGAAGGCGGAGAGGGGAAAATTTGTAATTTTCCATCTTATGTCTACTTTCTCCTTCATTTTCTCCCCAATTTCGTGAAAAACCCCACTCTGCACAAAATGTGGGCTTACTAAAAAAATTTTTTTCTCCTCATTTTTCATCTCTCCAACCAAACGCACAAACTAACTATTTTTTCTTTTCCATTTTCCATCTCTCTTGTTTTAACTCCTACTAAACAGAATCTAAAGCTTTTTAGAATGGACAAAATTTAGTTACAATACATTTTATTTTTCAATTAATTTTTAAAATATTTGTGTGCATTTGGGTATTCCATAATTTTCAGCAGTTTATTTGCATAGTGATTATATAAAAAGATATCGTTTTTTGTAACTTTTATACAAAGAAAATGTTGAAAAAAAAAAAAAAGTAAAGTTTTAGAAAGCTGTATATAAAATATAAAAACTAAAAGTTGAAACTAATGCCAAAATACTCTAAATATGCAATAAAAGTTAAAAGCTGGCTTTTTTTAAGCTAATTTTATGTGTATATATATAAATTAAAAGAAAGCTTAAAACTTTTAACTTTTAGCCAAACCGATTACATTGACATAATGTTTTCATTTCAGATGACAATTAAAGTCGATGACGTTAGTGTTTGAATATAATTGGGATCTCTTAAAGTATTGTACGTTAGCTACCATTTTCAGTCAAAAAAAAAAAGTATTGTACGTTAGTTTAATCCTTATGAGATAATTTAGTAACAGAATCCATAAATATCTAGACATTTGCTAATAAACAGTGGAGAAGTCAAGATTTTAGTTTTAAGAAACAAGTTCAAAATAAAAGGTTGAAGACAAAATTAATTTCAAAAATATTAATTAATATAGGTAAAAATGACATTAAATTATTTTTAAAAATAGTTAAATATAAAAAATAATGTTAATAGAGGTTATAATTCAAAGTTTTCTAGAATATGAATCATTTTTCAAAAAGTTTTTTTTTTTTTTTTGAGAAACACACACACATATATATATATATATAGAGAGAGAAAAGAGAATACACTCACAAGCTAATACCAAAAATGCATGCGGCAGTTAGTGTCGGGGAGCAAGTGATAAACTTGATTGTTAAAAAAAAGTTCTATGTATGTCTTAATTTTTTAAAGAGACTATATTAAGTTTTTATTCTTAAATAACATAGATGTACCAACATTTATCCCTTCTCTTCCATCTTAGCTTTCATTTTCAAATAATCCAAAGGTGGGGTTTGTGCAAAAAAAGAAAAATCAATTCAAATCAAATTTGACACATTGGTTAGGAGATGTTATGATATACGTATATAGGATAATTATTTTTCTTGACTACATTAGGGTAAGAAAAATATTTTAATACTGCGATTTTTTTTTAACTACATTAGGGTAATTGGAAAATATTTTAATACTATCGGTAAAAAAAAAATTGTGATTCTAGAATTGAACCTCCCAATTCCCTTACTGTCTTTCTTTTCTCTTTGAATACAGAAGTGGGAGACTAAAGAAAGTGTTTCTACACCACTTGAATACTGATCAAGAAAAACAATTTTCTTCTCAAGTTCCAAAGTAGTGATGCCATGGCCTAAACATGTTTCCACACATTCTAAACAAGAGACACGAATACACTATTAACATCCAGATGTTCACAGATTTATGAGTACTCATACCACAACAGAGAATGTAAGAAACAATGGCTAAGATTTTTTGGAAATATTCAGGCACAAAAACTTCTTTCTGATATCATTCTAAAGATCCAACTATTTTACAAATACCTCTATTACAACAATAGGCACAACTACAAGAGATCAATATTGAGCCTTGTGAAGTATGATATATGCCTCTCACACACAGCTCCAACAGTTAAATGTTGGATCCCTTATTCTACCTCTTTCGCTATTGATTCATTGTCTGGTCTTTGTGTGTGGCAGTGTTTAATTGTGGTTGTGCAAACAATGCTCTCTCTCTCTCTCTCTCTCTCTCTCTCTGATGGACGTAGAAGGCTTCATCAGAAAACTCCAAGAAGTGTGGCCATGGCAAAAACTAGGAACAGCACTCCCCCCAAATAGCCAACCTAATTGAGGATTGAGTGAGTAGCACAGAAATCAAAATGCAATTTCTGGTTCTTAATAACAAGTAATACTGTAATAGCACTTACCATTTTTTCAGAAATGTAGTTGGCAAGAAAAGCTCCTCCTAGAATAGCAATAGATGTAGCAACTAGGTGTCCAGCAATGGCTCCACTTGCCACACCCCATGGGGACTGTAGAAGAGGGGGGAAGAGGAAAAGGGAGCAAGCTATGATTTTTATTTTGTAAAATATCAAAGTGTTATACTTTTATTTTGGAAATTTCAAAAATCATACCTGTGCAGCACCAAGAGCAATTGTTGCAAGCATCGAGCGATCTCCCCATTCCTAGAAGCAATTAGAAGACACAATTTGTAAAGTGTGCTTGAAGTAAAACTGGTAACACTTGATACACCCAGATATAAAGTTTATTATTTTTCTGCAATCTCTGTGTACATCAAGTTTACCAAGAACTGCTGCCATTTTACCAAAAAAAGTGAACATAAAATGTGATGAGGCAATGCTAGGTTCCAGGTGAAACGACAGCAACTTTTGCAATGATGTGATGCTAAAGGTTGGGAACCGCACAATATGAACAGTCTGACTAATCCATTAAATTTCCCATGTTTTCCAATTACTAAAAAATAATTAAAATCCAAGAAAATATCTCCTACACTATATAAAAAGTGACCACAGATAAGGACAAAAATGCTTACAGCAAAGAAAACAAGGCTGAAGGACTTGCAGACAATTTCAAACGGATGTGAGAGCCGTTTTGACACCTGAGACAAAAAATATCAATATCATCAATTTAAATCAGACAACACATGGTCTGCCAAAATGATTGGGAAAGAAGTGAAACCAGAACTAAAGCTCCATCATGGTTTTGAAATTATAGGATTACCTTTTCTTTGACAAGCTCCTCAGCTTCAACATACTCATCAAGTTCATGGCTACTCTTGTCACCACTTTTAACTGCTTTTGTTGGAAGGTCCCATGCGTCTTTTATGGATTTAAGACCGAAGAACAATAAAAGAGTTACAGCTGCATATTCTCCAATTGGCAATGCTGTTTGGATGACAACAGAACGAAATTTTCATGTGAAAAATGACTGATAAGCAGTCCATCAGGACAAAAATATTATATTTGAAAGAAGGGAATTCAAGGATGAGCAATTTGATGTATAAAACACTGTAAAAAAAACAATTTCAAATATAAACAAAAAACATTTAAACTCCCTCTTGGTGGATATGCAAGTGAAGCTCTTCCACTATGAAGACTTAACTACAGAGGAATTTGTCCAGTATTGAAACTGGAAACAATCATTTGTAGTCACCTAGAAACTGGTTCATCCAATATCTCTCCCAATGACATGGTAGCATGTTCAGAAGGACCAAAACGGCAAACATTCATAAAGAAGAGACATCTAGGTCCATTTTGGTTAGTGACTCGACATTTATTTTCTGGTTTAATCAATTCAGATATATACATTATCAGACAAACTTGTGTCATTGATCTAGAATCTATTATTCTATTCATAAATAAAGAAAAAGATAAATCCACCTAAATATTTACATCTATAATAGATAACAACTGTAGTGTAGGGGTGTTTGGGGCCAATGCACTGACAGATATGACTATATGAGACATTTCTAAATTGACACGTGTAGCTTAAAGGGGCCTCTTATTCATGCAAGTCTAGGACTTTCCAAATCAATTCTTTCTTAAAATGAGATTCTGTATCAAAAAATGCCTGCTACTTTTTTAAATATTCAACTGCAATTTGAATTTTTTTATGAATATTATACACTGTCATTTTAAACAAGATCTTTCTAGGTATTAATTGAAAGGGATACAATTATTCCTTAATTGGCAATGTGTGACTGGAGGGAATGATAGGAACTAATGTACAACAGGGACAAATTGCACCATCCTGAAGAGAGAAAATTCAAGAAAATTTCACATGGACAAGAGATACCATAATCTGTCGAGGACATGAAGAAACAATGGCCTAATAAAGATATAGTGCAAGATGAAGCGAAATGCATAAACTTGGGGTCTTATATAGCTTACCCCAAAAAATTTATATAAAGCTTTTTTGTCTGTCAAGCTGAGTTGAGTTGAGCTGACAGACTATAAAAATCAATAATGTGATTTGATAAAAAATCATCACATTCACATGTTTTTTATTGTATGTTTAAGAAAACAATATGTGTTACGAATACAATTTGATGGCCTATACGCTCATATTGTTTGCTGTTTAGAAATATTATGCATGTAAGCAAACTTGATCAAGATGACAGATGCCAATAAATAAAACTTACTGGTCTGAAATTGAGCAGGCACAGAATGAAATATCCGTCCAATTACAACTGATAGGATAGACATAAGTCCAAGAGCACCCATTGACCCCAACAAAACCTGATCAATGATTAAATACATGTGAGAAAAACTAACTCTCGAATTTATTGCAAAATCAGTTTGTGGGCATTTTTAAATGGCATCGGCAGTATAATAAACATTTATTTGATCTCAGAACTTGTTTCGAGGGTGATACATTGAATGTTTAGTATTAGGGCGCATGAACATCACAACATTTAAGCATTACACAAATGCAGCCATTCCAAGCAATAATCAAGGAATTAAGATATCGGCATAAATTTATAATAGGAATATTATTTTCTAAGAAAATTTAAACTACTACATTTGGCCATGAGCTAGACCAAATAGGAAGTATAAAATGATGAGAGCACCACTTAGAAATTTTCCTCAGGAGAGTATAAGTTTGAAATTTGACTTGTTTTATTTGATTTATCAGTCTTACGAAACTTATTAATATTTGGTTGACCCATTAAAGCTCCAAGACTACGTCTCAGTCTACTTCTGAATCGCAGTCTAGTTTTGAGTCCCAGCCCACCATGGAGAAAAACCTTAGAAACCATGATTAAAGCCTTCCAAGACCTATCCACCCTATAAAAGTCCGTAAAGGCTTCCCTTGAAAGGAGGAATGAGGGCGAAGACCATACGCGAGAAGCAATAACAAGGGGCGAGAAGGCACAGTATCCCATTCAAGGTAACCTTCATAAGCTAGATCTTCAAAACTATAATGACTTTAGAGAGCCTAGTAATTTCGGGCAGAGTGATAGGATGTACAAAAGTTGAGGCACCAATTTTTTTATGGTTTCCTAGACCTAAAGATTGGTTGTGTTAGACAGACCACATCATTGAGTGGTACAACTTATCTAAGGACAAGAAAGTTATATTTGTAAAAATGAAGCCAATAGGTAGTCTAAAATTTTTGGGAAAGCATCAAACAAATCCTCATTAGGAGGAACCAACCTGCCTTTACAGACTGGATAAAAATGGAGAAATTTAAGAAGTATCTTCCTTCATCCTATGGAAGCACATTCCTAGACTAGTAGAGGAATTTAAGAAGCATCTTCCTTCATCCTATGGAAGCACCTTCCCAGACTAGTAGAGAAATTTAAAAAGTATCTTCCTTCATCCTATGGGAGCACCCTCCTGGTCTAGTAGGATAACCTAAGGTAGTGTAATAGACCCATGGCTAACTACATCACCCAATAGAGGAAAACAAAGATGCAATGCAACTGGTGGAAAATTTGATAATGACATTGTGCTGGTTTAGAAGAGGCTTGAATGACAACCACAGTAAAGAGTTAATTCTCAGTGAGGTCATCACATTAGAACATGTCTAAGGTCTAAACCCTTGTCCAGAACTACGAAATGGTAAGCAAGTCACAGCTTGTTAAGCAACCTGACACCCAATATTCGAGTAACCTCAGTCTTCGAGTAGTACACCACCAATAGTTCCTCCATAATTCAAGCCCAAGACGAATAATGTGTCAACTAGTAAAGATGAAAAGAAAAATCAGATGGTTAGTGAATCCCTCACTTTGAAATCTTGAGTCAAATACTTTAAATTTCAAGGCCTTAGTCATGCTGCTGCCAAGTGCCCCCAATAAAACCCTCATTGTTTATGTAAAAAGGCAGGAGAGTGATTAAGAAGATCTAGAAAACTAGTCTATGAGCCTGTAATTGCTTTCTATTAATGTAATTTTATTATAATTGAGGATTATGTGGGACTATGTTTATGGTTTAATTATTTTCCTTATCAAAACCTAGCTGCTAAAAAGGCCAATCATTTTTTAGTTCTATTTGCATCCCTCAATTTCTTTTGAACTTGTGCTGCATCAACTTGGTATTAGAGCAAAGCCTGATCCAGTTCACAGTATCTACTCCCTAAGCAACCACCCAACCACCACCAAATCATAAAAGCCCACTAACTACAATAACCCACAATCTGTCAAGCCACCATCACCAAACCACTGTGACTCAGCCAACAGGCACCACCATTCAAATCTCAAAGCTAACCAGATTCACATCTCAACAACAACCCAAAACATCCAAAATATAATAAATAAATAAAAACTGTTGTCATCAACAATTGATGACAGATTTGAAAACACACCCAGACAAAACCCATCAAGCCATCAGCCCATTAGCACCACTTAACTATCATGATCCCATGGGCACAAATCTCCCTGTCACTGCCCAAAACCCTGAAAACCACCACTGAATCCTCAACCAACATCACCAAACTAAAACTCAAAAAATAAAAAACCCACCCTAAGCTTCACCACCTAGAGTTATTCTGGAATCACCACCAAGCTTTATGAAAAAATTCCAAATGTAATATTGTTCATAAAAAATTCAACATGTCCCACAATGTTCTTATGGAGCTTTTAAGTAGAGGTTCCAGGGTTACAATTAATGAAAGAAAAAATGGGTACAAACCAAATAAAATCCATCAGCATTAATTATAGTTGCACTATCTGCATCATCTTAAAGTATATAGAAGCTCAAACAGAGCATTTTGCTTGGGTATGAACCACATATTTCTTTAATATAACAAGACTTTCTCGTTGGCATTTGGATTAAGTGAAGTGGCTCCAAACCTAGTTCTCTCTCTTATTCTCTCATAGCATGCATGCAAACATGGGGTTGGTTAGGAAAGTAATACTCAGTTCCACCTGATCAAGAAGTATGACAATCACACATGATTACAACCATGTTACATTGACAAGCCTTCTATATGGGAAGGGGAATGCACTGTAGTTTCTAAATACATGGAGAACATTTTAATTATATCTATTTTGTCAGATGAATCACTTATGCAAATCTGACATTTACTAAATTGATCTATTTCACTGATTAGAAGGCATGCCAATCCCACATGATTACAAGCCAATTTACAACCAGAAGGGACCTGATTGATGCACTGTATTTGCCATATGGGCAGAGGAAAATTTTCAGATTATTTTGCTTCAAAGGGTACACACACATGCATGTTTCATTCATAGCTCTCTCTCTCTCTCTCTCTCAAATAATTTGGTGAGAGAGCTCTGCCATGGCAACACAATGAAATCAAGGCAGCCTTCTTTCTAGTCTTCACTCCCACAGATGGTAGCTGGATTGCATCCCAAATGAGCCCACTACTTTCTTTTTTTTTTTTTTTTTTTGATAGGTAATAGAAGTTTTATTGATAAGAAAACTTAAGTAGGTGTATCTACCAAATTTTCCTCAATACAAGTCCACTATTTAAAAAGTGAGATGCTGACCAAGGCATTCCCACATGAAATTTGAAGCAAATTGTACAGTACTCCATCCCATCTCAGAAATTGCGATTATATATACCTTAAACCAATGGCAGTGCAAAGTGACGTTTAGGATTACTTTAAATGATAATTACACAATATTTTTTTTTTTTTTTTTGCAATCTAAGTGCATATTCATTCAAGTGGATACAAATTTATTAAGGAAGACAGATCAAAAGGGAATTAAAAACAAGTGTGAAATAACTACAAAAGACAACGTTCAGAAAGAAAAGGTTTGAGCATCTTCATGTTTTCCCATTCTATCTTCTCCCAGAAAAAATCATATCTAAAAAAAAGAAAATTTTATCTCCTACGTCCCTAGCAAATGGTTGGCAACAGAAATTTTCAGAATTCTTCATACAAGTTTCATGTCACCTTGTTCAGCAACTCTTTCTATCCAAGCTTTTTTTCAATTCAAGATACATCAAAATCAGATTTTAAATAGATAAAAGATAAACAATGAAGGAGTTGCAGAATAATCAAACAGAAAAGATTCATTCCAAGTGTGATGAATGATGTTCATTATCAATAATCACTTTGTAGAGAGAAAAAAAATAACTCCATTTTAGATAGGATGCTATGCTGTTTTTGGAGAATTCCAATCTCCATTTTTGATCCTTGAGTTTCCATTGGTTTACTGTTTCCAATAGGCAGGTTGATTTGTAAATTCTTGTTTGTGTGCTTAAGCTGCTTGTATTGTTTATTGTCATGCAATAGAAGTTTCTCATTCATTAAAAAATAAAATTAATAACTAAACAGGGAAAGAATATCAACTCTATAGACTAGCTTGAATGCAATACAATAAAGGGTTTGTAGATTACAGACACTGAGAGAGAGAGAGAGACAGACAGAGAGGGAGAAATCATACCAGTCCTTTCTTGTATTGCATGGCCAAGAGTGCAGCAATGAAGAATGTCTGTTTAATAGGGAAAAGGAAAAAAAATAAAAGTTGAAGGCACAATTTTGATCCTTTACATGAAACTAGCTTCAATAGTAAATTTTTAGGTTCCAAAGCATAATACCATCCCATAACAATTAGATCCAATAAGTCAAACTATATGGTCAAATAAAGTCATTGACAAGAAAATAAAATCTGATATATAAATACATTAGCATGCCAAACAAAAAATAAATATTCCAATTACTTAAATAAGCCAACTCAATGGAGAAACCTTTTCTACTTAGAAAACATCTTAAGTATTAGTAGCAAATAAATAAAGGTGCCCTTATTTTGTAAATTTTCAGGATTCATGTTTATGAATCAACAACCCATTTAATGAAACTTTCCACAGCCTCATCCTAGGTAATTGTGTAAAGAACAAGACCCGAAATGGGCCAGCATGTTATAAAACTCTTTTTTTTTTTGAGATCTTTGTATGACCAGATGACTGCTATTAGCAGCATCCATTCCTCCTTTTTTTTAGATTTTTTTGACCATTTGAGTTGCAAATTGTAATTTTTTTCAGCAGTAGTTTTGATGCACTTCCTGTGTATTGGAACTATACCCTCTCTTTTTTTTTTGGATAAGTATGGAACTAACTATCTCCTCTCTTCTTCTTTTTTGGATAAGTATGGAAATATATCCTCTTTTAAAAAAAGAATTTTACATATTAGAAAAACCATTTACAAAAAATGTGGGCCGGTAGATGAGCTTAGAAAAAATGTTCCATTCTACAATAAATTTTGCCAAATAGCATGCATTTTACTGAAAAAAAAAATAAACATTACATTCTTTCAAAAGTTCTATTAGGTAGGCCATGCAAGTTTGACATTATCCCTTGCTCACATCCATCACTTGATCTTGGATGGTTTTTACAAAGATTATTATGTTTATCTTGGGTCTTCATCACTAAAAATCTCAAACAACAATGGTGCCAAAAGGAGATCAACTACGCGTTTCCATGTTTTGAAAACATGAATGTAAAATGGTAAAAATAGATACACTACGTTGCAACAAGACAAGCACATAGATATGTACGGTAAAACAGTTGTGACTTCCACAAATCCTTAAGATAACTATCATTTTTATGTTTGGGAAATCACTTTTCACTTGTTCGCTTTTTCCTCATAAACTAAATCCAATGTGGTCTTATACTTGCAAATGAGAAGGTATGCTCCTCGCTCAAGGTTTCTACACAACACATCTATAACCTCAAGAATTATTCCCATGGTCCACTAACACTGTTTAGAACCTAAGACACGTATTTTTATCTCCATATAGCAACCTGATGACTAAGTCCAAAAAGAAAAGCCATCTACCTATAACGGGGTTGAAATAATAGAAAGTAGAGGAGGAGAAAATTTACATTATAATAGGAGGGCAAGACATGGAGATGAGAGGTCCCCCAACATATGAGAATGATAGGGATAAGAAAAGGAAATTTTAAGTTTAGGCAGTTATAAGTGCATATCATTTTTCTTCTTTTGTAGCAAAGACACATGATAGTTTCAATTGATCATGAACCAAATCCTTCACAAGTGGAATTAAGGGATTCCCAAGTATTCTCTAGAATTGCATTTTCTAATAGAATCTATTTACCAGAAAATAAGAAGACATGAGCACCAATAGCCATACAAAAATTGAACTAGCTCCCAAGTAGCATGAATCTAAAACAGTAACAAGACATGTCATTTATTCTATGCTATTTTATTTACCTTGTCTCCAATTTCAGATACAAATATCAATGTGAATGCAGCAGTGAAGCCTGACTTTGCAATGGCTGCTAAGAGTGATGAAGGTCCTCCCTTCACAAAGTTAACCAGTGAAAACAATAAAGCACATCCAAACAGTACAAGAGCTATAGAGAGAGGATAAGGCATTCGATTAGGAGGCTTCTCACTGCCAAATCATGAAAGATATATAGATTAGTATGGGCTTAGTTAAGCTGACTATTATGGTCCATAGACAGTTGAAATAGATATTTTATAAGACCAATGAACGAAATTTCAGATGCATTGAAATAGATGAAATATAAGACCATTGAACAAAATAGAAAATGATATACATATATCAGCAAGGTTTGAACCATTAAGGGTCTTTAAATATCACACAGAAATTTTGGTTTTTTAAATTCAAGCTTACAATTAAATTTTTATCAGAGCAAACCTACAATCAGATCTCTAACATTATTAAATGTGATGAGGTGCCCCAACATTTAGAACTCCACTTGATGCTTTGCAAATGTTCAATGCACAAAAAGGGGAAGGGGGGGGGGGGGGGGGGGAGGCCAAAAATTATGCTGCTTATATTTCATTATTATTTCCTTTAATTACATTCATAAGATATATTTCTCTTGAGGGGAGCTCATTGGAAAAGCTGTTTGTCTACTTGTTCAAATAATGTTCAAATACTTTTTTATTTTATTTAGAAAAACAGATTAAAGTAACTACTACAAATTGCAGAAGGTTACTAGCTTCCCATTTTTGGAATTGAAGTTAACATTTCAGGGAAAAAAAAAAATAGTAAAGCAAGGTAACTTAAAAATCTTACTTCTATTCTAGCATGCAAATCGTTTCACTGATTCTTATGCAAAATAAATATATCTCAAAACTTTCATGACATCCTTATGCACTAGAAATTGTAGAGTGCAGAATTAGTTTCACATTTTCCTTCTGGTTTGATTTTCACATCAAAATTAATATACTGGCATGTTTCTAAGACAAAAACACTATCGTCTCAAACTTATCTGGAAAAAAAAAATAACAAAAATAACAAAATAAAATAAAAAAGAAGAAGAAGAAAGAAATATGTCATCTCAAAAATTTGAAAAACAGCTACTGAAAATTACAATCTTCTAGCATCTTTAATATTAACCAATCTCATATAACTCACATTTCAGATGAACTGTCACTGGGTGGAACACTGGCAAAGACTTTCTGGTCATCTTCTCCTCCCTGGCCTTCATAGCTTCCAGATCCGATACTAACATTTGATGCTTGGGCTCGGAATTTGCCACACTCCAAGTTCAACCTTGGTATCTCTCTACATCTTACTATCAATCAGTCAGGCAATATGTTAATGAAAAAAATGCCATATACCCATAAAGAAAAACAATTATTATGTCAAGTGATAGATAGAGAGACGTAAGGGCAAAGATTTGGAAGAAGTTACAAGACTAGAAGGAATAATCAACTCAAATATAGCAAAATATGCATTATCCCATGCACTCATTAGATTTACATAAGTTGAAGTGTTTGCCAACAAAATGCAATTTCTTCATAGAATTTAGTTCGACTTATGTAACTACTAACTAGGCCGTAGGCCCCTATGTGGAATTGTGGATTGATGATTCAAATGCTGTAACCGAGGTGAACCCAATACCCATTTGATCTAAATTAACTAATCCATGCCAACTGACTACACCAAACCCAAGTTCATTTACTCCACCCAATTAAGTTTACCATAACCGAGGTGATTCATACCCAAATTTACTCAAAATTCTCCCAACCCAGATAGCTCAAATTCCAACTAATTTAACAAAAACACAAAAGAACTTCACATTCTACATACCCAGTTAGACATCTCAAATTCCACATGATGCAAAATTAATTCTAAACTGAACCATATGAAGTAAGCACTTCCTTGGCGTGAGCAACTTAATTCTGTATAATAAAAAATAAAAAACTTTAATCTTAAAATGAAGAAAAATTTGAGGAAAGCTTACACGGGGGCGAGATGGTCTTTCTAGATATAGTGGCAGAGCATGGTAGAGTGTCAACCAAAGCTGGTAACAAAGGAAGTTTCTTCCCTCTTGAAATGAATGGTGAATGAAGCACCAACCCCTTCATTCTTTTCTTTTTCTTTTTTTTTTTTCTTAAATTCTTAAACTTTTTTTACAATTTCATCTCCATACACTTCATAACCTCGACTCTATCACTATGTTACTTTTTTTTTTTTGGTTTTGTCTATGCTTTTGTTTCTGTTTTGCTTTTTATGGGTTTTGGGTTTTGCAAATCGAAGCAGAACCGCCGTTAGAGTAAAGAAGGACTTGCAGGCAGCCACGTGTGTAACGCCGGGGATGAGGTGCACAGCCGTACTAAATTGGTTTAATTGGGCCGGGTTTCGGACCCAGATTAACCCAAGTTTTCAGCCCGTTCTACTTTTGTTTTGCCTAGTACTTGTCCTCTATGCTGGGCCTGGCTGGGGTTGGATGAGGATGCCACTGGCGGAAAATTTGGCCTTGAAAGTGTTGACAACTTGACATCATTAAAAACGAAAATAAAAATGGTAAAAAAAAAAAAAATACAAGGTTTGCGCTGCTGCTAGACACTACCCAAAATTTTTTCCACTTTAATTCACTGTGATGTCAAATTTCAAAGATGTCCAAGGGAATTTCATTGCAATGTTGCACTAGATCCCATTATTTCCCTTACTTTGGATATTGAGATGGAAGTTTTTACAAGCTGTTGGATAGCGTCTATTGCAAAGAAGAGTGTGGAGTAACTGTATGTCACACAAAGAGATTTGGTTTTAGGATTTAAATTTATGGATTGTGAGGTCTTTTATAAATCTTTGTGCAAACTTTATTGCATTAAAATGGTTGTAATTTTTTTTTTTTTTTTGCCACTCTCTTTTTGAGGTAGACTTATTCACAAATTTATTAGATTGCACATTGGTCAAATTGGATGAGCTTTGGTGAGAGACACTATTACTTAATTGAATGATTTTAAGGACAATTTGAAGTGGTTGTAATTTATGTGGATGTTGTTAGAAATTACCTCTATAAAACAAGGACACTAATAGAAGAGTCTCTGAGCAACCCCAAGTCAAAGAAGAATGGGTATGATTAGGTATGGTTTTCCCTTTATTGAACTCTCTTTCAATTTGTATTTCAAAGTTTGTAGCTTTAATGGATTGGTACATTGGTTATCTAACTACGGAGGAAAATGTTTAAATTAGTTGAATAGGAGAGTTTTATTGTTTTAATACTTAGGTTGAATTTTGATCTATAATTTTTTTTAAAGTAGACAATAATCGCTGATGATTAATTTTAATTGTTTTCCTCTAGGTGTTTGTGTTTATCTACTATGGAAATTGTTAACTCATATTCTTCAATTCTTCATTCTCATATATGACACTATTCCGTTTCTTCTCCACCAGTAAGTTTTTTTTTTTTTTCCCACGCTCAAGTAATAAAGTTGTGAGAGAGTAAGATTGGTGTAATTACTTTACCTGATAGTATAAATTAATGGACCCGATAGCAATTTACTAGAAAAATATATACTAATGTGGATTTTGTTTACTCATGCGTCATTGATTGTGATTTAAGAAGTGAAAGTAAATTAATAGAGGTTGCTTACTGATTACAAATTTACATCAACTTCTTTTCTTTTGCATTTAAACTTTTCATTTTTATTTAATATTTCAACTCTTTCACTTTATAAATTGATTATTTATACTTTACATAATCCTCTTATGTATGTGGTCAATATTTATTTTTATCTTTTCATTGTACTTTTTATTTTTTATCTATATTCTAACATGTTGATTCACTGAAATCATAGTTTAGATGTGAAACAACTTCTGTTTTCATGGTTTTTAATAGGTTAGAATTTGGTATATTTACATTTAAAGTAATAAGGTAAACATACTGCAACAATGCAGCAAATGAATTTCACCAATTAGGTTCACCTCTTACTATTTAAACGATTCTTAGCTTATTTTACATAATTTAGTAGGCCATTGTGTACAGGATGAAAATAAGGTAAGCTTGCTTGCTTTATTTTTGGGGTTAGGAGTCAAGAAATTGTCTCTTCAAATATGTTCTACGTTGTCAATTTCAAGACATGACATATAGATAGAACCAAGTTAGTTACTTCAATACTTCATAAATGAGCAGTTGCATTGATAAATTATAACATGTTCGGGTTGTTTGCATTTTTTTTTAAAACAATATATGTTTTGATTGTTTGCAATCCTGCGAACAAACTTTATTTTTGTTAAGAAGCAGTAGAAGCACAAAGTTTATTAAAAGAGATTAATATTACATTATTTTTAACCAACTTGCTTTAGTAGCCTCACTTAGAATTACAAGATTTAAAAAAAAAAAAATGATATGAACAAATCATATACATTTTTAAAAAAATAATAAACATTCTAATATGCAATTTCCATTGAACATGATCTATGTTCTTGGCAAAGAATGCGACATAAGCTACATACACATGTAGACATAGATAGGCATACATATTTACAATGTTATGTAATTAGGATGCATCAAAAAACTCAGGATGCTAGGTTATAATGATAAAGAGCCATTGCTTTCATGTAACAAAGATAAAGGATGCTTAGCATATCTTGCATGGAGTTGCTCTTTGATAGTTTTTTTAATGCCTATGTTGCGATTATTTTATGTACGAGGTATACCCCTAGGCCCATTGGATCCTGGGCCCTAGCCCCATGGTACAGTGCGCAACCCTGTGCCCATTGGATCTTGGACCTCAATCTAGACACTCTTTAAGGCCCAATCTAAGCCCGAAAACCATACTAGGTTTGCTTAGCCTTGAGCGTATTAGAAGCAGGCACATGCCGATCAATTTACGACTTCATCGGGAATGCACTTGCTTAGGACGGTCTATGTGTTCAGCAACCTAGTATTGCCTTGGGGAGTATCGCTACCGAATAACCTTTTTTAAGGTTGGACTCAGTTCCAATGCCATTAAACCACCGTCCTCAACGGAACATCTTTTGGTGAGAAATGATAAGATTGGACCACCTCCACACGAGTGAGATCAGAAATAATTATAACCCCTCCACTCATCTTATGCTATATAAGATAATAGAATGAGAAGAAGGGGTTGACATTTGGAAAGAGAAAAACAGATAGAAAAAGAGAGAAAGAGTGTTAGTGCCTTTAAGAGGGAGAGCAACACGCTGAGGAAAAGAGAGGGAGTCTGTGAGAGAAAGGGTGTCGTTGGGTGAATTGGCCAGGGACTACCCATAGTAGGAAATACTCAGCACACTTAACAAATAAGTTATGAACCCAATCCTAGGCCCAGCCCATCAAGGGAAGATTGGGTGCACCCAATTGGCGTCGTTTGTGGGAATCTCCTACACAGCTGTAGTTCTACCTGGATTCGCATACAAGGAGAATGTTTGGGAGGCAATCAGGAAGTTATGCTAAGAGTGGCTCGAGAGGATCCTTAACAGGATTTAGTTGGCGGGAAAGGAGGCAAAAGAGGCACGAAGATAGGGAGTATGAACAAGGGAGGATCAGTCCGGCCTTGGAGAATGGTCGTTTCAAACACACTAAACATTGTTAGGAGCCTCGGGGTACGAGCATTTTAACAGATGGGAAGAGGAGCTCGAACGCTTGCGTAGATTGGTAAGGGAATTGGAGTTGGAAGTAAGGGGCAAGCGTCAAAGAAGAGACCATGAAGAGCAAGCAGAGGGTCGGCTAGTGTGGGAGGTGGCTATAGAGAAACGTCCCATCAATCCGGTTCTTGTCGACAATGAGATCGATCTCAAGAATATGCAGAACGGGAATCAATCTCCCCAAAAGGGCACCGACCTCGCAATGCTGCCATGGATGCTATGAGTTGAGCATTATGTAGGGTTACTCGATCACTCTTCTCGGGAGATATCGAACAGGCACCAATGCCGAACAGATTCACTAGACCGCCATTTAACTCCTGTGACGGGAAAACAGATCTGGTTGAGCAAGTAAGCCATTATATCCAGATGATGTCTTTGCACAGTCATAACGGCGCATTGATGTGCAAGGTGTTTCCTTCAAGTCTCGGGCCTACCACTTTGAGGTGGTTTAATGGGTTAAGGAAGGGCTCAATTCATCATTTCGTTGAACTGATTCAAGAATTCGAGGTCCAATTTATGACCTATATCCGGGTATCGTAGCCCATGGATGCATTGCTATCAATGAAGATGGGAGCTAGGGAGACGTTCCACAGCTACACTAGCCAGTACTGGGAACTATACAACGAAATGGGAGGGGGTAATGAAAAAATCACAGCATGCACATTCCGATTGGGATTGCCCAAGGATTCTGAATTACAAGCTTCGTTGACAAAGAGGCCTCTTGAGGATATGAGGTAGTTAAGAGGCGCATAAAAGAATGCAAAAGGTTAAAGGATGATTGGCAGCAGAATAACGGTAAGGCCCTAACCACGAGCCAGCTTTCACAAGGGGCTTCCAATCAACGCCCTAGAAGGATTTAAGGATCCAGGAAGCTGGTGCGCAAGCAAGGGAAGTAAACGTGACTTTCAGGGAGCTAGTACACAAGATTGTTGATCAAATTAAGCATGAGCCGTACTTCTGGTGGCCAAACAAGATGGGGTTTTACCCATCAAGGAGAAATAAAAACTTGTACTACACTTATCATAAGAACAAGGGGCATACCATCGAGCAATGCAAGGTGTTAAAAGACCATTTGGAGCAATTAGTAAAGGCGAGTACTTAAAAGAGTTTGTTGTGGACCCGAGAAATCAAGGAACTGGGCAGGGTGCACGCCCTCGAGGGAATCCTCTTCCACCTCCTTTAGGAGTGATAGAGGTCATCCATGCTGCTTCAAGGGGTAACCTAGTGACCAAAAGGAAAGGGGTACTAGCAATGGTTTCGGTAGAAAGTTGTCTAGACAATAAACCCCCTGAAAAGAAGTTGAAGTTCACTCGGGAGCCCATTGCCTTCAATGATGAAGACCTAAAAGGGGTGATCCAGCCGCATGACGACGCTTTGGTGGTTACAGTTCGGATAAATGGTTTTATAGTGAAGAGGGTACTAGTGGACCAGGGAAGGGTGCTGAAGTGATGTATCTTGACCTGTTCAAGGGGCTGGGATTGAAGGAAGATGACCTATCTAAGTACGACAAACCATTGATGCGGTTTGATGGCCGAATGGTTATCCCAGAGGGGAATATGGAGGGTAAGGTGATCAATTCGTTTTCTCCATATATAACAATTCTTGGAAAGCCATGGATTCATGCAATGGGGGTAGTTTCGTCCACTTTTCATGTTAAGGTCAAATTCCACACCAGGCGCGGTATTGCTATAGTAAGAGGAAATCAGCAAATGGCCAGGGAATGCTTGGTGGCCATTGTTAACCTGAAGATTAAACAAAAGGAACCAGCCGAGCAGGTTCCTTTATAGCAATTACAGGAATCCTAGGAGAGAATGGGGACTAGCTGTGTCAAGGACTTAATAAAAGTAAGGATACTCCCAGACGTAGACAGGAGTTTTCAGATTGGAGATAGTATGAAGGATGAAGATAGGGTGGAGATGCTATTATTGCTTGTACAAAATATTGATGTATTCGCTTGGAGTCTGTATGAAGTGTCCGAAGTAGACCTCGAATTTATAATTCACAAGCTTAACGTAGATTCGTTATTTCCCCCCAAGAAGTAGAAGCCAGGGAGGTCGGCTAAGGAACACGTCAAAGCAGTTAAGCAAGAAGTCAAGAGGCTCAAGGAGGCTGGGGCAATAAAGGAGGTTTTTTTCCTGGAATAGCTGGCGTATACCGTGGTTGTGAAGAAGAAGATTGAGAAATGGAGAGTTTGTGTGGATTTTACCAATTTGAACCGGGCATGACCGAAAGACCCCTTCCTTATGTCAAAGATCGATTAGCTAGTAGATGGAACATACGGCCACCCGAAGATGAGTTTTCTGAATGCTTTCCAAGGTTATCATCAAATTGCTCTAGCCGTCAAGGATCAGGAAAAAACAGCGTTCATTTCCTCTAAGACCAATTACCACTATACCGCAATGCCTTTTGGGCTAAAGAATGCTGGAACCACTTATCAACGCATGATGACGAGGATGTTTAGGAATAAGATTGGGCACACAGTGGAGGTGTATATTGACTACATGGTGGTCAAAAGCAAGCAAGAGAAAAAACACGTTGATGATCTTAAGGAAGTGTTTGAAGTGCTTGAAGTGCTTCGACGGCATAAGCTACGCCTCAATGCCGATAAATGTACTTTTGGAGTAGGGGCTGGCAAGTTCCTAGGGCATATGATCACGTATTGAGGAATCGAGGTCAACCCTGATCAAATCAAAGCCGTAGAGTGCCTCAAGTTGTCGAGTAATCCAAAGGGAGTCCAGATGTTGACCGACATACTAGTTGCCCTAAACCGGTTCATTTCCAAATTTGTAGATCGATGCCGTCTATTTTATCAGTTGCTGAAAAAGTGAAAGGGGTTCTAGTGGAAAGAGGAGTGTGAAAGGGTTTTTCAGGATTTAAAGGAATATTTAGTACGAGCACCTATGTTGTCAACCCCAAAGCCCGATAAGGATTTATTCATATATCTTTCGGTGTCTGAGCATGCCATGAATGCCGTGTTACTAAGGGATCAAGGCGTACAACAGCTAGTATATTATGTTAGCAAAAGTTAGGTCGATGCCGAGACGAGGTATTTGCCCTTGGAGAATTGGTGTTAACACTGGCGCATGCTACAAGGAAATTGCCCCATTATTTTCAGACTCATACCATCTATGTATTAACCGAGTATCCCCTGCAGTCATTGTTGAAGAGATTTGATTTCAAGGGTCGAATAGCCAAGTGGTGAACTCAACTGGGCTTTTTTTACATCAGATATAGACTGAGAAGTTCGGTGAAAGGTCAAGTTCTCACTGATTTTGTTACGGAGTTTTCCCCGAGGAAGGAGATGGGGATAGTTTATCATATGGAGGCCCACCCGTGGAAGGTATTCGTGGATGACGCGTCTAGCACACTTAGGGCTGGGCCCGGAATCGTTATCATCACCTCGAAGGGGATAAAGTTGGAGCATTCTTTTAGATTGGGTTTTAGAGCTTCCAACAACGAAGCTAAATATGAATCCCTACTTGCTGAATTGAGAGTCATTTTGGATCTTGGTGCCCGAGAAGTGGAAGTTTACTCAGATTCTCGGTTGGTGGTTAATCAAGTGTAGGGTAGTTTCGAAGCGAAGGATTCTCGAATGATGGAGTACTTACGGTTGGTGAAGTAGATTATGAATTGGTTTTTTAAAGCAAAGGTAGTTCAAGTGGCCAGGGGACAAAATAGGCATGCCGACACTCTGGCCACTTTGAAATTGTCACTAACTGAAGAGGTACCTTGGTTAATCAAAGTAGAGCTCGTACCAGAACCGAGTATTAATGCGAAGATAGACATCTTAGTGGTGGCAATATCCGAGCTGTGATGGATGGATCCAATCATTAACTTCTTGGCCGAAGATTGAGTGCCAACTGATGAAAAGGAAGCAGATAGGGTACGCTAGGTAGCCACTCGGCACTGGTTGTCAGCAGACCGTAAGCTGTATCAGAGGTCCTTCAGGGGACCTTACCTTTAGTGCTTACCCCCCAGCAAGGTTGATGAGCTCCTGACCGAACTCTATGAGGGGGTATTCGGCAACCATGTTGGATGACGTTCATTGGCCCACCGAGCAATGACTTAAGGATTTTGGTGGCCACAGATGCATAAGGATGCTTCCGAATACGTGAAGAAATGTGAGCAGTTTCAAAAACATGCCCCGTTGATCCACCAACCGGCCGGAAGTTTAAATCCTATCAGTAGCCCATTACCATTTGCACAGTGAGGGCTGGACATTGTTGGTCTATTCCAACGGGCTATTGAGAACCAGAGATTTGTTCTAGTGGCCATGGACTACTTCACTAAGTGGGTGGAGGCTAAGACATTGGCCAATATCCGAGACGTAAACGTTAAAAAATTTGTGTAGAGAAACATTTTAACTAGATTTGGAGTGCCAGAGTCCCTAGTATCTGATTATGGATTGCAGTTTGATAGCAAGGCCTTCCGCAAGTTTTGTAGCGATCTCGATATCAAGAACAAATATTCAACCTCGACATACCCATAAAGTAACGGCTAGACTGAGGCCATTAACAAAGCAATTGTGAGCAGGTTGAAGAAAAGATTGGCAGGTTCCAAGGGTAAGTGGGCAGAGGAGTTGCCAGCATTTTGTGGGCATTCCGGACGATCCATAGATGTTCCACGGGAGAAACTCCATTTTCTCTAACATATGAAGCAGAAGTAGTCATACCCGCTAAATTAAATTTATGTAGTGCTCAGGTTTCGGAATTTTCCCTCCTTGAGAATGATGAGTTGATGATGAATTAGCTGGACTTATTAGAGGAATACTGAGAATTAGCAACCATACAACTCGCAGAATACTAGCAAAAACTTGCCCGGAGGTACAATAAAAAGGTGAAGAGGAGAGAGTTCAGCGCCGGGGATTTGGTGTTACAAAAAGTAGTAGGGAACACTTAAGACATCAATGCGGGAAAGGTAGCCCCGACCTGGGAGGGGCCATATAGAGTTACCGCCATTGCTGGAGTGGGAGCATACTACCTAGAAGATTCAGACTAGAGACCACTTCCTCGGCCATGGAACATTCACAACTTGAAAAAGTTTTACCACTGACAATATGTGGAAACTTGGGTTAAGCATAATGACATCTATGTATAATGTCATTCAGCATGTAATCAATGTTTATGAGTGCAACGACATTCATGCTCTTAATTGCAATGTTATTAATTTAGTATCTAAGGACAGAACCCCGTTCTCGGTTCAACCTATTCATTGAATGGGTGGAAGCCTCAAATTAAATCTCTTTTAAGGACGGAAGCATGTGCTCGGTTCGATCTTAATCACCGAACAAGTGGAAACCTAACACTTATTTTCTCTAAGAATAGAAGCCCATTCTCGGTTTGATCCTATTCGTCGAACGGGTGGAAGCCTTATATTAAATCTCTTCTAAGGACCGAAGCTTGTGCTCAGTTCGATCCTAATCATCAAATAGGTGGAAACCTAACACAAATTTTCTCTAAGGATAGCCCATTCCTGGTTTGATCCTATTCACCGAACAGGTGGAAGCCTCATATTAAATCTTTTTTAAGGACAGAAACTTGTTCCTGGTTTGATCCTAATCACTGAGCAAGAGGAAACCTTGTATAATTTTTCTTAAAAAGCCTGAGGTGATGAATTTTGAGTCTCCTTTTTGCTCGGGGCAATTACCCTTGGTCAAGGCAAATCACCCTTGGTCAAGGCAAATCACCCTTCAAGGGCGAATCCTATCTCAATCTCATGATAGCCATAAATAAAAGAATAAATTTTAACAAGGATAGTTCAATCATAACACGAAAATTATTTATAAATGTAAGCCAAACAAGTGTCCTGTCACCTTATTGTAGAGACCAAACAAGCTGAAATGAATTTTAAAGCAATTGTTTCGTCACCACATCCCGATGACTCTAGGCAAACCATTTAAATTAAAAGTAAAGATAAGACATAAGAATAACTAAAGAAGGACGTTTATGATTGGGCGGCTGGGTCAATTTCCACGGCTGATGAGCTTCAGGTGTCGACGGCTGGCTGAGCAGTAGGGGATAGTGGAGCTGGCTCATTCCTAGCAGATTGAGCTCCAACAGGGGCAGTGAGGCCACATGGTGTGCGGCATCAAGAGTACTGGTGATTTCCAGGTCGATGGCCTCCACGTAGGAATCGATTTTTGCACTAACTCCCTCATGCTGGGAGTGTCCTCGTCACTAGCTTCAGTAGGGTTTTGGACAAGCAGAGGCTCGAGGAAGGGTATCTTCTTCGGATTCCTTAGTGGAGAGTCGTCTGGCACCACCATGGCTTGAAGAGCAGCCATCCAACCTTCTTGGAAGCCGAGTTTCTGCACTTTCTGGACGATTGGCTAGGCAAAATTTTCAGCGTCCGCGAAGCCAGTGTTGTACCACTTGTCCTTACATGCTTCTAGGGCTGCCTTCAAATCTACTATCTCATCCGCCTGCGCTAAATTGAGGCTCTCTGCTTCCGCCAGCTTGAGCTCGGTGTCTCCTAGCTTCACATCCAACTCAGTCAGCCTCTTCTCTACTAGCACCCGAGCCTTCTTAGAATCCTTAACCTTCTGCTCAACGGCTGCGACGGCCTCACCCTTCTCGTTTGCCATGGCCACAACAACGTCTTTCGGCACCCGTTCCTAGTCAACATCCTCGGCTGCCTCCTTTAGCCGCTTGTCCATTATGTAGGCCAATTGCACAACCTGAAAAGACAGTAACACCACATGTGCTTGAGCTAAGCAAAAGTATATCAGTCTAGAGGGAAACAGACGAGGAATGTTACTACTATAGTGTGCCACTTCAGCTGGGTAGATAAAGACTCGTTAGTGGAAGCTTCTGCGAAGAAGCGCACATCCTCGGGCAAGAGGAGGCCCTGGGCTAGACTCTAGGCAACCTGGCCTCCTTCATCTTAGGCCTAAGTCTTGATGCTGGCTGTTGCAAGAAGGGGCTCACTTCCGAGCTTGAAGGCGGTCTGCCAACTCACCGCTGGATAGGAAGAGGATGCCACATTTGACCCCATCTAGATGGCAGGCTGAGTGGCGCCACCGGGCTCCCGGATAACTATTCCCCTTGCTGCCCGATTTGGAGGAGTTTTTGGTAAAGCATCCCTCAGGCCCTTGGATGGTTAATCAGTTATTCACTACCTTTCCCAAGAACGAGCAAGAGTAGGGGGAGGAGAAGTCTGACTTCTGGCTCAAGGTGGCTTCTGTTGCCCCTATGGATAGGCGCTGGGCACAAAACGAGCTAGTCCCATCTTTTGTCTGACCATCGTTTCTTGGTCGGCTTCTGCTTCCGAGGAGTTCAATGACTCAGCTGCTACTAGTTTAGCTGTCTGAACTAGGGCCTCAGGTTCTCCAACAGGCACATGGACTCTACGGCTCTAAGACACGAGGTCTGTCAAAGCGTCCCTTATAGGTACTAGAGATTCCGCGCTAGTGAATCAAGGGCCAAAATCTCGAGCTTCAACAATAGTTAACTGAGGAGGAAGAAGGTTAGAGTGCTGCACATCTATGTATGATAGCAAAGGACTGTTGACCAACAAAGCTTGCTCGAAAGGCTGCCAAGTTGAGTAGACGAGAGTACAACCAAGTATAAGGTAGGACACCCGGAGCTGCTTGTCAGAATTTACAAATATTTATGACCAGAGCACAAAATTCAAGTCTCTCACATTCACTACTCTAATGTCAGGCATAAACCTTTTACCGTTTGCATCAAAACAATATAGAAATTGGTTAATGCTTGTCCGAGCAAAATAATCATGGGTAAAACATGACAAAATTTAAAGGTGTTCGGTACCGACCAACGTCACGGGACAAGAGTGGGCAGGTGAGCTCGCCGGAAAGCCAATTACTGCTCACCTGGACGTATTCCCCCGCTGAATTTTTGTTAGAATCGAGAAGGCACGATATAAGCCATACCCGTACATCCCTAGCCTTCAAATAATAATTAGACCTAATATTGCCACACAAACTATACATAAAATTTATATCATGGTGGTTTAATCATAGCCCGTATGTCCGACTCAATCTACTACACAACTTACGACTTGGTAAAAATTCGGAGGAAGTTGATCAGGATACAAACCATAGAACCTAAGGGTACTAAGTATAAAAGGGTCTACGGGAAACCTAACCCCTCCCTCTAGAACGCTGTGTTGGTCCCAGAGTGTCGCTAGAGAGCAATGTCACCCTTGTGATAATTAGCCACATCCACATCTCCAGGGATGTCAAAAACTACTCTAAATTTAGCCAATGATGCCTCAGTAGAAAGAAGGTAAGAATATCCCATTCTTAAACTCTAAAGAAGGAAAAAGAAATTGAAAGAAGAGGAAAAGGTAGAGAAACTTACTGTAGACTCTAGGAGTGGCTAATCTCGACTAAAGAATTTATGCATGGGAGAAAGATGCTCGATAGAGAAGGAGTTGAATAAGAGAGGAAGTAAAAAGTGGAATAGAGACTCAGAAGGGACTATTTATAGAGCTGAAGCATTTATTGAAAAGGAAGGCGGGACAACTTCTTGAATTCTTTTTGTAACCCCCACATGTGTGGCCTCGGTTCATGAACCTTCAGGTTATAATTACAATTAAATACGACAACCTGGCGCAACACTCCTTGAATTCTTATTAAAAAATTTAAGGAAGCTAGTTTCTTACAAATCCTAAGGGAGGAAAACATGGAAGCAGACGCCTTAGCGAAGGCAGTATCCGCAGATGGATAGGTGGACGAGCTTGATGAAGTCCAATATATGCCTAGCATAGATCTTCCAAAGGTGCAACAGATAGAAGGTGAAAGGAATTGGATGACCTCCATAATAGCTTACCTAAGGGATGGAAGGCTTCTAAAGGAAAGATATGAAGCTAGAATGCTAAGGATCAAACCAGCTAAGTATGTCCTTATAGACAAGGTGCTATACAAAAAAGGCTTCTCTCAGCCTTACTTAAGGTGTTTAGCTCTAGACGAAGCAAACTACGTATTGAGAGAAGTTTATGAAGGAGCATGTGGAAACCATTCAAGAGCAAGAGCACTCGTCCATAAGGTTGTTTGTGCAGGTTATTACTGGCTAACGATTCAAGCAAATGCCAAGGCTTATGTAAAGATGTGTGATCAGTGTTAACATTTTAGCAACGTCCCTAAACAACCATTAGAGTACCTTACCCCAATGATGACCCCATGGCCCTTTATGCAATGGGGACTGGATATTTTGGGTCCCTTTCTAATAGGAATTAGGCAGATAAAGTTTTTGGTAGTAGGGATCGATTACTTTGCTAAGGGGGTGGAAGCTAAGCCCTTAGCAAAAATCACATAGTAGACTGTCAAAAACTTTAACTGGAAGAACATTGTATGCCGATTTGGGGTATCTAGGGTACTAGTGTCAGACAATAGACGATAGTTCGATAACGCACTCTTTAGAGATTTCTGTGAGCAACTTGGAATCAATTATCATTATTCCTCATCCTCCGACCCACAAGCAAATGGACAAGCAGAAGTAGCAAACCGATCCTTATTAAAGATCATCAAGACTCAGCTTGAGGGAATAAAGGGAGTATTGCCAGACGAGTAACCAGGTATTCTATGGGCTTACAAGATGACTGTGAGAACCCCCACACGAGAAATTCTTTTCAAACTAGCCTATGAAAGTGATGCAGTCATACCTGCAGAGGTGCACATGGCTAACCACAAGGTGATGAAGTATCAGGACAAGGAGAATGAAGAACAACTTCATCTTGACCTCGATCTAATTGATGAGGTAAAATTGGGTACAGAGTAGAGGACAACAACGTATAAAAACCTCATGGCTAGATAATATGGTGCAATGGTGAAAGCCAGGCGCTTCAACATTGGGGGACCTCGTCCTAAAAATGGTCTCCTTGGCAACCAAAAACCCGACCCATGGAAAACTGTGGCCAAATTGAGAAGGACCTTACAAGGTTATCAATTGCAAAAAGCAGGGATTATACTATTTAGAAGCCCTAGATGGACGGAGGTTAGAGCACCTTTAGAACGTTGAGCATCTTAGAAGATACTATCAATAAAGAGTCAGCCTAGACGGCTATCATCTTAAACGAGCATCATCTTGGACGAGCATCATAATAGACGAAGTTGAAGTTATGTGTTACTTTCTGCACATTTATTTGTGTCTATTTTTAGTACTGCATGTTTTTAGTATTCTAATTTCCTAAAAGTGCATTAGCTTTCACCTTGTTCACTATCTATGGACGAATTTGTGATAGACGAAGTCATGAACTTAGTCTGTTTGCACATAAGTATTTTCAATTCCTTCAAGGCACTAGCTTCTAAGCATGTGCCAGGCTTATGGATGATGTTTATTTGTGTATATACAGTTTGGATTTCCAATGTATATAATGTTGTGTGAATTTCCAATTCTCATGTTATTTTCATTCAAACTAATCCACAAGAAGGCTAAAGGGCCAAGACGAGTAAAATCTTTAGACACAGGGATGTAGCATCTACAAGCTTTCTTTAAATAAAGATAAAGCGAAGAAAAATAAACCTAAGGCAAATTCGTCTAACTAATGGGCGAGCTAGAGTGTGCACACAAAATTATTCAAAATCCATGGATAAATTTAACTAGCCAAACAGTTCAATTTTTGGTCGAGTAAATGCTGGAAAATTCTTGCCCAAAGACAGATAAAGTATCATCCAACCTGTGGATGAGGGATAATGCAAACTATAAGTCAAATTTATGGACGAATAATGCTAGCAAAGAAACTACCATTCATAGACGAGTTATACTTGAAATTTAAAGAGTGGTAAGTGTTGAACATGAGCAAATTATTTTAACATGAACGAACTAAATGCCTTCATGAGTGGACGGACCACACTTAAAATCATAAGATGTAACATGGGCAATGTAAACAAAGGAAATTCGTTCATACATAAAACGTATAACATGTTCAACAGTAAGTGAAGAATGAAGATGAAAATAAACATTCATTTATAAAATGTAAAGAAGGGTAGACGACCATCGTCCAAAAACCCTTATGTTGTTCAAAGCCAATGAAGGCCGTTATATCTATTGCACATTCATAAACTTGGATGAATAGATTGTACTTAAATAAATTTTAACACAAAGCCCAAAACAACGGGCATCCCCAACAAACCAAAATAAATAAATTTTATAAAAAGAGAAATAAATTTACTGAAATAAACCACTACGGGCATTGCCCCTAGAATTTGGGTCATCCTTGCTGGCATTAGTGGTGTCCTGGGCAAGTTCCATTGAAGCGTCATCCATAATGTTGACGTTTATGGAGTTCGTCTGGAGCAGGGAACTCTCTACTGCGTAGGGATTTTGAAGGAGTCAAAGTCTATTTCAAGATAAGCCTCCTTAGCGTCAGAACGAAAGTCCTCAAAGTTAGCAACATAGTGGCGATCTAGACGAGTAGTAAAATCATATGACTTTATCAAGGTTGCAATGGCTTCCTCCTTACCCTTCTCCAAAGACGAGGTAAACTCTTGGATTTTCACTTTAAGATGACCAATGTGGGTCTCCTTTTCAATAGAATCTGCCTTGAGCTCTTTCACCCCATTCTTTAACTTCTTTTCAATCCCTAAAAGATGATTGACCTCCTCGGTTTGCTTGATTTCCTCCCTCTTCTTTAATAGAAGCTTGTTCTTCAGCTCCTCGTTCTTGGTCTTAATAGCCTTAGCCTCGTCACAAAGTTCCTTGGCTTGGCTGGACCCAGTATAAAACTTAGCCATGGCTTGAAAAATGAATGGACGAAGGAGAGTTAGAAATTTTTTCATAAATTTCTCAGAAAATAAAATAAGAATGATGAGGAAATTACATACCTTGAAGAGGTTGTGGATGGCAGAGCGCTCAAAGTCTTTCACGGACATGTCATCTCAAGCATTCACTTCTTTGTTAGTCATGATCCCTTTGAATGTCTTCCAAGCGTAATCCTTGTCTAACACCGAATTAGGAGGACACTTGGTTGGAATTAAGGGATGAATCTTATGAGAAGTTTTGGCTACAGAAAGAGGATTCTCAGGCTGGACGGATGAAGGAGTGGTTTGGACAAGAACCAAGTTCATTGTCGAATCGTCCAGGTCTACCGTTGTGGGTGGAAATTTTGGAACCTTGGGAGGAGGAGTCTTGCCAAGTTTTTGCTTCTTTGAACCTCGACGAATTGGAAGATCACCAAGGTCAACAAAGCTTGAAATACCCTTCTTGTTCCCAACCTGGATGACAGGCTTCTAGACGGTCAGAGGAGTTGCCTCGTCTTGGACCTAGACGTCCTCTTCACCCTCAGTGCCACTAGCAATGGCTTTCCCTTTGTTTTCCTTCATAGTGGCTAACCCTATGATGAAGAAGACAGAGTTAAATATATATATATATAATGTATGGACGATGCTTATTCCGACGAGTGGTCTCCATGTCTCCAAGATTTTCTCCAGTATGCTCATGGAAAGACAACTAAGGGTTACCAAGCTATGGAAGGACCTCTCAAGGAAAGCGCAAGCTCTATCAATACATCCCAAATGAAAATTGTCCAAGTGTGTACAAATAATAGTTGCACCAACATAAGAGAAGGATAGAAAAGGAAAAAGTTAAACAAAATAAACAAAAGAGAGGAAGAAAGACATACTCTCAAGACGAAGGCGACCTAAGGCACTGGTAAAAGGTGGGAAGGGGGGCATTATTTACATTAATTGGGTCCCCAGTCCAATTTCCATAAATAAAAAAGAATTCATTCTTCCATAACCTATTAGAAGAACTACGACCCCTAATCAAACTAAATTAGGGACTCCTAGACAAGAACTGGTAAAAACTAGCAAACTGTTTAATCTTTGAGGATTTATAGCAATAAAGGAACTCGTCTACTATGATTGGACGGTCCCCCTCAAACACTTGCATGACTACTATCGTTTTTCATCCATTAGGATTGAGCAGGTTTGGTTCAATACCCAACCTATGGAAGAGACCTCTACAGAAAGAATTTAGAGCATTCCTAACGCCTACCAAGAGGTAAGAAGTATATACTCCAAAACTTGAAAGAGGAGAACAATACCATTCCCTCTTTTCAGGTAGACAAGGTCTAAACTCACTAGGAATTTGATATCTACCTACAAGAGTATTCAACTTACTTGCGCCTAGAGTAGATGACACCTCTAGGGGCACAACTATAGATTACATTCTCTTCCTCCTCTTTGTCTTAACGAGGCCTAGATGACCTACTCCTTCTGGACGAGCTAGCCTCAGCCTCAAAAGTCGTCCTACGTTGCATTTCCTGGAATTCCTTTAAGGGAAAACCAGGAATCCCAGACGAATAATGCTCGCCTTAGGAACTACTATCACTACTACTACTACTGGTGTTATCCTCACTACTACTCTCATAACTACCATTACTTGCAGGGGAATCGTCTTGGTACTCGTCTATTTCCCTCTCAATACTACTACTAGACACAGATATGATCAAAAGAATGAACAAGATGAAAACCTAAGGATGAAGGGAAAGAAGTACCTGAAAAGAAAATAAAGATGAAGACGACTAGACGAAGCTCTTGGACAAGATGGCAGAAAGGAAATTATCAGAAAAGTGAAGGGTAAGAGAGAGAATACACATATTTATAAGCCCTAGATATGGCCCAACAAAGAGACACGGACCAATCAAGAGCTGACACATGGCATATACCTTGAAAAAGTGAATAGACGCAACAAGTCAACCAGTAAAATTGTGACAAGTGGCATGATTTGAAGTGACAAAAATCAACCTACACAAGGATGACACATGGGACACCAACTAACCATTAAAATATTGACACGTGTCAAACATAAAAGGTGAATTGGAGTTTTGCTACAATGTTTAAGACAACCCTTGGATAAAGGGGGCAACTGATGGTGAACCTAAAATTGAACTATCTCCAGTTCGTCCATAGTGTCGTCCAAGTCCAGAAAGGATGTCCCAATATAAAGAGGTCATCCAGCATAAGAAAGTCATCCAGCATGGAAGCACTTGGAAGACCTCCCAACACTTAGAAATTTTCAAGATAAGCTTATATCCAAAGGCTTATAATCTGGACCACGTTCTTCTATTATGAAGTCTGCGTAAATCCTTATTCATCGCTCTAACTTTCTACTAAGTTCTTAACTTTCTAATGGCAGCTATAAATGATAAGTCTGAACCTTCTAACTCCTATAGCAATTGTAGAAGATAAGACTGAACATTCTAACTTCTATAGGAGTTGTGGAAGTTAAGTATGAACCTTCTAACTTCCATCCATGTTGAGGAAGTTACTAAACAAGTAAGTTCTTAACTTTCTAATGGTAGCTGTAGATGATAAGTCTGAACCTTCTAACTCTTATAGCAATTGTAGAAGATAAGACTGAACCTTCTAACTTCTATAGGAGTTGTGGAAGTTAAGTATGAACGTTCTAACTTCCATCCATGTTGAGGAAGTTACTAAACAAGTAACCATTTCAAAGCTCACTATATAAGGACTCATCCGCATCAAATGAAAGTAAGTTTCCACCACTCCTAAAGTTGGAATTCTTGAGTTCTAGAGAGAAAACTAACTTAAACATTAGAGGGTTCTTGGCCGATTCACCCTGGTCGCTTTTGATCTTGCGTTTCTGTTTTTTTAAGCCTTCCAGACAACCTCAAGCCCATTAAAGCCCATAGCATTCAACCTACTGATTTTCTATGCATCATCACAATGTGTTCTTTTTTTTTTTTTTTTTCTTCCTTCTTAGATTACATGTCCCAATTTTTACGAGGGTCTTTCTCTTATATAGTCCTTCACCCCTCCATCCCACCCTTCCACTTGTTGATTTTGTAGGCAATTCCTTAGATACTTGTCCCTTTAAGACCTCCTAGAAGCTTTGTAAGTAGCTGTGAACTAAGATGACACTTTTCAGATGTCATTTCCCCATAAATGTGGCCAGCTGGTTTGGTACAGTGCATTTAATGTGGTGGTGACAGCCTTCTTCCCAGATATTTCTTCTTTTGTTGTTGACTTAGCTTTGTTACCTTCCCTAATGCTTATCCTTCTCAAAATGGTTACTTTCCCTAAAGCTCTCCCGAGGTGGCTCAACTCCTCAAGAACCACGACTGTCTCCAAAGCTATCCTAAGGTGGCTCGGCTCCTTGGGAATGGCTACTAATCCATCATTATCTTCCTTTGTCCTCAGCCTATTGACTCAAACTTAATAAGCCCTTTGACCATCATTGGGCTTCTATCTATCCTCAGGCATGGCCTACAGCCCAATAATCTTGCTTGGTCTATTTATCCTCACACCATCAAAATGAGAAATTTAACATTATTATATAAAATTTCTCTTTTCTTTCTTGTTTTAGGGTTAAATGATGATTGTAAAATGGAGTGTTTACACACAACAAGCTTAATCGATCTTCACTCCTCAAATATTAAAATAAGATTTTTTTACTTTTTATTTGTTTAACAAAACTCATAAGTTCCAGCTCATCCAAAAAATTAATAAACCAAGTTTGAATACAAAAAATTAAGTTCAACATTAAGCTTGAACTAGGTGATAGATTAAGAACCATCTTGAATACTTAATTTTTATAGGAACCATCTTGAATACTTCAAATGGTCAACTTGATTTGACTTGTTATTGCCCTATTTATTAAAAATATCATTAAGCTAGGTGATAGATTTTCTTTAATTTTATTAGTTTTTTGGGCAAAAAAATACCACTTTGGTCCTACATAGTGGATCACTATCAATTTGATCTATACATTTTAGTAATAATTAATTTGGTCTATATTATTTTTAACTTACCGCCAATATCCATTATTAGTCAGTTGATGGTAGAGTCCAAATTACTATAAATTAAAAATAATAGGGACCAATTTAGCTACTACTGAAATATAAAAACCAAGTTGACCTCAAAATGTAGAGACCGAAATAAGTTTTTTTTTTCTTGGCAATATAATTCAAAGAATGATTTTTAATTGATATTTTTAATTCCACTCCAATGACCATTTCACCTTTTGGTTATCATTTGAGTCAAAATCCATGATACTTTCACAATATTTTTAAACAAATCTTAAGTAGCAATATTACATTTTCAACCACAAGTAATAATATACCAAATAAAACTTACTGTGAAAATATTATTAAAGTATTGTGCACCTAACTTTTCTCTGCATATTGATTTTTTTTTTTTGTAGGGTATATATATTAATTTAGTAACTGAAAATTTCAATCACTCTCTTACTCCTATGTTTGTAATGCGTTGTGAATTGAATGTTTACAACAAATAGAACTGTAGTCAATAATAATGGGATGAGAAGTAGTACTGAGCATTAGTATCCGGTTTCTACAAAATATCTCATTTTATCACCTTAAAATTTACTTTATCTATTATACCATTCCACTTTACAACACACCTAACATTTCAACTTTTATTTTCCTATACAACACATTAAAATAATGTATCTACACAATAAAACATATTTTTTTATGTTTCTCTCTCTCTCTCTCTCTCAACCACTCATCACCTTTATCACTACCATGAAGACCCAAAACCCCCAACATAGAAACTCAACCCAACCATCAACAACACAACTACCTCCCAAACCCAAATCAACCCAACCATCAACAACACAACCACCCACCAATCAACTCAAAACTTTCCAATCACCACCCACCAATCCACTGCCAACAACACCACCACCCATTAATCCACCATCAACAACACAACCACCACCCAAACCTAAAACTTTCCAATCACCACCCACCAATCCACCTCCACGGCACCACCCCTATCCACCATCAACAACACAACCACTACCCACCAATCCTCCACCATGGCACCACCTCTATCTACCACATTTACCACATCAAAATCGTGAGCTCCACCAACCCATAAGACCCACAGAAGCTTGATTCAAGGAGGGAGAGAGAGAGAGAGAGAGAGAGAGAGAGAGAGAGAGAGGGAAAAGAGATCAGAGAACGAAGAGAACCTGCCCAAGCCACGCAACCACCTACCCACGTTGCACAACCACCAGACCCATGCCCCTCAACCACCTACCCGCACCGCCCAACCACTAGAACCACGCGACCGCACCACTTGATCCATGCAACCACCATATGATCTGAGGGGCAATGGAGGGGGAGTGAAACACAAAGAGGGGTGAGAGAGAGGGGTTGAATGAGACAAAGAATTGGAAACTAAAAAAAAGAGATGAAAAAGTGATAGGAAGAAAGACAAAAAGAGAATAAAAAACTATTAAATATGTTTACAATCTTGCTACAGTACCATCATAAATTTAGGATGATACTGCAACTAAGAGTGCTTATATCAGTGGGTGCAAAATTGTGCAAAATAGAAAATGATGCAAAATTTACACAATTTTTCCTAAATATGCTCCGCATCAGTTCGGCTATAGTTGCGTAAATATACACATTTGCTACAGTAACTGTGCATATTTGCACGGTTACTGTAGATGTGTACATCCTATTTTATTAATTTTTTTCTCTCACCTCTGCTTTCATTCGTCTCTCTTCCCCCCCCCCCACCTTCCCCCACACATACTCTCAACACCGCCTAACCATCACTCCATCACCACCACCACAACCCATCACAACCCATGATATTCCAATTACAAAATCAACCAAAAACAAAGAAAAATTAAACCAAAAATCAATTCAAACCCAAAATCAAACCTTAAATGGAAAACTCAACAACTTAGAACCCAAAATCAAACTTTCGACAAAAAAACCCATCAATCCAAACCCAAACTCAAATCAAAGCAGCCGTCACCACTGCCATGGAGAGCTTGCTGCTTTCTTTGCTTGTGGAGCGCTTGCTGCTGCCATTAGAGAAGAGAGAAACAAGGGCTTGAGAGCTAAGACAAAGGAAAATATCAAAAAAAGAAGAAGAAGAGAACAGACCATGGGAGAGGAAGAAGAGAAAAGATGTGGTTTTGTGAGATGAAAAAGGAAAAAATAAAAGAGATTGTAAGATGTTTTATTGTTTTAGTGGTGGGGGTTAAAAGTGAGGGGAAAGGAAGCTTCTTTGAAGCTTCCTTCCTTGTAAATATCTTTCAATATAATTTAATTATAAAAGAATTATAATTGAGATTTTTTTTTTCAAACAAAGCATGATTTTATTTGGAATTTTATTAAAGTCTATATTAAAATTTTCAATTCAAATCAGTGCCTTTTTTAAAAACTAAAATCATACTAATAGTAAATAATATATATATATATATATATATATATATTTATCTCTCTCTCTCTCTCTCTCTATTGCGTAACTCTAAAACAATACACTGAAATATTCCATTGATAGCAGAATGATGGTCAAAACACTAATTTGTTGGTTGTCGCCAAAGCCACTATTTTGGTGGTCAAGCGACCAGTGCTGGTGGCACAGTGGTCGAAGACACCGATCTAGCGGTGGTTGCCAAAAACACTATTTCAAATGTTTGACCATCAGACCTCCACCACAAGCGACTCCATTGGCCCAACCACTGGTGTTGGTAGTTTACTTAAAATATAAGTTTAAATTAAAAAAGTATGACCATTAGGGATAATAATAAAAAATTGATGAAGAATAAATATTTTATTAAAATATCTTGTAAAATAGATAAACTGATGTGAGTGTTTTGTAAAAGTGATGGTGTAAAATAGAAAAAATAGTTTTTTGTGTAAAATAGACAAATTTTTTAGAAGAGCTGATGTGGTTGCTCTAAGTTGTAAAATTTTTTACAATTAGAAGTTTGGATAACGCATCTTATTAGTGGCTTGATGCTAAAATTTAGCATATCTGGAGTTTTACAATTCTCGATATTGATCTCTAAAATGGATAGTCACATGTACTATTGGACTAGTAAGGTATTAACTAGCCTCATCATACACGCGTGCGATGAGACTTTTTTTTTTAGTAGTCCTATTTTATAGAAAAAAACTGTATTAATTATTTTTTAATATAATTTTTATTTTAAAAATCTAATTTATAAGTGAATAAATCAATTTAAATTAATAGGATAGTGGTTCTATTTTTTAGGCAATGTTTTAGTGGAAGTTAGAGTTGCATTTTTATCGGATTGTCCTTTAGTTTTATCTCTACTTAAACATAGGAGTGTAGAGGTATTTTTGAACTAAAAAATGAGAAATCAAAACAGGGGAAACCCCTTAAATAGTAGTATGGATAATAAGGATAAAATACAGAACTAACTCTCTAAGTTTTTTCATATTTCATTTCAGTCATCTAATTTTGATTTGTTCATTTCAATCTTCTAACTTTCAAGTTTGTTCAATTAAGACTTTTCTATCATATTTTGTTATATATTGTAGTTAATTTTTCAAATTTTTTAAACTTTTCTTCCAATTTTTTAAATTAAAAAAAATTCAACTAATGGTTGAAAAATATTTTTCTGTTTTTTTTTTCAAAAATTTTTAATAAAAGTTGACGAAAAAATCTTAATTGGATAAATTTGAAACTCAGAGAACTAAAATGAATGAAAGTAAAATTAGAAAATTAAAATAAAATTTGAAGAGACTTTTTTTTTTTTTTTTTTTTTTTTTTTGAGAATCAAAATTTGAAGAGACTTAAATAGCCAATTTTGCATTTTAGTATAATGAATATAATGGCAAGCATGATTTCCTTTTTCGAAAAAGATATCCATCTGTAGCACGTGACATGCACGTTGTTGAGATAACGTGACAATTGTGTCCTCTTTTGTATCTCCCTATGCATCCATCCCACCTACTAGGCTACTACTACTCAATTGGGCAAATGGCTAATGGCAACGTGGGTGGACCCCTTTCACATGCAAATACTAAGTTGAGCTTGCATCCGGGTCCCACCACCACTATTCTAATTTAATCGGAATTCAAGAATACTCAAACTCAAGTAATAACTCCGGACAAAGAATAGCAAATATGTTATTGTTTTTTTATTACAATTCTTTTTGAAACTTTAAAGGTAAAATTTAGATGCAATACTTTCATTATGTTTTTTAACCCATATTTTTTAATAAGCAGAGTAATAGAATTAAGCAGTGGCTCTCTTAAAAAAAGAAAAGAAAAAAAGCGAGTAGTGAGATGTGCTATTGTGTGTGGGTGGTACCAACAGACTTACCAAAAAGCTCAAATACCAATGTATCATAGGGTATGAAAGGATGATTACAAGTAGTTTTTTTTATATATAAAAAAAAAAAACACTTTGTTGGTTTGAATTTAATTATCATTGAAAAAGATAATATTATTTGTATTTCATTCCTCAATACAATCAAGTGTGCATTCCTAAATTTTATCCTTATAAAAAATTTATCTTATCTTATGTATCAAGTTATTATTCATAGTGATTTATATCTATCACTAATATCATTTTACAACTTATCACCTTATTGTGAAAAATTATTATCAAGAAAAGTTTGTGACTGAGCGTGTATTTGGATTGGACGTTTGTTGCGTTTAGCATTTTGGAGCCTAAGTCCCACGCATTGTTCATGGACCAGCTACCCACAGAAAAACGTTTTCAACTTTAAAAAATATTTTACTATAATGTTTTTAATAATAAGTTTTTAATTTTTAGCAAAATAAGCAGTATCCAAACATACTTTAAAAATTTAGAATTATTAGATAAAGATTTGAAGTTAGAGAGTGGGAGTGAGAGTGACTAACTGAGAGTAGATTAAAGACTAACGAGGAATCAAAACTAAATTGATACTTTCTATAAAAAATAAAATTAAAAAAAAAAAAATATATATATATATATATATATAGTACTACCAACAAGATCATCGCCGCCACGTGCGGTGTCAGGAGGGGCAAGCAGATCAAAGAATTTCAAAATTCAAAAACAAGCCAGAGCACCGTGTATCCACGTGTCGTCATTCCATTGGTCAGTTGACGTGTACATTGCGAATGTCGTCCAGTTAGGGTTGGCCGTTTCGTATAACAACGTAATGGGCCGCTTTTTTTTTCTTTCACCTAAAGCATAATATCAGTATTACCTTCACTCCTTCCCCTTATTTACGTCTATATCCCTACATATAATAAAAACCATAATAGGCAAGAAAAAAACAAGGTAAATGTACCTGTAAACAATAAAGAGAATTGAAAAGGTTAGTTTAACCAACAAACTTAAGAAGGATTGAAATCTATACATACAATAATAGGGTTACACACCCCTTCTCTTTCTGTCACTCCTAATAATTACAGTGAAAATGGGTCCCACTCCCACGTTAAAGAAAAGGAAAGGAAAATCATGTAACGGTCCAAGATTAAAAAGTCCCTATTGAAAATATCGTAGATAAGAATGAACCCAACAGTAGTAGTATAACGTTAAAAAAGGAAAATAAAGGAAATAGCCAAAAAATCGACATCCCCTCGTTCCCCAAACCAAACGCTATATCGTGATGATAATATAGGCGAAACAGAACAAAGACTTAAGAAAAAAAAAACCTCTCTCTCTCTCTCTCTCTCTCTCTAAAAAAAAACCTCTTTTTTCTCTGTGACTCTCTCTCCCTAAAAAGAAAAGCCCTTTTGGTTGGCTGGTTTTTCTCTCTTTTGTGTGTGGAAATGGAGTTAGACAAGGCGGCTCGTTTCGTGGAAGACCTGTTGGACTTTGGGTCGGACATAGGCGAGGGAGACGAAGAGGATGATAAGAAAAGGAAAGTTTTGTGTCGGCATGACCCGACGTCGTCGTCGTCGTTTGGTGTTTTGTGTCCGGAAGATCCTACCTTATCAGTAAGTTTTATCGGTTATTTTATTTGGTGTTTTGATTTTTTTGGTGACAGAAAATGAAAAAAAAAAAAAAAAAACTGAAGAACGAGTTCGGCGGTGACTCGGCCGAGTCTGAGGCTTACGTGGGATATCCATAGTGGGTATTAGTGACTCGGCTAGGGTTAGTGTTTTGGACCGAGTTGACTCGGACGTTTTTCGAACGAGTCTATGTGTTTGGATTCCCCGAGTCGAGCATGTTTTTGTAATGAGTCGGCCGAGTCAAAGCTGATGGCTTCGACTGGGTACTGGGACTGTGATAGAAAGAGAGAGGCTGCTGGTGGAGATGTAAACCCTAGGTGGCATTTTTAACGTAATTTGGAATAGAACGGAAGGGTATTACCGTCAATTTGTAGGTACAATAAGTCTTAATTCTCGTGAGCTGTGATTCACTAGGTTGTAGTTGTACCAATAATAAATATTGTCCCATATCTTCCACCACCTTTGATACTCCCACTCAAACCATGTCAAAAAGTCAATATTGCCCATCATTCTTTTGAACATTCTCTTATTGTTATTATTACTAGTACTACAATATAGAAGATATTAGCCTCTCACTTCATTTTGGCACGTGCTAAACTAAAAATGGAGATGCCTCGGCACGTGTGTAATTAAGCATTCTGATTTTGGTGGTGGTGGTGGTTTTTGTTTGTGGTTAAACACAGGAGTTTGTAGAAGAAGAACTGGAATGGATATCTAACAAAGACTCATTCCCAGCAGTGGAATCGTTCATTCTCTCGGAGGACCCAGGAACTACTCTCCCAAAGCACAACAGCCCAGTCTCTGTGCTTGAAAACAGCACCACCAGTAGCCACAGTAATAGCAACAGCAACAGCACCAACAGCAATAGCAATGGCAGCAGCAAAAACAACAACAAAACTCTTATGAGCTGCTGCGGCGACAGTTTCAAAGTCCCCGGCCGCGCACGAAGCAAGCTGTGCCAGAGGCTGCGCCGTGATAATCAGCTTTTTTGGAGCCAACAGCCGGCCGCGGCCAACAAGATTGCGAAATCTCAGAGGGAAGTGCTGACGATGAGAACTACAACGACTACTACTACTACTACTACTACTACTACTACTTCGACGACGATTGGGAGGAAATGTCAGCATTGTGGAGCTGAAAGGACCCCGCAATGGCGTGCCGGGCCTCTCGGGCCGAAAACACTGTGTAATGCTTGCGGTGTGCGGTACAAGTCCGGGAGGCTGGTGCCTGAGTACCGCCCCGCAAGTAGCCCGACGTTCTCGCCCAAGATGCATTCAAATTCACACAGGAAGATAGTAGAGATGAGGAGGCAGAAGGGAATGGGAACGGGTATTGGAATTGGAATTGGAATTGGGATGGTGGTGAAGTCTGTGGATAAAGGGTAGGATTAGGTTAGTGCTTTAATTTTTTATTTTTATTTTGATTTTTATTTCATATGTTAGCATAGTTAGGAGTTAGGGGTTTGGTTGTAATGGGGGGTTGGTTTAGATGATCAGGGAAAGTTCTTTGTTTCGATGAAAGTCCAGTTAGGGGAATTTTGACTTTAGTGTGTTTGGTTCTTTATGCTATAGACTAGAAAGCAAGATAGTGTTTGGTTTCTGGCTAATTTAATTCTTTTTCTCTATTGCTTGGAATGGAGATGATGGTGGATTGGGGAATTTGTGGATTTCTGAACTGGCTCTTCTGATGAATTTTTTTTTCCCTTCCCTTCCCTTCTGGTTATTATGCCTGATAATTTTGAACTGACTTACTAAGTAGTACCTGTTTCATGAGTTGTACAACAGTCAGCTTGAATTTGGCCAGTCCCTTTTTCTAAGACGAGGTATTGTATGTTTGATGTTCCTTTTATATTTTTATTCCTGCAATACACAAACTTAGTTTTTCTGTATTATATATATGGCTCACTGCTTTTTGCTTGTGAATATTCTGACCTGACACTCTAATTTATGTGCGTTTGTTTTAGTAAAGTTGATAACTTGATATGTATGCCAAAAAATTGTGAAATTTCAACTCCTAGGTAGCACAGCGGTTTATTACCGCCAATGAAGGACTAGTTCCAGGTGAAATTTGAAGAGTCTATGCAGAGGAATGCGATGTAAGGATTTGAAACTTTGTTACATGGGAATGCATATCCCTTCATCAGTTACATTGCAAGAGGCATTTGATTAAAAACTTCTAAGGCGGGTTTGCTCATGGTGGATGGTTTTGAGTTTTTGCACTGCTAGCAACTCAACACATTTTGTGTTGGTTCAACAGAACACTTTGCTGCCTCTGCAGAAAATTGGTTGCTTGTGAGCTTAGTTCGCATGACCTATAATTACAGCTTCAATGATCTTCCTGTTAAGAACAGAGTTGCTACGCAATCTTTTAGATGAAATTCACTTACCCTTTCTAACCAATAATAAGGGCTGATGCCCTATGAATGCATAGAAAACTGGCAAAAAAATAGTTGGGATAATAATGCAGGCTTAATACGTGCCTCAAATTCTCCATTGAATTAGTGAAAATGACCGTGATGGATGGATGATTCTAGCAAAGCATAGGAAACTTTTTTCAATGGATCACAGGAAGAATGAGGGAAAGACGATAAGTCAGTGTCATCTTTCCAATGGATCACAGGCCGAGGGGTAACACTTCCCAATGGATCACAGGAAGAATGAGAGAGGAATGTGGAAATTGGTAAAAGCCTCTAAGTGCTGTTTGGTTCTTAGAAAGGACAAGAAAAAAATTACTAGGCTTGAAATTCACTCTTTCTTAAGCATTGGCCATGGAACAATATTACGCATCTTTCGATCATCTGGATCTTCTCTAATTGTTTTGAAACGAAGAGGGTTCAGTTAATGGTAAATATATAATCTTTCTCCTAAGCATTCTTCCACTTGGTTGAACATAACTAAGGAAACCTGAATTCTCATTTTGGGGTTGTGATGATTCCCCTTTAAAAATGTTGATATCCCCTATTCTCACGGTTTGAGAAAGTTCTATATTTTAAAGGTGATTGATAGGGGTAATTTTTAATTGAAAAAATAAAAGAAGCTGCTAATCTCCAAGAACCCGTCAGCTTTATTATACATGCTGACGACTTCACACAAGATGAAGCTGTCGGTCTCAAAGCCGACGACTTCATGTTACTACCTAACGGCATCTACACCTGGACGGGAAGAGAAGCTGACGGGGAGAAAGTTGAAGGCTAGAAAGGAAATAGCGACAGGTACATCATGGCTATATTTGGCCCCCAAGAATATGTGTATAAGGAGACATCTTGTGACCCACGATTAACCCTAATCAAGGAGATCTCTACAAGGAAAACATCCTGCGATATACGCTTGTTAAAGAATTCTTCCCTACAAGGAAAGACCATCTTCATCAAAAAACGGATTTCAACTCTACGCTACTATTAGCCCCCCTCCCCCACAACCCTCACAAACAAAGGTACACTTAATTTATCTCAGCTCTAGCACTCTAGAGTTGCTAACAAAAAATTTCTCTAACTTAGCCGTTGGAAGGTATTTGGCAGGTACCACACTGGTACCCTTCGTAAGTTTTTCTTCTTCCCTTTGTGTTGTGCAGTTTGGAGCAGGTGAGGACCATACAACTCACTGACGAATTTCAGCATCATCAGTTAGCATCGTCTGTGGGAATGATAGGAAGTAAACCTTACTACCGCTTCTCAGACAAAGAGTTGCATGGTACTCACTCGCTCAATGGTAACTACCACCAACAATCAAGTGGACGATCCACGTACTACTGCCCTTGAAAGACAAGTTCAGACGCAAGCTGCAGCTGTAGAATGCCTGACCAAGCAAAACCATGACCTAGAGGAGCAACTGCACCAAAAGAACGTGGTACTTAACACTTAGGAGGAGGACTAGGAAGGAACCAGCGTCGAGAGAAGAAACCAAGAGGGGCTGGAAGGTAGTAATGCCCTAACTAGACTAAAGCTGCAGGATACAAGTCATCCGTCCACTGTAGATACAGCTCCACCATCGCACATAGTCGTCGAGATGCAGATGATGAAGGAATGATTGGACCTCATGATGAATGCCCTTAGAGGGCGGGTATCGAATGATCTTGATGAGTTAGTCCACCGGACGGACTCGCCCTTCACCGCATCCATTACGTTGTTCCCCCTTCTACCAAAGTTTCGCATGTCCTAGGTGGAAACTTATGACGACAGTAGGGACCCCCTCGATCACCTAGAGACCTTCAAGACACTGATGCACCTACAAGGGGTGACAGATGAAATCATGCGCCGGGCCTTCCCAACTATGCTAAAGGGTCCTACAAGGGTATGGTTCAATAAGCTGATGCCGAATTCTATTGGCACCTTTAAGGAGTTGAGCGCCTAGTTCGCCTCATACTTCATTGGAGGGCACAGACCCAAGAAGACCATAACGAGCCTGATGGATGTCAAACAATGGGAGGAGGAGGCGTTGAGATCTTACATAGCACGCTTCAACAAAGAGGCACTCTCGATTGACAAAGTAGACGACAAGATACTCGTGGCCACGTTTACCAACGGACTAAGGAAGGGTAAGTTCTTGTTTCCTTATACAAAAATAACCCTAAGACTATGTTAGAGGTACTCTACAAGGCAACTAAGTACATGAATGTTGAAGACGCGTTGCTAGCCCGAGAAGATTGACCTAAGAAGATGGAAAGATAGGAGGAAGCACGGTAGGACAGAGGACAAAAGAGAACAAGAACTGGAGACCAACGAGAAGATAGGCGTTCGAAACCCCCCACTAGGAGGTTTACAAACTTCACACCTTTAAATGCTCAGATCGATCAAGTCTTGATGTAGATTAAGGATGAAGGAGCCCTAATGTTCCTAGGGAAGTTGAAAGGGGACCCCAATAAGAGGTCTCGAGATAAGTACTGCCGGTTCCACCGAAATCACGAGCACGACACATCTGACTACTACGACTTGAAGCAACAAATTGATGCTTTTAACCTGCAAGGAAAGTTGCAGAGGTTCGTCACCAAAGAGAAGACGAACACACCACAGGAGCAACTAATACAGCAAGAGAACAAACATCCTAGGCCGCCCATAGGAGACATAAGGATGATCATGGGCAGAACTACAACCTCCTGCTCCACTAAAAAGGTTTGCAATACTTACCTAAGGATGGTTTAGAACGTCTAGCTCACGGGCTTCATTCCCAAGATGACACGAGTCAACAACCCCGTCATTAGGTTTTCAGAGGAAGACGTTCGCCGTCTCCACCACCCGCATGACGATGCACTTATTGTTAGCATACGGATAGGGGATTACAACACACACTGGGTCCTGATTGATAATGGTAGCTCCGCCAAATCCTTTACTACCCAGCATTCCAGCAAATGAAGATTGACAGAAAACGGCTGGTTCTAACTAACACTTCGCTCGTTGGTTTTGGAGGAACAAAGGTATTCCCCCTTGGTGCAGTCATATTACCTGTCACGGTTGGAGACTACCCTCAGTAGATAACTAAGGACATAACATTCCTCGTGGTCAACTGCTCGTCCGCTTACAATACCATCTTAGGACAGTCTACCCTCAACTCAAAGAAAACGGTAACTTCAACTTACCACTTAATGATCAAATTCCCTACCAAGTAAGGAGTGGGAGAATTACGTGGAGATCAGGTGGCTGCTTGCAAGTATTACATAGTTATGTTGGAGATGGACAACCATCTTCAGGCCATAAATATAGAAGAACATTGGGTGGTGGTAGAGCCTGTTGAAAGACTTGAAGAGATACATCTTAACAATTCCAAACCCGATCGGACAACTAGGATTGGCACAGTTGCCAGTCCGCCAAGCTCTCACAACTTTTCTCCAAGAGAATCAGGATGTCTTCGCCTAGAGTCATGAAGACATGCTAGGGATCGACCCTTCAGTCATAGAACACAGGTTGAATGTTTCACCTACTTTTCTACTTGTTCGACAGAAGAAGAGAGTATTCGCCCAAGAAAGAGACCGATTATAGCGAAAAAAGTCCACAAATTGCAAGATGCAAGCTTCATCAAGGAAGTATATTACCCCGACTGGCTGGCCAATGTGGTGATGGTCAAGAAAGCCAACGGAAAGTGGAGAATGTGTGTAGATTTTACGGACCTGAACAAAGCATGGCCCAAGGACAGTTACCCACTACCGCGAATTGACGTTCTCGTAGACTCTACCGCTCGCCACCAGTTGTTAAGTTTCATGGACGCTTTCTCTGGCTATAACCAGATCAAGCTAAACGAAGCTGATAAAAAAAAAACTTCGTTTGTCACAAGCCAGGGGCTATTCTGCTACAAAGTGATGCTATTCGAACTCAAAAACATGGGAGCAACGTATCAATGGCTCATGAACAAGATGTTTACACATCAAATTGGGAGGAATGTCAAAGTCTATGTTGACGACATGGCTGGTAAAAAGTTGAAGAGAGGGCGATCATTTAAACGACCTCAGGGAAACCTTCGACACCCTCCACTCATACAACATGAAGCTCAATCTAAGCAAGTGTGTGTTTGGGTGACAGTTGGAAAATTCTTGGGGTTCATGATGTCTTAAAGAGGTATAGAAGTCAACCTTGACAAGGTCCGGGCCATTATGGAAATGATGCCATCAAGGAATGTGAAGGAAGTCCAAAGCCTCAATGGCAAAGTAGCGGTGCTGAATAGGTTTGTATCGCAGGCGACGGACAAGTGCCTACCTTTCTTCCACATGTTGAAGAAGTCTTTTGAGTGGACCATCGAGTGTCAGTAGGCGTATGAGAATTTGAAGGCCCACCTCTTCCCCACCATTGCTAAGTCCCTCTAAGCCCGGGGAAGAGTTATTCCTCTATTTGGCAGTATCCCCGGCTACCGTCGGTGCGACCTTGGTCAGGGAGGAGAATAGGGCACGAATGCCCATGTACTACACCAATCGAGCACTCCGAGGCACGGAGGAAAAATACCCACCAATGGAGAAGCTTGCCTTCACTTTAGTTACTCCAGCCCGTAAGTTGAAGCCATATTTTTAGGCTCACACTATCGTTGTCTTGACTGACAAGCCTCTATGGCGAGCAATGAGTAATCCTGAAGTCATTGGACGAATGGCGCTATGGGCAATAGAATTGAGTGAGTTCGAAGTGCAATACCGCCCACGCACCACCATAAAGGGGCAAGTAATCACTGACTTCATCGCAGAGTTCACTAATATAGAAGGCCAGGGGGCAGATGAACATCATCAATAGAGCATCCACACGGATGGTTCATTTAACAGGCAGGCTAGAGGAGCTGGTTTAGTGCTCCATTCCCCTGGAGGAGATGAAGTTGAGTGCGTGGTTCGTCTCGACTTCCCAATAACAAACAATGAAGTGGAGTACGAAGCATTGGTGGCAGGATTAGACCTTGCTAAAGCAACAGGAGCAACAAGTGTAACCATACACTGTGACTCTCAAGTGGTCAACAGTCAAATAAACGGTGACTACGAGTGCAAAGGGGAAAGAATGAAGAAGTACCTGGAGCAAGTGCAGAAACGAGCAAGCGAGTTGTGCTCCCAGTTCGTCCAAATCCCAAGGGAAGAGAACGAATAAGCTGATCACCAAGCTAAAGCCGCGTCAGTAGAACATACGCTTATCTCTAATAAGGTACTTTCTTTTGTTCAGCTTTCACCTTTAATCGATGACGTCAGTATAAAGGAAATAAACTCGGGAAGCAACTGGACTACGCCAATAGTCTCTTATTTGAAAGACACCACACTACTCAACGGTAAGGAGGCTACGAGAAAGCTGAAGGTCCAGGTAGCTCGATTCGTCATGATAAAGGACATCTTGTACAAAAGAGGCTTCCCCCGCTTGTATCTAAGATGCTTAAGCCTTGAAGAAGCAGTCTGTCTCATGAGGGAAGTCCATGAAGGTATCTGTGGGAACCACTCAGGATCACGGTCTTTGGTGCACAAAATGTTTCGGGCTGGGTACTACTAGCCTACCATGCAAAAGGATGCACAGGCCTTTGTTAAAACCTGCAACAAGTGTCAAAGATTTAGCAATGACATTAGACAACCAACAGAAAAGCTTACCCCTATGGCTACCCCATGGCCTTTTGCTCAATGGGGACTGGACATCATGAGCTCATTGCTGATAGCAATGAAACAACTGAAGTTCTTAATAGCCGGCATAGACTACTTCACCAAATGGGTAGAAGCTGAAGCCCTAGCCACCATCACAGAAAAGAACGTACGTAGCTTCGTTTGGAAGAACATAATTTGCAGGTATGGAATCTCTAGGGTCTTGGTGTCAGACAATGGGAAGTAGTTTGACAACGACTCCTTCAGGGATTTTTGCTCATAGTTAGGGATTAAGAACCACTACTTCTCCCTTGCCCACCTTAAGCTAACAGACAAGTTGAGGTCACGAATCGATCCTTACTTTGAATCATAATACTCGGCTCAAAGGGGCAAAGGGTGTATAGCCAGAAAAGTTGTCAAGCATATTATAGGTGTACGGGACAACAACCAGAACTCCCACAGGAGAGACGCCATTTCGAATGGCATACAGAAGCAAGGCAGTCATCCCAATTGAGGTTGGGCTTATAAATTATAGGTGGACAATCACAATGAGAAGATGAACGATGAAGCCATACATCTGCAACTTAAGCTAGTGGATGAAGTCAGGGTGACAGCTAAGCAAAGGCTAGCACAATATTAGGACCTTATGGCCAAGCACTACAACGCCAAAGTCAAGAACTCCAAATTAGAGATCTCGGCCTGAGGAAGGTCACTAGTGCCACGAGAAATCCATCCCAAGGAAAGCCTGAACCCAACTGGGAAGGACCTTATAGAGTTACGTCATGGCAGAGGAAAGGTACTTACTACTTGGAGACACTTGACGGGTAGAAATTACGACACCCGTGGAACGCCAAGCATCTCAGGAAGTACTACCAGTAGAAGACAACATGAAGGACGCTACTCCTCATTTCCAATTTATTTCTTTTAGTCTTTTCTTTTAGTTAACTCTTATCTACAGTACTTTATAAGCCCAAAAGGCTAAGTTTTATTCTTTTTGGAACAATTTTCTACTTAAATATGCATTCATTACAATAAGAGGAGTTATTCAGATATAACCTGTGTGCATATTTGCCCCTACAAAACTACGTTTGAAGTCCACAGAGTGGACGAGTTTATTATTAAGTTCACAAATTGGACGAGTTTATTATTTTTGGAGTTTATTATTAAGTCCACAAAGTGGGTGAGTTTATTACGAAGTCCACAAAGTGGACGAGTTTATTTCCAAGTCCACAAAGTGGACGAGTTTATTATTAAGCCCACAAAGTAGATAAGTTTATTACTAAATCCAAAAAGTGGATGAGTTTATTATTAAGTCCACAAAGTGGATGAATTTATCACTACCAAGTCCACAAGTGGATGAGTTCACTACTAAAGTCCACAAATTGGACAAGACTATCAAGTCCACACATAAACGAAATTATTAAGTCCACAAGTGGATGAACTTGTAAAATCGAGAAGTGCACGAATTTAGTGGACGAGCTTGTTAAGTCCATAGATGGACAAGTCTAAATCCGCAAGCAGACGGGTCTATCCCAATATCCAAAAGTAAATATACAAAGTCCCTAAGAATAACACATTCACATAACAGAAAGCATATCCAACCAAGACACATATGCTCGTCACGAGCGATACATAGAAATCAATTAAAGCAACAGATGTAGAAAAGCGTCAAAGTAAAAAAAGGTGTCTACAATAAAAAGCCCAAAAAACAAAGGGCACTCAACATTGTTTGAAAATAAGATGGAAATAAGTTAAAAGTAGAAACCTAAACTACAGGGTCCTGAACGGGAGCATTCTCGTCATCTTTAGAAGGGGGGTCTTGGGCACTTAGGGCTGAAGGGTTCTTTAAATCAGCTTGAGGGTCTTTAGTTGACGGAATTATAGGAGTAACAGACCTTTCATGAGTTGGCTGAGCGAGCACCACGACATCATTCTTCCCAACCTATTCTGTATGAATTGACTCGTCGGTCTCATCATCAGTACTATCACCAGCCGTAGGGGTCGTCTGTACAAGGATGTCCATGGTGACTCGAGACAAGTCCAAGTCTGGGTAGACGGATTTGACTTGCTTCAAGAAATCCTTAAATCTGTCACCATAGTAGATGGCGTTAGCATCAATAAAGTCCTGTGAGGGCTTGAACTCCGTCACAACGTCGGCTCTGGCCATCTCAACTTGCTCACAGAGAGCCGTCAGTTCCTTCTCCATACTTGCCTTCACCTCCTCAGCCTTTTCCCTAAGGTTGACCTCCTTCGTCAACTTCTTCTTCAAGTCCTCCACCTCCTTGTTCAGAATGCGAATGGCCTTTTTGTACTGTGCTTGCTCGTCAGTCAGGGTGTCATTGCATTTCCTAAGGCGATGGATAACCCCTTCCTTGGCAATGCATCTGTCTTGGAGCGCCTTCAAACGCACAATCGCCTGCAAAATGAGACAACCGTCAGTAAAAGTCAAGAATCATGAGGCGTATGCATCAATGGCAAGAGACGCACCCTAGAAAGGTCAAAAAGACCTAATGACCCCAGGTCCTCGGTCTCCTGATTACCACAAGGATCTAAGACTGTCTCCTTGATGATTGACTCAACCATCTCGACAGCGTACCCCTTGTGAGTAAGAAAAAATCGGGTTTCTTAATTGACGGGGCCAAACAATGTCATCAAGCCTTTACCAGCCCCATGACCCTGTTTGGGAGGTGACGACTTCTTCAACCCTTTGTCAGCTGTGGGGGTAACCTTGCCTTTCTTAGGAGGCCAATCCTCCTTCTCATCAGCCTTATGGTTAGGCACCCCTTTCCTGAAAACTTTGAGAGCTGACAAAGACGCCACCTCCTTACCCTTCTTCTTTTCCTTCTCTTTTCTCTTGCGGGCAGTGGTTGCCCTCACCGAGGCTCTCATTCTAGCTCCCTCCATTTCTGCAAAGAATGATTGACGAAGTTAAATGTGTACACGACATACAAATGACGGCAGGCAAAAGGTAAGGGGTGAAATACTTACGTTGACGAGAATAATTGTTTAGGGTGCATTTGGTTGGGGTGAAAACAGGGAGGATGGAAAATATGAATAGGAAAATAGGGTGAAAAATAGTATTTTCTACTGTTTGGTTGAGAGGGGGAAGGGGAGAGAAAAGTGGTAGGGCTCACAAGTTTCTCTCCTCCCTATTCAAAATACAATCTCTCCAAATTGGATAGAAAATTGGAGTGAAAAGTGAGAATCTTTTTTTGACAAAACTGCCCCCACTTTTTTGGTTTTTTTTTTTTTTTTTTTTTTTTTTTTTTTTTTTTTTTTTTTCTACTGAAACAGTGAAACGTTGGTTTTTTTTTTTTTTTTTTTTTTTTCTCTTTTGACTTTTCTACTGTAACGTTGGTTTTTTCTTTCTTTTTTTTCCCCTTAATTTTTATTTTTATTATTTTTTAAGAAAACACTTTTGAATAATTTCTTATGCTATTTTTTTGAAATGTCCACTTTTATCTATACATAATTTTTTTTAAAAGTATAATGTCTTACTTTCTCTTTTATTTAAGAGGGACATAATGGTAAATTTATACAAATTTTATTTTCAACTAAATCAAAAAGTTTTCCATCCTTTTACTTTTCCATCCTCTCAACCAAATACAACTGAGAAAAACTAAAAACTTTTCTATCCTCCTACTTTTCCATCCTTCCTCTATTTTCCATCCTCTCACTTTTCCATCATTCTAATCAAACGAATCCTTAGTCTACGTGTTGTTGGTGTCAGCTCTAGACCACCACAATAGGCGTGTAGACTATCAAGAGTAATCAGGTCCTTGCACTTCTGTTGCTCAAATGGAACTTCAAGGACTCGATGGATAAACTCCTCCTGCTCTTCAATTATACGTGGACGGACGCTGGTTGAAAAAAGAAGCAAACGACATTATTAGAACTAAAAGAGTAGACGACGTTAAAGGTAACAGATATAGGAAAAAGTGAAAGCAGATGGCACTAAACCTGATTTTTTAACTATGCCCTAAGTGTTGTCAAAACCATGAGGCATGGTGACCCACTCTTTTGGACGATATACCTAATTTGTCCCTTGTACGAAAAAATATCTACTCTTCCACTTCCTATTGGAGTCAGGCATGTCTAACACTAGCCTAAGTGTTTTCTTCCTCGCTACAAAATGGAATATTCATTGGGACGAAATAATGTGCTGAGGTCGATAGCACTAGAAGAACTTGTCCAATGTAAGCTGACAGTTTCCGCCGCTAAGACGACCCCAGAGGATTTCAGCCGTAATGAATATCCTCCAGACGTTAGGAGTAATCTGGCTAACGGATATTCCCAAAATTTAGCCAACTGACAGTGTACTGACGTCAGCAGCAGCCTCAGCCTGGCAATAAACATGGCGTCGTACATGTCGACATCTGCAGTTCTCCTCAAATAACAATTCTCAAACTTCTCAGGGAGACGGATTGGGATATCTTTAGGGATTTGGTAATGATTTCTTAAGTCCTTAAAGATATTAAGCATCATCATTGACTTGAAGTCATTGACGGTCCATATCTTGGCTAGGATAAACAGACAGGTATGACCATCCCCTGGGCTTCTTAAACTATCTCCCTCAGTAGCCCCCGTCACCATCAACCTCGTCATCGTCATCCTCTTCTCCCTCTTCTCCATCACCTACCTCTCCATCATAGCTCTCTTATTCTTCATTAGGAGAATGGGCTAATGGTTCCCTCTCTGACAATTAGGAAAATCCCTCTTCGGGCTCATGACTTGATTGGAAGACTTTTTCATAACTCGCTCCCTCACGGACTGACGACTGTTCACTTGTCGCTTCTCTATCACCTGACATCTATTCACCTACAAGCAACGGAGCAATCTAAGAGCCTACTTTGACGGGTCTCTAATAGAAGTAACAACTAAAACTACGAAGGGCCAAAAAAGAGAGGAAGAAAGGAAAATAGGAAAGGGTACTTACTGGAAAAAATGACGACTTCGAAGCTGATGAGATATGACAAAGCTGACGTGGTCCACGAGCTGATGGTAACATAAGTGGCGGTATAACTGTTCTATCTCTCTTTTAGAATTTGCAAGGATGAAATAAGAGGAAATATGAAGAAGAGGTGAACTATTTATAAGATGAACGTACACAGGAAACAAAGCAATGCCTTTGTTCAGAATTGAGGCCAATCAATAATGACCATTAATGAACACGTCTTTTTATGAGCTACGAATCGGACTCCATAGCCCGTTGGCTAAAGCTAACGGAGCCATGGAGTAGGGGGCAGCTGATAGGGGTAATTTTTAACTGGAAAAATAAAAGAAGTTGCTAGTCTCTAAGAACCCGTCAAATCTATTATACATGCTGACGACTTCACGCAAGATGAAGCCGTCGATCTCAAAGCGACGACTTCATGTCACTACCTAATGGCATCTACACCTGGATGGGAAGAGGAGCTAACGGGAAGAAAGTTGAAGGCCAAAAAGGAAATAGCAACAGGTACAACATGACTATACTTAGCCCCCAAGAATATGTATATAAGAAAACATCTTGTGACCCACGGTTAACCCTAATCAAGGAGATCTTTACAAGGAAAGCATCCTACAATATACGCTTGTTAAAGAAGATCCTCCCTACAAGGAAAGACCCTCTTCATCAAGAAACGGATGTTAACTCTACGCTACTATAATAACTCCATAACCCTCACAAACAAAGGTACACTTAATTCATCCCAACTCTGGCACTCTAGAGTTGTGAACAAAATATTTCTCTAACTTGACCATTGGAGGGTATTTGGCTGGTACCACACCGGTACCCTTCGTAGGTTTTTCTTCTTCTCTTTGTGTTGTGTAGGCCTTGTTTGGAGCACGTGAGGACCATATTGCTCACCGACGATTTTCGACATCATCAGTTATAATAATATGTCCATTTTTTTTTATTACAACAGGTTAGCAAATTTTATTATCCAATTTAATAATCTTTGACTACCTAAACTATAAATTTTCTAAATAAAGTGTATATATTATATATTTAATCTTTCCTTTTCTTTTTATATAAGGGGTACTTTACAAATAGGGGTAATTGCTTCAAACTTAACTACGATAGCCCTCTTGATATTTTATTGAAAAATAATATATTCACCTATAAAAAAAAAAATTGATTGATTTTAATCTCCTACTTGGAATTTAGTATTTTAAGAAAATAAATAATTTTGGTTGTGAATGCATGATGCCTTGATAAACCATTAAAAATTGAAATAATTATTTTGGTATCGTATGTGTTAAGGTTTTAAGGTTTGACTACTATTTAAAGACATTTGACTCAATTCATGATCCATATTATTTTTCTTGCGATTTATTTGTAGTAAACAACATAAAAGTTATGAACACAAATCCACTATCTCATTTTTGTGTTCTACTTTATGCTTCACAAATTCTAATTTGATTTGTATTCATTTGGCTTTCCTTATAAAATAACCAAAGTTTAAAATGGAAAATATTCAAACAAATGGTATACCATGATTGGTGAAGCATAAAGCCAAATACAAAAAAAATGAGACAAAGAATTCTATTATAGGAATAGCTTCCAGTACACCTATTACAATTTTGATTGCCCAATAACCAATTTGGTCTCGGGGTAAGGAATAACCAGTCACGCCAAAAGAGTCACAATTAACATTAGAGGATATTTTAGGAAAGGATAAATAATAACCATAAGATTCACAAGAATAACCCAAATAGAAAGATCTCACATTCTTGATAATTTTATCAGATCTATAATAAAATCAATTTTAAGCATTTACATTCTCGGACAGATATTTACTTTTTTTGAAGATATAGATTCACATTCTTAAGAATTAGGATTATGTGAGTCAAATTCCCTGAGATAGATGAGTTCACAAAAATATGATCATCACAATTAATATGTTATATATGGGTTCCAAGTTTACAATGGGAAAGTTAAAAAAAGGAAATAAAATGCTAAATAATTGATAAGTATGGAAGGTTGGACTGCCCCACACAAAATCACAAATAAATGAGTACAATGAGGCTCTCTATCTAATCAGATTGGGGGGGGGGGGGGTTCTATCTATATTAATTGATCCTTCTTTCAATAGTGGGTTGTGATTATGGAGGTCTGAAGAAACTTCTACTATCAAGTGTCATCTCCCCCTTCTAAGGAGGATGAATGGGTTAATAGGTGTGGAGCATTGTTCAGGCCAGTCATTCAGTAATAAATGTAGCCCATGTTAGGTAGGAATATTTAATTAATGCGGAGGTTACTATTGTTGAGTTTAGACACCACCTCCTCTGATTCCTCAGCTTTGGTCATCCAAGTTGTAGTTATATCTCAGTCTGACATTTCTGCTATCAAAACTGAGGTGTACGACTTGTTAGCTCAAACTGGTATTGTTGTGTAGGGCTTTAATGGGGTGGATCCCCATGCTCATGGTCAGGCTCGATCCTTTATGTATTTTGGATTGGGCCTGACCCATCGATACTAATTCCCTTTGTGGGTCTATGATCCACACCCCTATGGGGGAACCGGTCAGACCACTCCCCTACAAGAATTTTGGACGGCATATTAAATTTCCCTACTCAAACATTACCTAAACAATGATAAATTGGTTTTAAATGAATTTTGAATATATTTAGTTTTAGGTTCATGAAAATTAAATATTTAGCTTGAAATAGATTTTCATTAAAAAAATTAGATGATGAAAGCTATTTATGTGGGGGGGGGGGGGTGGGGGGAGGGGGTGTAATGTTCACACCAATTCTTTGTAGGGCCTTTCGAAGAAAAAAATAGCACGATTGGACACTAAAATAGTAATTGTGGATAGAATAGAAAAAAATTACAATGAATACAAGAACTAGGGGTGCTTATGGGTTCAAATTTCTACTTAACTTAATCTGTTCCTATGGAGAACTCTTTAACAGACAAATAAACTTTTCAAACTCGTCCTATATTTTTTATTGGGTGTAAAATTTAAAATTCTAATCATTGGATTGCATGTTCTTTATGTTCTTAACACGTATGTCAAATTTCATTCAAATTTGATGTTATTTTCTATTCGATCAATAAACTTATTTTTATGCATAATTTTGTACTACAAAAACTTGAAATTTAAACATTTGATTGAAGACAAAGGAACTGATCTTTGATTTTCTTGGAATTTTGTAAGCATGGAAGATATTATAAAAACATGTAATCCAATGGTTAGAGTTTCAAAATTCACATCTAATAAAAAGTGTAGTACCATTGGGCCCGAATTACACACAGTGGGCCGGCCCAGAGGCTCTCACAATGAAAGAAGCCCAACCCCACATCTTGAAATGGTCCAAGGACGTAATCAGTCCAACCTACAAAGACACGTGATAAGAAGGGGTGTCATGCATGATCAAAATACCAAGGAATACGACGTCCGAGGACAGCATAGTCCTCGGCAAGGGTTGCTGAGGACGACGTGACTGATCTAGCAGTCCAACAGCGCCCCTGATGGAAGCCTTTGGTGCTGGATTAATGAAATAGAGATAAAGAATAAAGGGGAGGGGTAGGAGAACATCCAGAAAAAAGCTGCTATCACCGCATTTAAAGCTCTACACCTGCTTCTCTGGCCGCATTAATGAAGAAGTGACGCCTGAACGTTGGGTTTGAACCTTATCTTCACCACCAGAGACCTTAGTAAAAAGGGATGATGGGACAAGTATCCAAAAGGGAAGAAGGTCCAGGTTACACGTGGAAGAAAGGAAAAAGGAGAGAGGCCTATAAAAGGTGAAGGAATGAGACATAGGAAAGGGGGGGGGGGAAATCAGAGAAAGGGAGAAAGAGAGAGAAAGAGAGAGAACTTGTAAGGAAACTCAAGCATTTGTCCTCGGCAATAATATACAAAGTAATATTTCGTCCACGATTGAGAAGTATGTATATGTTCTGTGATCAAACCAAACCTTTATGTTATTTACCGCCCAAACCCCTGGATTAGAATCCTGCTCTCTATAAATTCATTGTTTAGGGCTCATAGGCTCAATCCAATATAAAGCTCGATTCGTGCCCTTACAAAAAGATAAATGAGAATTTTGAAGGATTTCTCTTTAAACTCGTTTGGAGAGAAACCTCTTTCCCTCTCTCATGGTCTCACCTATGGATCTTTTTTTTTTTTTTTTTTTTTTAATTTTAAATTTTTAGTTTGGTCCAAGTAAAAATATGCTTGTTTATTGTAATAGGACAATGTCATTATTGATTGAAGAAGAAGAAGAAGAACCCAATAATGCTTGTTCATCGAATCTCCAAATTATGCATTTGGACTTTCGAGGAGCATTGAATGATATTTATTAATAAAAACCTAAAATGCAAATTATAGGCTCTAAGTTTGACTGAAATGCAATTGTACGGATTTTGATTAAAAAAATTAATCATGAAATGGTATACTGGTATTAATTAATACCAAATTAGTTCCTTTCTTCTGACAAAACTGAAACGACCTTTGGTTCGATAATGCATTATTAACACTAGCATTAAAGTGAACCTAAGTTAAGATTCTCAAATAGATGGTATATTGTGATTGGTACACAATAAAAAGTGATATTTGCGATAAACCCACGATAAAAGTAAAAATATTTTATCAATTACAACTTATACATCAATAAGTTGTGAATTTTGTGTCTCATTCCATATGTATTAGTGCATATTCGGCATTCCAAGGAGCCCTTTTTTCAATCAAAACTTATGATAGATTGAGCCCTTGGCCCACAAAGTTGTTAGTTGGGCCAAACCCATGGGAATGGTTGGGTTCATGTTAGTGCCTCTTAAAATGGTGGTTCAACTAATTACATTTCCCTCTAGATTAAGAGTTTTACAATGGAGTCGCCACTTATTTTTAATTACTGGAAAAAAAATATCAATTGAAAAATTCGTCATTTTATTGATTGCAACTATTGTACATCAATTCTGAATATTAACTAGCTTTTACATGAATTCTGAATATTAACTAGCTTTTACATGGTTTTGATCTTAGATATAATCTAAGAAAATTACATAGCTTTGTCTCCTAGTTACATTCTAAGAATTGAAAATTACATGGATATAGGAACTAATCTAGAACTCTTGATCTAAATCCAACGACTAGATTACAAGATAGGAAAGTGTTAGGCAGTCACCTTATCTGGTGAAACTGGTTTTCTACATTATGATGGCCAATGATCATGTCACATCATCCATACAATCAACGTGTTATCATTCAATTGCATTTTTATTGTGTTAAAATAAACGTGGAATGTTAATTTCTTGGATTTAAATGTGTATGCAAGTGATAAACCCTAATTTCATTTATTCATCATTACATTTGCATTGAAAAATAAATTCTTATGAATGTGTCAATAGTGACATTTTAGATCCAAGTATTTGAGAAATCTATGGAATTAATAAGTTTTTCATATTTTGGATGTGAATTTAAGATTAAAGCTAATGCTATGCATGAACATGTGATAACAACCACGAGCATGTGAATAACGCATTCAAGCATATCAAGAACATTCAAGTATATTCAAAGAATTTAAATAATCAACTAGCATGCTTGTTTCTTAAATTAAAATAACAAAAATATAAAAAACAAGTTCATGGAAGAGACTATACCTGCATGCAAGATCCACTCAGCAGAACATGAGGCTCATGGTGGTCCTGAGGAGGGAGGTAGTGCTCACTTAGTACCTTGAGTCTAAGGAAGACCAAAGCATGACAAGGTTTCTTACCTTCCTTAAGATGTTAGGAGAGGATGAGAAGAAGAAATAGGAGAAAGAGAGAGTGAGACTCACTAAGTATATTGAGTCTTAAGAAGACAAGAAGAGAGAATGTTTCTGTGTGTTTTAGAATAAATTAAAATCAATGGTCCATAATAATATGTGATCAGACTCAATTATTTGGAAGCATCATGACCGTTAAATTTGATTGCATCATATTTTTTAATCAAATTAGATCCCCTCACATGTTGTTTTGATTGTTAAGATTTCAAGATTTGTGTTTAAAGTGATGTAATTGGAAATTAACCGACTAAATTACGACCTTACTCCTAAGGTGTGAAATTGCAGAATGTGGTGTCCAAAAAATTGTTTTAGAAATAAGTGGAAGAGCATGGTCTTGGCCCATTGGGCCACCAAGCCTATTGCATTTAAGTGAATAACTTAAACTTTAGTTGTTGGTAGGTGAACCATTTCACATGCAAGAATAACTTAATCATTGTATGTTGTTCGTGCTATCAGTGGCGGAGCCAGGAATTTATCTTTATGAGGGCCATATATAATTTTTGTGTGTGTGTATAAAATGTAAAATAATAATGTACAATACTTCATAACTTAATATGTGCTATAAACAAAAATGTATCAATTAAAATTAAACAATCATGAGACAAGATTGATAAAACGATTTAATATATTATAAAGAATATAAAAAGAAAGAAATGAAAAGTAAACTAAAAAAATCTAAATAAAGCAAATAGTACCTGGAAAGAGTTAAAAACAACGAGTATCAGGGTATAGATAGAGCTGGTTAACTATGGGGCATAAATAGAGCATTGCTGCACAATTAGATGACCTAGGGACGAGGATGAGGGCACAGGACACAAACAAAAGCTTCAATCTTTTACTTGTGACGTATGTTAAAAAAAAAAGGTGAGGCAAACACATGGAGAGAGAGAGAGAGAGAGACTTGGTGGTGCAGCACATTAACAAAGTTTTTAATTTTTCAATTTTTCTACCGTACAAGTAAGCCTAGATGTGTTGGGATGAAAATTATAATTTTTTTCCCTTTTTTTGTTGAGATAATTATTAAAATACCTATGTGTTCATTTTAAAGATACTGAATGTTTAATTATTGTAATTTGTTGACATATGTATTTATAGATTGTATTTAATTTAAATGAAAATTATGTTTTTTTAAGACTTTCTTAAATATATCTATCTATCTATCTATATAAATATATATATATATATATATATATATATATGTATATGTATATTATCAGATATGGGGCCAAAATAATAAGGTTATTTAAAAATTTTCAAATTATTTAGGATATTTTAAAAAACAATTTTTAATTCCTCCATTCATATGTGGTTCATATGAATGGAGGAATTATAGTATGTAAGGACATGTTCCTTTTATATGATTATGATAAACTTAAAAAAAGTAACTTTCAATCTCAAATCTTAACTTAAAAAAGAAAGTTAAAAAAGGGAAAACAACAAGAAGTAAAAAAATATTGTGAGAGGAATGGAAACAGTTGCACATGGTGCATCAATCCCTGTTGCAAGATATGCTTTTGCATTGATAACAGCTGTGAGAAGTGACTCGTGTTCTATTCTATTAATCTAACTAGTTAAGTCGGATAAAAGTGTGTCTAGTGGACATGTTATTTCCGAATAATTATTGAGTACTTTCTCTTCTCACATAACTGCAGATCTCACTAATTAAATTTGTGATGGGACCTATAATTCATGTAAAATGAAAGAATAAGCATTTATGGTACTCTCAGAATATTCAATAATTTTCCATTATTTACAATTTTGTATAGTATTGCACAACAAAAACCATTACACGTGTCAACCTCAAAAAGGTAGCTGTGTATTAGGGAAAGTCAATTTTTAATTCATAAAAAAAAAAAAAAAAGTATTAGGGAAAGTTAGGTCTTAGATTAATTGGTCCAATGTGGAATAGTCTTGACTTGAGGCCCTTTAACCAAGTTCACTTTTTGGGGAGGAAGGGAGGTGGAGGTGGGGGTTTTAATTTCTATATACATACATATATACATACATACATACATATATATATATATATATATATATATATATATTTGTCGATAAGTAGAAAAAATCTTGATGTGCAAGTTTATCTAAATATTTACATTAATAGTATATATGAGGGAGCGTTTTCAAGAGTCAAGAGGGACAGCCCCTCTAATTTTTTTTTTATAAAAAAATTGTACTGCATTTATGCAAATAAATGATTTTATTTACTTTACTCTTATTCTATGTATAACTTATTAAACCCAAATGTATTCAAATTTTAAGGTATGTTCCTAAAAATAGTAAATTTATTATTACATAATTTTTAATATATGTGGTTTGTTTTTGTTAAAATAATTGCTTGAGTATGTTTTTAAACAAAATTCAATAACAAGAGTTGGGAATGTTCTTAGGCAAAGTAAAATTATTAAGAATTGATACATAGAGAACTTTTTTAAAAAAATACATGGAGAACCTAGAAAGATCATATTATAGTAAAATTTTTAATAATAATAATTAATGAGTAACATAACATCATTGGGACTTGAATCTACACAAAAGTAAAAACGGTTAGTGATTGAGAAAATAGGCATTAAATATTCAAAAATTATAATAGAAATTAATGACCAAAATACCTCAAAACCATCAAATATTACTCCTTATAACCTCTAAAAATGATCAAAATACCATTGAAATGTCCAAATTGGCCAAAAAAATCTTTAAAACCTCCAAAATAACCTTGAAACTTTGGAAAATGTTTAGGAACATAAAATTAGCAAAGTACCCCATAAAACCTCTTAAATGAGCAAAAATAAACTCATAATATTCAAAATGACCAAATATCCTAAAACCTCCAAAATAACTAAATACCATCCAAATCTCTAAAATGGACAAAATACTTGAAACCTTGAAAATGACTAAAATACTTTTGAAACATCTAAAATGGTCAAATACCAAAGATTTTAATTACATTTTGTATCAGTCAATGATCGATCCCAATCAAGACTAATGTGAGATACCAAAACCTAACTTGTCTAGGATGGTTGTGTTCTTTAAACCTCTATGCAAACATCATCTTCTAATATCAAAGGATGAAATAAAAGGGCAAAAAGTTGCTAAATTAATTCTTGAAGTATTTAAGAAATTTGCGCGCTGCATATACATAGTTTTAGCTATAGTTTTAGACTTGTTTGATAAACTAGGGAAAAAAAAAAAGATGGTCATGAATAGGCTCAAGAATAAAAAATAAGTTCAGCTTAAGCTTGTCTATGGGCTTGGAAAAATAGTATATTGCACATAAATTGGTAAATATACTTATGGCCCAGTTTGGGACGACTAATCCCAGCTCTACGTGTCATTCTGGGCCTTCCTCCTCAGACGTTTGTGACTCTACAGCTTAGTCGCGCGCTCACCTCGTCATCTCTCTCACTCTCACGCTCACTCTCAGAAAGCATCATTCAAACGTCTCTTTGTTTGTCTCGTGCGGTGTGGCTCTCTGTAAATGTAATGTATAATAATGTTGTCTCTCAATGCACCAAGCCTGAGGCTGAGGTCAAGAAGGGTGTGGACCAGGACCGCATAAAAAAGGTCTACTGCCCATCTTTCGCGGATACGAAGGCTATAGACTAAAGCCTAGGCAAAGCAAACAAGACACATAAACTCAAAAAAAAGAAAAAATTCAACAAACAAAGACAGACTAAGCTCTAAAAGCAAAACCTAGAGGAAGCAACGCACTGAACACACGGCTGCTAAATCAGATTTAGTGAAAACAAATAAAAAGAAAGATTAAAAAAAAAAAAAAACTTTCTTTCTTTAAATGATGTGTACCAGAAAAATGAGGTTTGATCTTTTCTTTTCTTTTTTTTTTTTCCTTTTTTTGAGAGAGTAAGTGAGAAAGATTGATTTCACCTTTTGGGTAAAAAGAGAATTTATCTTTCTTTTCTTTTAAAAAAATATTAGTGGTATAATTTATTACTCCTACATTGGGTCCTTCTTTCTCCATTTTGTTTTTCTTTGACTTTTTTGTTATCTAAATTCTTGGCTCTAATTTGAGGTTTGATTATATATATATATATATATATATATATATATATATACACACATACAGGATTAAATTTAATAAGGACGAAGTGTAAACCAATTACACTAGTCAATAAAGACATGCCACATCAAATTTTTACTTAAACTCATTGTAAAATTAATACATATTTCTAATACACCTAATATCATATATATATATATATATATATATATATATAAACACTCAATTTCACGAATTCCCTAAAATCTCACTCCCTCCTCCTCAGCTCCTGCGTCTCTGTTTGCCGCTGCACTACCTCACTGGACCTCTGTCTGCCGCCGCACTTTCAAAGTCTTCAGGTCATATATGTTTTCATTATTTCCTATAACAATTATAACTTTGACATGAATTCTGATGCTTTCATTATTAATGTGAATTCCCACTTAATTCCTTCTTTCATTAATAATGGGCAAGTCTGCATGGCTACGAACATAGAACTCTTATAAATATCTAGACATTTTTCAAGTCAAAATTTGTAGATGCAGCATTGGCCATTATTAATTCGTTCTTACCGTGCAAAACCCATATATGTCCTTATTTCAAAATAGCAATACCCAAACCGTGAAGCTATCAAAATATAGCAACGGCCAAATAAATCAAAATATAGCAAAACCCATCAATATTGAGAACAAGAACAAATCACCTAGGTCCGGCAAGGTAGTGTGTTTGCAGACAGAGGTTTGGTGAGGTAGGGCAACAAAAACGGAGGTCCGGTGAGGTAGTGCGGTAGAAAACGGAGGTCCGGTGAGAATTGCAGCTGGAGCCGACGAGCCGTAGGAGCTGAGGAGGAGGGAGCTAGTGAAATTTTAGGGAAAATGTGTAATAGTTTTTTTTTTTGAGATGATATTAGGTGTATTAGGATGTATTGATTTTACAATAAGTTTAAGTAAAAATCTGATGTGGCATGTCTTTATTGGCTGATGTAAACTAAAAGGTTCACATCCCGTCCTTATTAAATTTAATCTATATATATATGTGTGTGTGTGTGTGTGTGTGTGAATGTATGTATGTATTTGGAATCAAAGAACTAACCTAATTGATTAAAATCTGGGAGCCTTCCTCAATTTGAGGCCTTAGGTGGTCGTTTAACTCACCGAAGGCAAGGGTTACCCAGCCTTTGCCTTGAGTTGTGAAATTTAATTACTTCAATTCGTAAAATCACCTGTTATTAAATAAGGAACTTTTTTTTTTTGAGAGGAAATATTGAATAAGTAACTTCAGATTAAATCTCACCTAAAACTAATCATCATTGAGTAAATACTATAAGTATAAATCTTATATAATTTAATTTTTTAAGAAGAAAAATTAAACAGACACTTATCTTGAGCTGAAGGTTTCCAAAAGAGAATATTAATTCAATTATATGAAGCCAACGTGATAGCTCATATTTTGGTTCGAGAAGGCACCTTCTGTGATGGAGGACCTCCTCAGAGAGATAAAACTGCGAATTTGATATAAACTTAAATATATAAACAAAGAGCTTGGCATTGTTTTTAAGAAATGTATATTGAATCTCTCCACCGATCGAGGTTGACCAAAAAGAATGGGCACACTTATGCAATGCCAACCCTGATTGGATAAGTTAAAAAAATGGAACGAATTAATTTAGACGTGTTGACGATGGAGTCAAGCTTGGCAGATCTACCTTAGATATCAAATGGGTCAATGTTAATCAGTTAAACTATTAAAAATATACTTGTATATATAAACACAAATCTTCTAACTATCTTATATATGAAAATTGAAATCCTATAAAATTTTATTCCAATCCCATCTTTGGGGTTGAAAAATATATTTACAATAATCATCATATCCATGCTAGATTGTGTGTATCATATCAAGCTTAAAAGAGGGTTGAAATAACTAAAGTTTGTTGTAGTGCTTAGAATAGGTTAAACTTAATTAAAACCAACACTAGCACCATAGGTAATCCTAGGCCAACAATAGCAGATGGCCAATAGGATGTTAAAACTTACCTAGTGTTTTATTAAAATAATTTTTTTTGAAAATACACTAAAGTATATTTATACTTTGAAAAATTTTTAAAAAGTGAGAAAATGCGGGAAAAAGTAAGGTTTTAAAAAGCTGTATATAAAAGTTAAAAACTAAAAACTGAGCTTATAAACTGATGTCAAAGAGTAGTGTAATTGTGAAATATAAAGTCTATCTCAAATAATGATGAATTTCATATTTTTAAAGTCTATTATAATGTGAGAGGAATGTTATATACTCTAATTGGACAAAATAAAAATTCTATCTATAAGGACCATTTTATTTTTTCTAGCTAGTCTTCCAATATTTGACCACTAAATCATGGCACATAGAAGTGCGACAAGTATAATAAGAAGCAAACTTTTGTGTACATCTTATAGCAATATCATGTGGACAACAATTGGATTATCTGTGTACTTATGTCCAACCTGTAATTTGTTTTGTAGGTTGTCATGCATATGACATCTCTAAAATGTTTGTCCAAAATAGTTGATTCTTTATTCTATTTTGGCCTTTTAGGTGTCCCCAAAATGTAGTTTTCTTTATGGGTAGCAATTCGTGTTTCCGTGTTGGGTTCGTGTTATGTCAAATTATGAGTATTCGACTATATAGGTCAACACGAATTCAACATGTTTATTAAACGGATCAAGATTCCTCAACCCTAACATGACCCATTTGTTACACGAGTCAGACGTATTGACCTATTTATCAGATTCTATCAAAATGAAAAAAAAAATATATGAAAAAACAAACAAAGAAATATTTTTAATATAAAATTTAAAACTAACGAATAATTGTATCACAAATAATCATTCAAAACTAAAGCATATCTCAATATCACAAATAATCAATCACAAAATGTCAAAGAAAATAAATCACCACAACTAATAAGTTTATATACCTAGACTTTGAAAGATATATTAGTAAAATGTCATTTAATTAAACGGGTCAAACGAGTTCTATGTGTTCAACACTAATCCAACCCGTTTATTAAACAGATCAATTCTGTCAACCCGAATATGACATGAACCCATTAAGCCTTAACTTATAACTTGCTAATTTCGTGTTGTATCATGTCATGTCGTGTCGGATTCGCGGATCGTGTCAAATTTTGCCACCCTTAATTTTCTTTAAAAAGTCAATAAATGAAATTTCTAATTTACTGGTATTTATTTTATTTAAAATTATTCTTTCTTTAGACTCTAGAGTTTAAATTATTGAGGGTAGATTTGAAATTTTTTATCTTTTTAATTAAAAAATATCACATTTATTGATTTCTCCTTAAATAATTTGATACTTTCTAAACACCAAAATCATGGGACGGAGGTAGTAAATAACTTTGTACAATATTTTAATTAATGCTAAATTATAAATTGCAATCTCTAACTTTGGCCTATTTTTAATTCAATTATTTAAGTTTCATTTTTTTATTCTAAGTCCTCTAAGTTTTATTTGTTTTCAATTTGGTATTGCAAGTTTCATATAATCTCATTGTTCATTTAGACATTTAGTAGTTTTCACATTCCAAAATAATGTTGTTTTAACGGTGCTGTTTGAACCGAATGGCTACATAAAGAACAATCGGAAGTTAAATGACTAAATTAGAAAAAATGAAACTTAAAAGTATTGAATTGAAAATATGTAAAGTTAAATAGTGTAATTTATAATTTAGCCTTTATATAAATAGCATATTCCTAGTTTAACGGAAAGATCGACCCCCTTCCACCTAAGGACAAAATCATGATTTTATTTTTGGGGACCCAAAGGAAAAACCAAATAATTTTCACAAATACAGTCAATTATAAACAAGTTAATAATCTATAAATTTTCTTTTCCTTACTTGGTCACTGGCACGATTTAAAACTATTTGAAAATTTTTTGAAATTCAATTGTCGAACTGTATTTTGCCTATAATGATGAAGATATGTAAAACTTCTTAAAAATCACTTTTTGTTAGATAGAATTTTACCTTTGCTAATTTTTAATAAATAAACAAAAAAAAAAGAGCTTTTATCAAAAAGTTAATCCTAACGCACACTAAAGATCTATTTAGATACCACTTTTTTTTAGCTAAAAATTGAAAACTTCTTGTTGAAAACACTGTAGCAAAATAGTTTTTAAAGCTGAAAACACTATATAATACTTATTGCTGCATTTTCCCCCGGGTGGCTGGTCCATAAGCAGTGTCGTGAGATCACCCAAGCTCCAAAACGCAGATTAATTTCTACACAAACGCACGCTAAAATAAACAATGATTTAATCCCTCTCATTGGCTGCAAGTTTAGGAAATATGTTTAAAGGAGTTTTAGAAATTTGTCATTAAAAGAATATTTTTGTTGATTGCTCGGGGAGGAAGCCACCATCCACAATCATGGGCACGTGGCCAATATTATGGGGTCCATTTGAATTGTGTGGCTAGATTTCAATTATGGAGAGACTAATATAACATTTTAGTCAAATTTTAAATCTTATAAATTTATTTATAGGTGGGGTTCAAAATACTTACACCTCTCATAATTTTAAGTAATATTACATCACTCAATTTTTTTTATTAAACACAAATTTTAACAAATCCATAATGGAATTATATTTTCTTCTTATTGAAAATTTTCAAGATGACAAATATCAATAATTATATCATCTGTTAAATATGACTTCCTAGTAAATAACATTTGATTGGTTTAAAATTTGGTATGTGTGGTAAGCATATAGAAAACATGTGATCAAAAAGTAAGATTTTGCCAACGGGTGGTGGTTCAATTGGTAAGACTTAAATGCTTCACCCAAAAGGCCTAAGTTTGATTTCCGCTATGAGCAATCCTCTTAAGCCTCCCTTCACCTAAACTTTTGTTCACAAAAAAAAAAAGGTGAGATTTTCAAATTTTTAAACAAATAAAAATTAATTGGGTTTGGATAATGAATATTCTTAGAGCATTCTCATCAAAGATGCTATAAGTGCTAAAATGCTACTTTTAGCATCTGAAACCAGAAAATGCTGCTCCATCAAACATGTTATATCCTAAAAAATTTGTCATCTTGCTACAATGCGCTCTCATTTTTGAGAGCACACTGTAGCAAGGTGTTATCTTTTTTTAATATTTTTCTTTCTCTCTCTTTAGACTATCTCTCTCATCTCTCTTTCTCAAATTCTCTTTCTCATGGGTCTGATGGGTCTCGATGATTGCAAGTGGGTCGTGGGTCCAATGATGGTGGGTCCATCGGTGGTTAGGGTTGGTTAAGGCCGTGGGTTGAAGTTGGTTGAGGCCGTGGGTTGAGGTTGGTTGTGCCGATGGGTTAAGGCCGTTGGTTGTGGGTTTGTGGTGGTTGGGTTGTTGGGGTGGTGGTCATCAGAGAGGTTGGGGAGGGTTTTGGCTGCAGTTTTATGGTGGTTTCAGATCAGGGTTGAGGTTCAGATTAGGGTTGCTGGGGTGGTGGGTTTTGGCTATGGTGTTGTGGCGGTTTTGTGGTGGGTTTTGGCTGCAATTTGTGCCATGGGTTTTTTTTTTTTTTTTTGGTGGTTGGGGGTTGAGGTTGTGGTTGGTGGTGGTAGCTATGGCTTTAGCCATAGTTAGAGGTGATGAGCTTGAAACGCTCAGGCCATGGAGGTTTTGAGAGCAGAATATTAGAGAGAGGGAGAAGCTTCTAGACCGGGTTGAGAAAGATAGAGAGACAGTGGGAGAGAGAGATAGAGGGAGAGTGAGAAATAATAATAAAAATGAATAAAAAATAAAATATATTTAAATTAAGTGTTAAAAAAAATAGAAGTTTTGATGTAAAAGATATTGTAAAGTGATGTGTTATATGTTATAAAGTTGGTTTTTGAGATGGTAAATGTTAAATTTTTTGGAAGCTTTGATGGGAATGCTCTTAGGATATTTGTTAATGAATAATTTTTTTAAAAAAATTGATACTATTTTTATGGAATAAAAAACTGTAAAAAAAAAAAGTAAATTATTTTTCTCTTCTCCGCATACAAGATCCTATATTAAGGTTTATATAAAAAATTCATGTATATTTATAATTTTTCTCATAAATTTTATACAATATTTATGTATTTCATGACATAAAAATGAAAAAAGAAAAACAGTTATTATTTTTATGGAAATGGGAGGTCTTATTTATAAGTTAATAGTTCATACATCACCAACATTTAGCCGTTGGGCACAAAGTCTATTAGTCATGAGGCCTGCCAAATCCCTTACATAACAGACATATACAAAACTGGGACATATGAGCTATAAACAGACAAAATGTGTTGTTGGTGAGCTCCCCGCTTCACCAAAGCATCCGCGCATGCATTTGCTTCACGGTAAGCGTGAAGCACTTGTACCTCCCATTCTCAGTCCATGAGGTTCCTGCAATCACAAATTAAAGGTATCATATTAGGAGGATAATTTGCATTTTTCTTTGATAACCAAGTTAGCACTACAGTAGAATCAAGTTCAAGTTGTATGAATTTAAAACCCATTGCCCAAGCTACTGTCAAACCCTATTTGACAGCTGCCAACTCAGCCATGTTATTTGATGCTAGTCTCAAATGAAGGGAGAAACCACATATCCACTCACCCGAGCTGTCTCGCAATATTCCCCCTGCCCCTACTAATCTTGGATTACTTATCGCACTAGTGCACTACCATCAGCATTGAGTTTAATATAGGGGTCAGGGGCACTTTCCATCGAATAAGATGCGGGATTTTGACCTGGTTTTAGCTCACAGAGCTAGCCAGGAAGTAAAATTTTGTGGCTGCATGCACAGGGGAATGAGCAAGACCATGCTGGGATTGAGAGTGAGTTTTGAAAATTCTTTCATTCCGAGCTAACCATAGATTCTAGAAAAGGATAGGGAAATAAATTCGCCACGGAAGTTGACGAGGCATAATAATTGTTACAGCAGTTGCATTACGTCGGAGCCACTCTTGTAAAGGCGTGTGAAAAAAGGCCATGGGTAAGATTCCCATAATATTATTCCATTCACATTTTAGCATCTATAATGATAAATAAATAAAATAATGTTAGGAGTGGTTTGGAATGAGATCTACTAACACTCAACCGGCTTCACAACGTGGTGTAAACGCTGACGTGGTGAGGATTGGGATAGGAGCCAAACCCTAAATAGTAATGGATACCGTTTTCTTGCCTTTTTTTTTTTTTTTTTTTTTTTACTTGAAAAGTTGGAAAGTATTTTAAGGAAAATAATACGAAGATGGGACTTCTAAAAAGAAGTTAGGAAGTGAGGCATTAGCAAGCCATGACTATCCCAATGGCCCACCAATTTGCTTAGTTAGATAGCTCCTCTAAAATAAGCTGACCATGACCAGCCACTCACTTTTATGTCCCTATCGTAGGTACCGTCCACCTTCGTGGGTTATCAGTCTGACAACTAATCATGCAATCTTGAAAGCCTAATTCGTGTCCCTATTGTGGAATTTTAGGAGAAATTGTGGACAACTGTTTCAGCACATGATGGAAGCAGGAAGAGGCAGCTATGACTAGAGTTGAGAGTTTTCAATTTATTAAGGGAGGTACGAGAGCATTCACATCTCATCTATTTTACAAATAAATAAACTACTTTATTTATTTTTTTATCAACCTATTTTATAACTTAGGTGATATTTCAGTTTTTATTTTTAAACATAATTTACTAAAATAATATAAACTGCCGTATTAATTTCTTTTTTCTTTTTTTTCTTTCTTCCCTTTTTTTATATACTATTATATTTAGTAACCATGAAGAGTAAGTTGTATATATATACAAACTTATTGTCCATGGTTCTTAAAAATTTTTAGCAACACACACTCGGTAAACTCAATTTTAGCAGGTGTGTTGCTAAAATAGCAATTTAAATGTTAATGCTCTAAGTTATGGGAGTAAACAAGCTAAACCAAGTCAAATCAAATCAAATCAAACTAAGTATTAAAAATTTAGACTTGTTTATTTAATTTTTTTTTTTTCAAAAACAAGTCAAGTTAGAACTCACCACTAAATAAAATTACAGGTTTATACTAGTTTCGTTTTATTGTAGAATAATGTCAAGTTTGTTCATGAGCTACTTGATTAACTTATTCTTTTCTATATATAATAAATTTATGGCTAAGTTATTTTCCTTTATACAGTTATGATTTTTTACTACGTATAAACTGCTTATTATTAATAAATTACAACAATAATAACTTAATGTCATATGAACCTATTTATAAGCTTAAATAATCTAATTTCAAGTTTATATAAATATATTTTTAGAAAATTCTACATTTAAAAGTATAATATTGTACATAGTTTAATTGATCCTCTTGTTCACAAACAAATTATCATATTTGAGATTGGTTTGATTTATAGTCAATCTTAAGCTTAGGCTTGGGCTTGTGCTGGGCTTGTTTGCTAGATAAACAAACATAAACAAATTGTTCCTAAGCCAAACTCGAACCATTCATAAATAACCTGGTTTGTTTACAGCCTTACTAAAGGGAGCCATCCTCGAAAAATACAAATATTTTCAATAGGAAAAAAAGTTGCAAATAAGTTACATATATATATATATATATGATGTAACCTTTTTTTATAAAATAAATACTATTTATACTTTTAAAAAATTTTATGGGAAAGGAAAAAAGAGTAGATGATATTTTAAACTTTTTTTTTTATATATTTCTCATAAAATTGGTATAAAAATTTAAAAATAAACGATTATTAACAAATGACCTAAAGACACCCATTAACTGGATTTATTATAGCTAGTCGTTAACCTATGTGATGCATGGAATAGTTAAATAAAAATTAAAAGTATTTATTTAGCTTAAAGGTTTATGACATGATTTTAAAAAATGTATAACTTGAAAATGAATGAAAATAAGTAACTTTTTGTTCAATATAATGGTTTACATTTTTTTTTTTTTTTCATATCATTGGTTCTACATAACACATCCAGGTGTGGGCTATTCTATGGTGATTACTTCACACATTACTCAACTACAATTAGATCTACTATCCACCACCAACCTAATCTATGTTATCTTGATAGTACATCTACAAATTGCATTCTCATTTCCTCCATCATTTAGAAGGTAATTGAAGTAATGATTGTATGTAATGTAAAAATTTTATTCTTTTACAATATAAAATTATTAACATAATTAAAATAAAATCTAATGTCCTGGAAATGTTTGGAAATAGAATTTTAAATTTCTTAAAACTTAGTTAATAGAGTCTCTATATTACCTAAAAGTGAACTATCACAATTAATGAGAATTTAACCTTTTTTTTTTTTTTTTTGCAAAGGGAAGATAACCATAAATCCAATTTTTATTTTATAGTATAGGATGTTACAATTAGATCTATACCATGTGTAATTCATTAGTCCATTATGATAGTTCCAAACAATATCCTAATACCTATCTATATGAGTTTTCTTTTTAATGATGCCATAAAGGATGATTTAAATAGAAATAATTTAAGATCCAACGTATTCAATAATTTTTTTTTTTAAATGTAATTTCAAAAGTCTTTTAATTGTAAATTTTTTTAATCGTAAAATAGAATCTATCTAAACTCCAAAGGAAAGCATCAAAATGATCACATCATTGATACTTTATCATGATGATTGCAAATAGCAATATTATTATTCATGATTAACAGAAGAACAATGAATTAACAATATAACAATTCATATACCAAGTTTAAACTACAACAACACATATATAAAAGAGTCCAAATATTGGAACATATTTCTTCTGCCATTTTAATTATTCAATCAAAACCAAAGTTTCAAAGATAATTCCAATTCAATTAAACCCAATACATACATACACATGAATGTAAAGAACTCCAAAAATAAAAATAACAATCTCCAAAAGCCTCTACCTAATACAATTGCTATTTATTTATTTATTTTTCAGATTGTGCGTTCTTTAGTTCTTTTTCCTTTTATGTTTACTCAAACTTTTTCTAATTGACCAAAATATCTCTCATATATGTTAGCATTAAACCTGATAAGAAAACTTTGCATACCTTTTGTTTTGAAGGCACTCCAAGAACCAAAACCAATGCAAGAGACTGTACAACAGGGTGGTGTCAGAAGAATAATCCAAAAAAAAATTATTTAAAATAAAATAGAAATGAAAAGCCGCGTTGAAATTGTAACAAATAATCCATAAAAAATTATTTATAATATAATAAAGGGTTATGGATTTCTAATCAAATTTGGTTAGGGTGTTGATATAAACTTTTTTTTAAAGGGTGAATATATTGGTAGAGTTCATTTGACATAAAATTTAAATGCAATTGAAGTTAAAAATGATATATATATATATATATATATATATATATATATATATATGAGTCTCATTTGATGAAAAAAAAAGAAGAGAAAGAAAACTTGATTGATAGATATAATAAAATATAATAGATTTTTTAAAAATGTCATCAATGTAGAAATTATCAAATTAATAGAGATATATTCCATTTTTTGGGATATATTTATATTAATGGAGTTAATATATGGTTTAATAGGATTATCTAAAATTTTTTGATTTGGTGATAGTTTAGTTCTCAATTAAGTATAGTAGTTGTATGACACCAAACAACTAAATTTAATTTTTAAATAAGAATTTTTAAAAAAAAAATTGCAATTCGGTGCTATAAAATTAAAAGAATTAAATCGAATTAAATTAAATTAAAAAATATAAATAAAAAATGCTAACATGGAAAATTGTGGAGAGGTCAACCAAACTTCAAAGTATTGGTTTTATATATACTAGTATTATGCCCGTGCAATGCACGACTTAATACAAGAATTATATATAAATTTTAAAATATATATATTTTTTGAAAATAAAATAAAATTTAATAATAAATAAAATATTAAAAAAAATTAAAGATTATGGCAAGTTTGAAATTTCTAAAAGTTTTTTGTAGTAAACGGGCTGGGCTTTGCATGGTTTTGGTCATAAACTTATAACATGAATAATTTTATTAAGAAACACTAATTAATGATTGAAGAGAAATGCTATACCCGATCGGACTAAGACATAATTTTTACGTATTCAAATAACAATTAATTAAGGTGAAGTAAAGTGAGGAACAATAAATAATAATTATAATATACCGGCATAATAACATTCATATTTAATTATAATGAAGCGCATGCATCTCAATGTGTTAAATTAATATCAACACTAAACATGCTAAGATGTTTATGTTAATTAATATACATAATCATAAAATTAATATCAACATCCAACACCCTACTATTGCATGAATTATGATTAAAATTGACATAATATATTTACTTTAACCCCAAGCAACCATCCCAAATTTACAAATTAAAACTACCCAAATTTATATTATTAAAAAAATTGAAAGCAATATTAATGTCTAAAAAAGTAAAAAAAAAAAAAAAAAAATCTGGAATTAGAGTTAAAGTAAAGATACTCACATAAAAATTCAATTAAGTTTGATAGCAAGGGGGAGACAGCAAAGTGATCATGGAGATTTTACATCACCTTAAATATCCATTGTTTTTACATCACCCTTTTTATATTTAATCAATTTTCTGTCTCCATTCTTTCTGGAGTGATGTTCATTATCATGGTTTTGGATGCTCTAATCTTGGTCTCATGGCTACCTGTGGGATCTACACATATTGGAAAATAGAATTTCAAAAAATGAAGAAGATTTTTGTTATAATTAATCTGTTAGTTTTCATGGAAGATATACAATTGATTCTGAATACCATAATAAGCATATAAATTATATCAAAGTTAATACATATTAGCTATTTTTTTGTTACTTATTCTTAAAGAAAAAAAATTTGAGAAGAAAATTGATTATGAAGACCGTAAGAGCATATAAATTAGATCAAAGTTAACAAAAATAACTTAAACAAAAGGCAACCCGCACACAAAACTATTCAATTTGATGAAAAAAAAAAAAAAAAAAAACAAAAGAAGGGAGTTTTATGGAAAAAAAAGAAAAAAGAAAAAAAAAAAGAAGGCAAATACATACATGCCAGTTTCATAGGTAAGGTAAGCATGAGAATGAAAAAATATATCAAGAAACCATACAGAAGGAAAAGGGAAAAATATTCTAAACCGTACATGTACCCCCACTTTTATATTAGATAATTTTAAGTTGTGAAGAAGTTGATAACTTGATATGAACAACAAGAAAAATCAGTTTATGGAATTTAGAAGTTTATGTTAATTACATTTTTTTTTTTTACTTTATCCTAAAAAAATAGTTAATGTTATTAGATTGTTTTTTGAACTTTTTTTAGTTTACATTAAAGTTAATACATATTAGCTATTTTTTTGTTATTTTTTCCAAAAGAAAAAATTTTGGGAAGAAAAAATAATACTTTAAATTTGTTACTTTATTATTAGGAAATAGATGATGTAGGATAAATGTTTATCCCAAAAAAAAAAAAAAAAAACTAACATATGCTAGTAAAATTGTTACTTTATAAAATTAAAAGAAGAAGAAGAAGAAGAAGTTCATTAGAACACATATAATTACTTTATCCAAAGAAGTTGATAAAAAAAAATTGTATTTATCTAAAAACTTAAGTAAGTGAATTTATTTAAAAATCTAAAATAATTTCTGCAATTTGGTAAAGCCACTTGTCTCCCTTCCTCTCCCTCAACCAATGGTCAAGTACCACAGAGAAAACCCAATACACCCTTCTACACAACAACCACCCTCTCAACCTAACCACCTTCACACAACAACCTAGTCACCAACACACAGCAACCACTATGACACCAAACCCACCATAAACCTAGCAAATATCTAGCCACAAACCAACCACAAATCCATTAAAAAATAACCAAACAAACTCGAAACCACCAAGCCACCACCATTCCCACTGTCCCTTGCCCACCACTGCCACTGCCATGGTTTTAAAAATCGAACCGGGCATCAAACCCTTTTTTTGAAAATTTCCTATTCAACCTCGATTTTTTACTAGTTATTGGATGTTTTAACCAGACCGGACTGACATTCGGTTCCCAGTTGAACCTGTCAAACCGGCTGGTTTGGTTCGGTTTTTAAAGCTATGGCCACTGCCACCACCATGAACCCACATCAGTAAACCACTACCATGGCAACCACTAACTCCTCCATCATCAATCACCCACTACCCACCCTTTCACCACCCATGGCAACCCTCACCTCCACCATCATTAACACCCACCACCACCGCAACCCCCCACCACTACCACTGCAACAATCACAAACTCAATCCCACACCACCCACAGCAACCTTCACCTCCACCATCATCAACACCCACCACCACCGCAACCCCCCACCACTACCACCACAACAGTCACAAACTCAATTCCACACACACACACACTCATTAAACCCCCCGTCGCCGCAGCTATTTACCACCGAAACACAGTAGATCGATGGAGATTAGACTAAGCACACCCACGTTGGACTAAACAAACACACTCATCAAACCACACCCACGCCGATCGGTGGAGATCGAACTAAGCACACCCACGCCAATCTCAACCAACCATATAGAGAGAGAGAGAGAGAGAGAGAGAGAGAGAGAGAGAGAGAGAGAGAGAGAGAGAGAGAGAGAGATGAGACTGTGTGAATGAGAGAGAAGCGAGAGGCTTGAAACTTCAGCGATGAAGAGAGAGAGATGAGAGACAGAATGTGAGAGAAAACCTGATATTTAGAATAAAATATTAATATTTTCTTTTACAATTGAGCTATAGTGCGATTCTACATTTAGAATCGCACTAAATTTTTTGCAATAGTTGGCTCTTACAAGTCCGGATGTGTGGGGGGTTTTAGGCTTTTATACTAAATTTTCTATACATATGGCATATGTCATTCTCAATGTGAATGCTTTAAATACATGCCAAGCCATTAACAAATGTTTTCTATTAGTGTAAATGAATGTCATCTCCCAAATAAATAAATAAAATGTGTAAATGTTTGGTATCAGCCTATTAAGTAGGGGTGGAGTCAAGAATTTTTGTTTGGGGGCCAAGTTGTAGCACTACTATATTTATCAAAAAAACCTCCCACACACACACACACACACACACACACATGTATATATACACATTTTTTTTTTTTATTATATACACACACTTTTTTATTTGCTAAGTTATATACATATACACACACCCAACCAAAAGAAAAAACTTAGTATTTTCAATCACAATTATGCTTGATGGCGATCTTTCATAAAATAAAATTTATTTTTACTATTTTTATAGTGAAATTCTTAAAAAGTTTCATTTTTATACAAATTATCAAATTTTATACTAAAGTAAGTAAAAAATCTTTCAATTGAACTAATAAAATTTTCAAAAATATGAATGATCTAAAACTTGGAGGGAAAAGTTAATCTCGATACATATTTGAAGATATCTTGTTTTAACCCATTATATGACAACTAAAGAGACATTTCATGTGAAGTTTTTGTGACAATATTTTTTTAATGAGTCTATGACTTGTTAATTGCCACATAATAGTTTGAAAAAGATAATATTCAAACATATATGGTGCCAAACTTTATCAAATATTTAACAGATATAAGAGCACATTTACAATAAGAAATAGAATTGCGAAAAATATTGTTATTTTTCTATAACTGTTAGACCAATTATTTTTTTTAAGACCATCATTGGACTAAATCAAATATTTGAAAGGGCTAACTCTTATTTTTGTAGACTAAATTTTGAAAATATTAAAATAATTATGTATATATATATTTTAAAAATATTCAAAATTTCGGGGGACCATGGCCCCCACCCTTACACATAGCTACGCCATTGCTATCAAGTATCAACCCCTTCTTTCTTTTTCTTTTCTTTGACAATTTTTTTTTTAATTTATTTGTGTATACAATATTGTACTTTAATAAACATTCAATAAATAAGGGATCATTAAAAATGTTCTATCCAAAACCCACACAAACTAATAGACTAATATAGAATTTGAAAGAGCTAAATAAAGTTCATCACAAAGGACATTCCTTTTTTTGGGACATATAATAGAGTTTGAACTTTGAATAAAGAAGTCATTCTCCATAATGATACTAATTTTATGCTACCCTGTGTACTTTTCTGATGTATCTTTATGCCACAAGAAAAAAACAAAGGAAAATAAAAACTACTTTTTAAAAGTTTACTTCTTTTTCTTTTTAACCATTTATTCAAAAATGTTCTCCTCTCATCTCCTCCATCACCAAAGAAAGAGAGTATGTACATGGTTGATTTTTAAGTCTATTTCAATATACAATGGAATAATTCTTAGGATAAATTGTATTTCAAACCCTATAGTTTAAGGAGTATCTGAGTAACTAATTAAGTATTGTACTTTTAAAAGTAAAAACTTAAACTCCATGGTAGAAAAATTTAACAGATTAAACTATATAGTTTCAAAAGTAACAAATTAAACTATTAGGATTTACATGTGTTGAGAGTTAATTTGTCACTTTTTAAAATTTTAGGGTTTAATTTGTTATAGTCCCTAAATTATAGGGTTTAAAGTACATTTTTTTATAATTCTATTTTAATGTTTAGATTTTATATAAATATATATATATATATATATATATATATATATATATATAACTTGGATTTCAAATCCTCCTCAATCTTTTCCATTCATCAAATGTGTGAACTGTTTGCACTTTAGATTCTTCTTTTACTAGTCAATAACTTGTGCAACGTACAAAAAAGTTTAATAAAATATGTATTTTTTCTCTTTTATTTTTTATATCTAAATATGAAATCTGATAACTATGAAAGCTATAAATAGACATCTATTATGATTGTATTTGTAATTTTTGTATATGGAACTATGTATTACTATTTTAAAAAAATGATATGATAAGATTCTAATAGAGGTTTTAAATGTAGAATAGAATTTAAATTCAATAAAAAATATAAACTAGAATAATTATGTGTAAAATTGTGAACTCCCCAAATCTTATGTGGTACGATAAAAATAAATCAACCAAAAGTTCAGTTTATATATATATATATATATATATATATATATAGAATTTTTCATAGCCATATATTATAAATTATAAATTATAGATATATTGTTTTGGTTCACACTTATTTTCTATTTTTTATGTTATAAGTATGATAGTATCTTTTATGATAGTATAATAGTTTTGGTGTTGGTGTGTAAGTGTATTTCCTTATCTCATCTCTCTTCTCCTGTGTGTGTGTGTTTATCAAATAAAAAAAGATACTCAATGTTGTCAAGTCATTCCATATCGGTAAGGTGTGATATTGAGAAAAGTTTATCACTTGCTCCGCGATACTAACTGCAGCATGCAGTTTTGGTGTTGACGTATTAATGTATTCCCTTATCTCATCATTTTTTCCCTATGTATATATGTGAGTGTGTGTTTATCAAAAAGTATGATAGTATTTTAAACTTATGATATTTATTCTATGATGATTGTTTTTTACTATTTGGCCAACACATTAATTGGGTGTTTGGTGCAGGAAGGGATTGAGCTCCAAATCTTTATTTGAGAGACAAGAAACTTTATGAATTAAGTGAACTGTAACCTAGTTTTGATTCACAATTATAAAACCTTATTTTTTTTAACAAATGTAATTATAGTTGATATTTTTTTTTTGGGGAATGAAGGGTTTCTATATCTGTAATGTATATAAATAAATATCTCAAAAAATAATTTCTTTATATATATAAATATCTCAACAATTTTTTTTTTTTTTTTATATTATCATGTAGTCTTTGAAGAAAATTTTTGAGATATTTCTTTAAATACATGATAATGGAAATGTATGTAAAAAAATAAAAGAAAAAATTATATTTTACCACCCTAAACTTACCTCTAATTACACTTTGCACCCTAAATATTTTTGTTTGAGAAATGCACCCTAAACTTTTTAAATGCACGTTTTGCACTCTAAACTACGACCCTTGTTACATTTTGCGCCCTGACATTAAGTTTGCTTTTTATATTATCATGTAGTCTTTAAAGAAATTTTTTGAGATATTTCTTTAAATACATGATAATGGATATGTATGTAAAAAAATAAAAGGAAAAATTATATTTTACCACCCTAAACTTTACCTCTGATTACACTTTGCACCCTAAACATTTTTGTTTAAGAAATGCACCCTAAACTTTTTAAAAGCACATTTTACACTCTAAACTATGATTCTTGTTACATTTTTCACCTTGACATTAAATTTGCTATTAATTTGGATGGAAAAGTATGGTATCAGGTGAAAAGACTCAATTACTCATCTTCTCAATTCCTTAAAAGCAAATGAGAAATTACATTTTTCCACCTTAAACTGTACTCTCTATCACACTTTGCATACTAATCTTTGAATTCCTATTCAATTTAACAGCAAACTTAACATCGGGGATGGATGGTGTAACAAAGATCATAATTTATAGTATAAAATGTGCATTTGAAAAGTTGAGGGTGCAAATTGTAATCTGGAGTAGAGTTTAGAGTTGTAAAATGAAATTTCCCTGAAATAAAATTATGTAAATAAGTTAAAAATAAGTTTTTTTTTTTTTTTGGTTTTTTGTGTTGTTTGGTTGAGAATCCAAGTTAAAAATAAGTTAGGGGCGTGGGATGGCCGGCTTTTGGAACCATACTGTCTTTTTCTGTTTCTCGGAACTATCCTTTTCCATTTCTTGTTTCATCCAAAATATATATATATATATATATATATATATATATATATATATATATATTGAATCCTTGGTTTATAAAAAAAAAAAAAAAAATTTCCCGGTAATATCATGTTGGAGAATCTGAAAAAAATTTGCCTATACACTTTACATGCTAGCGTTTTCTGAACTTTTATTTTAAGAAAATGAATAAATAAAAATTTTAAATTGTAATCGTTTAAGTATAAAACCTGTCATTATTTAAGAATTAAGAGAATTGACTCTTTTACTTCATTTTTTCAACCTTTCTTAATTTATTCAATCTCTTATTTGGAGAGTTTAATTTTTATTTATTTTTTTGTATGTTGGACTTGGAATGTTAGTGGGAGAGAGTTTGATTGACAATTTTAAATTAAATTATATTAATTTAGCTTTATGTCTTTCTTAGAATTAAATCACTCTTAATTAAGTAATAGAATTATTGTTGAAAGTACACAAAAAAAAAAAATAGACACAGGAATGTTTCATTCCAATTTTATATAAAGTAAGTCTACCGCATTACCAATAAATAAATAAATCTAATTCCATAATAAAATTTTCAATTACTAGGTTGGAAAATTGGGATTGATATTCAATAAAAAAGATGTTAGTGATAATCTCATGTAAAAGTCATGGTATACTAATCACAATCTTTTGTCTTATTAATTGTAAAATTTGTTGTGTATGTAACACTATCTATAATCTTTATATTTTTCCTAGGATAGATAATCTTTATGATCTTAATATAGATAATTTTTTTTTTTTAAAGAGTTTCAACCTATGCCATCCACTCTTGATTATAGGCTTTTGTTATCAGACCAAAACACTAATCAGTTTTTGGTGTAAGTGGGAATTGAATCTCAGATCTCTTATTCAACCATCAGAGATTTTATCAATTGAGCTAACTAGAATCCACAATATACATAAAATTAAAAACATTTAACTTTGGTTGATTTTATAATATTTTATCACCTAAGTTTTTGAGACCTCATAATTTTACATGTCATTATATATATATATATATATATATATTTGTATATATTAAGAGGATTGAGAAAGTTAGTTATTGTTTCTTTTTCTTGTCAAAAATATCCCTAAATTAATTAACCAACAATTTAAAAATGGGGTTAAAATAGTAAAATTGGCAAAAGAAAGTTAGTTATTGCTTTTTTATTGTCAAAAATACCCCTACCTAAAACTTAAAAATGGGCTTAAAATAGTAAATTGACAAAAAAAATTTCTTGTCAAAAATACCCCTAAATTAATTAACCAACAATTTAAAAATGGGGTTAAAATAGTAAATTGGCAAAAGAAAGTTAGTTGTTGCTTTTTTTATTGTCAAAAATACCCTTATCTAAAACTTAAAAATGGGGTTAAAATAGTAAATTGACAAAAATATTTTTTCCCTATAAAAAATACCTCTAAATTAATTAACCAACAATTTTAAAATGGGGTTAAAATAGTAAATTGACAAAATAATAAATTCCTACGTCTGCGTTGAAATGCTTATAATAAACTCCTACTTTTACGTTGATTTAAATTTCTACATCTACTCACTAACTCCCTACAAAATAGGATAACTATTTTGTTAGTTTTAAAACTCCTCAAATCTACAAAATTCACCTCACGTATTCATCACACCCTTAGATTTTTTTTTTTATTGAAAAAAGTAGAAATTCCAAATTATAATAAATGCAAATTATTAATTTTTACCAAAAAATAGAAGAACATCTGAGCACATGCGTGAGCACTCATGCATGCATAGGCTAGTTTGTATATATTAAGAGGATTCAGAAAGTTAGTTATTGCTTTTTTTTCTTGTCAAAAATACCCCTAAATTAATTAACTAACAACATAAAAATGAGGCTAAAATAGTACATTGACAAAAGAAAGTTAGTTATTGCTTTTTTTATTGTCAAAAATACCTCTACCTAAAACTTAAAAATAGGGTTAAAATAGTAAATTAACAAAAATAATAAATTCTTACTTCTATGTTGAAATGATTTCCTGCTTCTACTAAAGTCTTACTTTTACGTTGATTTAAATTCCTACTTCTACTCACTAATTCTCTACAAAAATAGAATCACTCTTTTGTTAGTTTTAAAACTCCTCCAATTTACAAAACTCACCCCACGTATTCATCACATCCTTAGTTATTGCCTTTTTGACTTACAAAAATACCCCTAATTTAATTAACTTATCCTTATTTCTTAAAAATAAAAAATGGGTTAAAATCGTAACTCGACAAAAATTAATAACAAAAAAGTGAAAAAGTAAATACTCTCTACAATCCTCACCTTTTCCTATAATAAAACCATCCCACCTTATATCAAATTTAAATAAATAAAAAATAAAAAAACCACCCACAGTTTCCTATGAAAAAATGCCCCACTTCACATAGAAAAGAAATAAATTTCATTAACATACCTTAGAGTTTGCACTAATACCAACAAAGTCCAAGACTTCTCAAAATTGACCTACAAGTCCCCTAAGCTAACAGTCCTAACCGGTTGGACACGCCGTTACTTCTCCCTCTCTTCTCTTGGACAGTTTTCTCTCTCACTCGGAAAAAAGAGAAAGAGGAAGGTAATTCTCATTGAAATAAATCCAAAGAAATCTCTCTCTTCGGCAATCCCAAGTCAGCTTTTTAGCCTCTTCCTTTGAAAATTCTTGAGAAAATTGATGGTAATTTTCTCAATTGAATATCTTGAGAAAATTGAAAAGAAACAATTTTTATATAAAGGATCTCCGATTTTTTGTTATAGTGGAAAAAAGAAATTTAAAACCAGTGATTTGTGTGTGAAATTTCATATCTTTGAATGCAAAAACCAACCGGGTATTCTTCAAAATTAAATTTTGAAGTGAGGCTTTATGTGTGTGATGATCTGAGACCTAGCACAGGGAAAAAAAGAAGAAGCAAAATAGCCAAAGCAAAGACCAAAAGGCCATGGCAGTTCCAACCAGTGCTCCATACGCAAGTCCACCGAGTAAGGTGTGATTCACTGTCCACATGCTAGAAGCCCTCTAATGAGAATTGAGGTATTGGATAGAGAGGGGTGAGAGAGGAGAGAGAAGAGAGAAGAGAGTCAGAGAGAGGAGACTGTGTAATAGCGTGTTTCTTATCTCAAACTCATATTTTTACATTTTAAACAATATTACATATATTTTTACCTACTTTTTCACTCACGCGTATTTTAAAAAATTACAAAAATTTCATCTCAAACTACTTTACCAAATACCCTCTAAGTTTGCTAAGGACTTAATTGGTCAGTTTTGAGAAGTTTTGGACTTATTTGTCATTAGCTCAAATCTTAGGATATGTTATCGGAATTTACCTAAAAAAAAAAATCACTCATATTTCCTTCTTTGTTTTTTTTGTTTCATATACTAAATTTTTGTCAATGGTCAAACATTTTCCTGTCAAAATTGGTAAGTCTCTAAGCAAAAATTATATTATACTTTCTCAACTACATATATTTTGAATGGATAAATCTATGGTTTTTTTTTTTTTTTTTTGTAAAATATTTGGTTATAAATAGAAAATTATGAAACTAAACCTCAAAAAAAAAAAAAAACTCATTTTATGTGCGAAACACCTGTGATGAGGCTAGTATATTATTAATTGAATTTAGTTTCTATTCTATATTTAAACCCTCCAACATCATATTTTCTTTAAAAGGAACAATTGATATTTACATATACAAATATAAATATAATAAATGTCCATTAATAATCACCATAATTAGATTAAAAAAAAAAGCTATCATAGTTATCAATTTTATATTGAAGGCAAAAATATAAAAAGTGAAAGGTTTAGATTTCGTTAAACTTTTGTGCATTGCACAAGGTAGTTAGCTACTAATGTTTTTTTTAATATAAGATAAAATTTTTATTATAGAATAATCTAAGTATATATGCGTGTGAAACTACCTTCTGGAGACTTAAACTTCGACCCTTACCCTTAAAATTTTAAAAGTATTTATACTAATATTTATATTTATGAAGTGACTCCCGCACCAAAAGCTGGTGGCCCTCGTGGTTTGTAATATAAATGGAGTAGATACATGTGACGTGACATGACAGCAACATTAGTGGGTAATATGAGAGGGCAGAAGTAGTGAGGGTGGGGGAAGTAGGAAAAAATGGTCATGAAGGCTAAAGAGCAGAGGAAGAGGAGAAAGGAACAAATGAAATTCCACTTACCTACCTTCCAATCCAAGAAGGCAGCCGTCCTAATCAAGAAATCCCATATTTATCTCTTTCTCTACAAAAACATGAGAAATACTGCTTCGCCGTCTCTCTCTCTCTCTCTCTAAAAAGCTTCACGCAGTTTTCCTTAACCTTTTTCTCAAACAAGCACTGCAAAATAAACAAAGAAACTTATACGTAGCCCTCCACTTCCAGACAAAGAAACAGAGAGACAGAGAGACTCATCCATTCATACAACACCAAATAGCCCATTATTACAGTGAAGAGTAAGACTAGACGAGATAAAAGCATTCATTGTCGGCCATTAAAGCTTCACCCAAGAGTGTTTTTGCCGAGACTGCTGCACAAAGTCTCGGCTTTGCAATCTTTTTCGATAAAATAATACTGAGAAGATCTGTTTTGGATTCATTGCACTTTACGTTCCCGGCTTCAAAAGCCGCAAAATGGGCTAGAGGTTTTTTTTTCTTAGAACTCTTTTCTTTTTAAAAGAAAAAAAAAAAAAAAACTTGACCTTTGTATCCACTGTATCCCCACCATTTGTGAGAAAAAAAGCCGAACTGGGTTTGTTTTGTTTTCGTCTTTGGTTCATGAATTCCGCTGTTTTCAGTTTGTCATCACTAGGAGGAGTCTGTTGGAAGTGGTGGACTTGCTGCTTTTATTATCTCTTTTTTGATGACTGATTATTGGCTTTAGGAGGTATGTTTTATAATCTCTACAACCCTTATTGGTATTTTTCAATTTTGAGAGTTTTTGGGTCGTTTGCTAACTGAATTTCTGAGTTTTGGTTGGAAATGCTTGTTTGCTTTGTGAAGTTTCTGAATTATGAGTTGTTGGATAGGTTTAATTGATGGATTTATCACTGTTTTGTAATTTGTATCAGTTTTTGAATTCCTCTTAGGCTAGTCTTTCGGTTCTTTAATATGATTGAATGGAATTGCATCCTCATGTCTTAAATTTCCATATTGGTTTGTTGAGTTATTTGAATATTGAATTTAGTTACACTTCATATGATTTACTCATCACTCCTTTGTATACGTGATTGGATTTTATAGCCAGAGTCTTTGTTCTAATTACTATTGAAATACTGGTGTAATTTGAGAAATTTAATTATCTTCATTTCAATTATGAAATTATGCATGTGCAGGATTTAATGTTTTCTAATTTATGTTGTAGTTTTGATCAAGCCGAGGGCTATTAAAATGTCAAGGAATTTCAATTCAAGGAGCATTTTAGCATTGAGTTTTGTCCTATTTGTGTTTGTTACTGCTCTACTTGTTTGTACTTCAGAGGGTTTGAATTTGGAGGGGCAGTACCTCCTAGAGCTGAAAAATAGTCTTCGGGATGAATTTCACTTTTTGGGAAATTGGAATTTGAATGATCAAACACCATGTGAATGGATTGGTGTGAATTGCACTTTTGATAATGACCCAGTTGTTTGGTCGCTTGACTTGAGTTCAATGAATCTTTCTGGAATCTTGAGCCCTACCATTGGCCATTTGGTCCATCTAAATAAGCTTGATCTTGGTTACAATAGTTTCACTGGAGATATACCTCGGGAGATTGGGAACTGTTCCAGCTTGGAATATATCTATTTGAATAATAATCAGTTTGATGGGCATATTCCTGCTGAGTTAGGGAAGCTGTCTTATTTAAGAAGTTTGAATGTATGCAACAATAAAATATCAGGTTCTATTCCAGAGGAGCTCGGAAACTTGTCTTTATTGGTCGAGTTTGTGGCATACACCAACAATCTCACAGGCCCATTGCCTCGTTCTATTGGAAATCTTAAGAGCTTAACTAGATTTAGAGCTGGGCAAAATGCTATTTCTGGTAGCATACCAGCTGAAATAAGTGGATGTGAGAATTTAGAATTACTTGGTCTTGCCCAAAATGATATAGGAGGGGAAATACCAAAGGGGATTGGGATGCTTGGGAAGTTGACAGATCTGATTCTCTGGGCTAACCAGCTTTCAGGGTCTATCCCAAAGGAACTTGGGAACTGTACGAGCCTTGATACTCTTGCTTTGTATGAGAATGTTCTTGTGGGATATATACCCAAGGAGATTGGGAACCTCAAAGCTCTAAGGAAGTTGTACCTCTATAGGAATGAGCTGAATGGAACAATTCCAAGGGAGATTGGGAATCTTTCTCTGGCATCAGAAATTGATTTCTCAGAGAACTATTTGACAGGTGAAATCCCCTCTGAGTTCAGTAAGATAACAGGCCTTCACTTACTGTACCTTTTTGGGAACCAGCTTACAGGTGTTATACCAAATGAGATTAGTCACTTGAGGAACTTGACAAAGCTTGATCTCTCAATTAATAACCTCACCGGTCCTATTCCATTTGGGTTTCAATATTTGGATAAAATGATCCAATTACAGCTTTTTAGAAACTTTCTAACAGGAAGCATTCCTCAGGGGCTTGGTCTTTACAGCCAACTTTGGGTGGTTGATTTCTCAGACAACCAGCTGACTGGAACAATACCTCCCCATCTTTGTCGACATTCTAACCTGATTTTGTTGAATCTGGAGTCTAATAACCTGTATGGAAATATCCCACCTGGAGTCATGAACTGCCAATCATTGGTGCAACTTCGTCTGGTTGGAAACAGGCTTACTGGGAGCTTTCCATCAGAGTTGTGCAAATTAGTGAACCTTTCTGCTCTTGAATTGGATCAGAACAGTTTCGCTGGTCCAGTTCCTCCTTCAATTGGAAACTGCCAAAAATTACAAAGGCTTCACATTGCTGATAATTACTTTACAGAGTTGCCTAAGGAAATTGGAAATCTCTCTCAGTTGGTGACTTTTAATATTTCATCAAACTTGCTCACAGGACAGATTCTGCCTGAAATTTTTAACTGCAAGATGCTTCAACGACTTGATCTCAGCCAAAATAGGTTTGTAGGTGCATTACCAAATGAGCTTGGAACACTTTCACAGTTAGAGCTTCTCAGATTATCAGAAAATAAATTCTCCGGAAATATACCTTCGGCATTGGGAAACCTCTCCCATCTGACAGAGTTGCAGATGGGTGGCAACCAATTTTCTGGTGAAATACCTCCTGAGTTGGGTTCCCTTTCAAGCCTGCAGATTGCATTGAATCTTAGCAATAATGATCTCACTGGGAGAATACCACCAGAGCTTGGCAATCTTTATTTACTGGAATACCTCTTCCTCAATAATAATCAATTGAGTGGTGAAATTCCTAGCACATTTGAAAATCTGTCTAGTTTATTGGGGTGCAACCTCTCATACAATAACCTTTCTGGACCTTTGCCTTATATACCACTGTTTCAGAACATGGCCATCAGCAGCTTTATTGGGAACAAAGGACTTTGTGGTGGCCCTCTCAGTGATTGCAGTGGAAATTCATCTTCTCCTTTTCCATATTTGAAAAGAAATAATGCTCCTAGGAGTAAAATCATTACGGTTATTGCGGCTGCTATTGGTGGGATTTCTCTCATTCTAATTGTAATTATTTTATACTTCATGAGACGCCCAGCTGAGACGGTTCCTTCCTTGCAAGATAATGAGATTCCATCTTCGGATTCAGATATCTACTTTCCTCCAAAAGAGGGGTTTACTTTCGAAGATCTGGTTGAGGCCACGGACAATTTTCACGACCGCTATGTTGTTGGAAGGGGAGCTTGCGGAACCGTTTATAAAGCAGTTATGCTTTCTGGACAGATTGTAGCTGTTAAGAAGCTAGCATCTAATAGGGAGGGGGACAGCATTGAGAACAGTTTTCGGGCTGAGATTTCAACTCTTGGGAAGATTAGGCATCGTAATATTGTGAAGCTATTTGGTTTTTGCTATCATCAGGGTTCGAATCTGCTACTCTATGAGTACATGGCTAGGGGCAGCTTGGGTGAAATTCTGCATGGGGCTTCTTCTAGTTTGGAGTGGCCAACTCGGTTCACAATTGCCCTTGGAGCTGCTGAAGGTCTTTCTTATTTACATCATGATTGCAAACCAAGGATTATTCACCGTGATATAAAGTCCAATAATATTCTACTTGATGACAGCTTTGAAGCTCATGTTGGTGACTTTGGTTTGGCAAAAGTAATTGACATGCCTCAGTCTAAATCAATGTCAGCGGTTGCAGGATCATATGGGTACATTGCTCCTGGTAAGCTTCATTTTAAGCCCTTTCAGACTCACAGAAAATACTGTTTAATTATCATTTGTCTATGAGACTATTGCAGATAAAAATATTCTTTAATAAGGTTAATGAAAATACTGTATATGCATTTAGTTATCTTTCCTAGATCATCGTAAGGCATTTTGTTTTTTAATATTATGAAACTTTCACACTGTAAATAGAAAAACTAACACTATCAAGTTAAGCTTAGAGGGGAAACCTCTTCACACACATACACACACCCCACATGACTTGCTTTGCCTAGTCATGCTTTTTCTCTATTATGATAGAGATTTATTTACTTCTAATAGGGAAAATGACTTTTCATAATGCAGAGTATGCATACACTATGAAGGTTACAGAAAAATGTGACATCTATAGCTATGGGGTTGTTCTGTTGGAGTTGCTGACCGGGAAAACTCCTGTACAGCCACTAGATGAAGGGGGTGATCTTGTCACATGGGTGAGAAACTATATTCGGGACCATTCATTGACATCTGGGATACTTGACCCCAGATTGAATCTTGAAGATAAAATTACAGTTGATCACATGCTTACTGTCTTTAAAATTGCTTTGATGTGCACGAGTATGTCCCCTTCGGAACGGCCATCAATGCGGGAAGTTGTGTTAATGCTTATTGAGTCTAATGAGTGAGAAGGAAACTCTACTATCTCCAACTTATGATCTTCTTCTGAAAGTTGATGCCTTCTGTAAGTATGTGACAATTTTGAGTTTCTATTAACTGAGATGATTTTTTGGTGCTGATTCTTCGAATTGATCACAACTGCAAAAATGATAATCTCTTGTACATTTTATTCCCATTAGAAATTATCATTATTGGACTTTTTTTTTGTTATTTTAAGGGGGTAATTGATGTCTATCTTTAATACTGTATTTCCTTTTGTAAGATACATTACGATCACCCTGGTGTACAGTTGCGGTACTATTCTATGTGTATCTTAAACGTCATCAAATTAATTACATTTGTTGGATGATGATTCTCTTTATATCCAAGCGTAATACTTTCAAGGATGTCAATCAATTCTTGTTCATTATCCTAAAGAACAATAACGAGGAAGAGTAAGTTGATTCAAGTTGAGAAAACGAAAAAAAAAGGTAAATGAAGATTCAAAATACGTTAGTAGTAGTGGTTGTTGAAAATGAAATGTCAATTAAGAAGGTAATAGAGAGTATGATTTTGAAGAGGATAGAATCACTAAAAGGAATTCATATGGCCAATCTTGATTAGTCTGTTGAAAATTCATGATTGACCCCAAAGTCTTGAGACTAAGTGGTCAACCATGAATTCTCAAAAAACTAAGTGCACCTTTACATGAATTTTTTTTTTCATTTAACTTTAATTTTCTAAGAATATAGTTAGTTGTCCTGTTGCAAAACAAAGTGGGAAACTGGCATCTCGAGTTTTAAAAACTTGAGATTAGTGGTGGAACTCGAGTTTTAAAAACTCGAGACCCAAACGGTGGAAGATGATGAGGAAAAAATTCCACGTAGAACTCGAGTTTTAAAAACTCAAGTTCCACTAATTTTCCCTGCCTTCGTCGTCTTCTCTTCTTTCCCTATGTTTTCAGTGGTTCTCAAACGCAGGCAACCCATTTCTTCAAAATCAGTCCCATCTCCTTCAGCCTCAGCCTCTGTCTTCAGATCGTTATGGGTTTTTTCTTCTTCTTCATCATCTTCATTTCTTGTTTGATTTTCGATTAGTTCGGGTTTCTTCATCATTAGAAGCTTCCGTCGATTAGTTCGTCTTCAGATCGTTATGGGTTTCGATTAGTTTGGGTTTCCGTCGATTAGTTCGTTTACTGGGTTTCGATTAGTTCGTCTTCAGTTCGGGTTTCCGTCGATTAGTTCGTCTTCAGATCATTTCGGGTTTCTTCCGTCGTCAGATCGTCAGATCTTCATCATCTTCTGCTGGGTTTCTTTGTTTTTCTTGGGTTTTTGTTTTTCTTTTACTAGGTTTTTCTTCAACATCGTTGCTGGGTTGGGTTTTTGGTGGTCTGCGGAACTCGAGTCTTACAGACTCGATTTCCATGTTTTCCACTTAGAAAATCGAGTCTGTGAGACTCGACTTTGATTTGCTAAAACTTGAGTCTTCCAGACTCGAGATCTATGTGGCATTTTCTGGAATTTGCTGTCCATGTCATCAAGTTCAAAGCGAGTGTATGGGACTTGAGTTTTAAATGGAACTCGAGTTTCCAAAACTCGAGATGCTATTTTGTTAAAACGATTCAAATGTGTGTTAACTTACTATATTGTCCTCCCTCGTTATACTACTCTGAAAATTGCCTCCCTTTACATCAAATCTCTAACCATGATTTTTTATAATAAGTTTTGGCCCTAAGAAGAGGGGTAAGTTGATTTGAATTATTTCCTTCACTTAATGAGTTATGGTTCCTAATAGATTGTGCTACCTTGGAGTCTTTGAAATTATATAAAGTAGTCGCAGACCCGTGAGTTGTGCGTATTAATTTTTTTTTCTTTAATGTTGGTCTCTTTCTTCTTTTTCTTCCTTTTTATTTTTTTTAATTTTTTTTAAAAGGTATATGTATCGTTTTTAATAACTCAAAGACAATGAAAAACCAATTGACTACTTCATAAATCACACACTAAAGTACATTTAATATCCTAAACAATTTATAAATTATGGTCCAAATCCCTCATACAGCCATACTATCAAAGAATGAACTACAACATGAATTACCTTTTGAATTACTACTTGCATTTTTCACAATTGTTGGAAGAACTTAAATAAATAAATAAATTGTTATCTCCCCAAAAAAATGTTTTCATAAAATTTTCACATGAAACGTTACAATGCATAAAAGGAAAACCAATAATTTTTTATATACCTTAATTATCTTTTTTAATAAAATTTATTTTAAAAAAATAATACAAATTTTTTCAAGAATTCAAAAGTTAGCGAAAATGTCATTTTTAATAAAAGTTATTTAAAACATTTTTTGTAACATTAAAAATTATATAGAATTTAGAAATTATTCTTTCATTTTTAAATAAACTTTCTCAAACGCAATTTTTTATACCATACAATCCAAAAGGTGGCTCATGATGGTTGTAACTCATTTTATTTTTTATACAAAAATTAAATTTTATATTGATTGTATTTGTTAGTTCATATTGTTCCTATAATATTTTCTGATGTAAAATATTTTAAAATAAGAAGATTATATGATTGACTAATTTGTTAACAATTGTTAACCTTTGTTATCATTATTCACATAGTATTTTAACAATTGTTAACATTAAATAAAATTTTGTATAATAATATAATCTTCTTATTTTCAATGATTGTTTTCTCTAATTAATTTTTATTTTCTCTCCTTTCTTATTACTTAATTGTAGCTCACACTCCAATTGAGCCATATTAGTGGTTATGTGATTATTATTACTATTTTTTTCCTAATTTTTCCTATAATTTTAAAAAAATTTACACATTTAAGATGAAAAAAATCTCCATTATTTAATAGTCAAAATTTCATCTCTTTCTTAATTTTAACTCTTCTCATTATTAACTTCTCAACTTATTGTTACACTTTTTCTAACCTTTTTTATTTTTACCTTTTCATCTCCCCACTAATATTCACCTTAATCCGTATGTGGTATAATGTACAATTTATTCCTAAAAATTTACTTAAAATAATTTGTTATCCTTAAAAATTGAACTATTTCTAAAAATATAATTTATTCTTCTTATTCTCAATCATAGTTTTCTATTTAAGATAATTACATTGTATATTCCAATTAATTTTTATTTTCTCTCATTTTTTTATGACTTATGGGGGGTGATAGGTCCAAGAATACATATCTATGTATCTATTGGGCCAGAGGCCCAATCCGAGAATTTTTTTATTTTATTTTTTATTTATACAAGATAGAATTCTACCATAGCTTAATCTAAGTGAATATGTGTGTGAAGCTCTCTCTTGAAGACTTGAACCCCGGCCCTTGTCCCCCCACACCCCACAAGCACTTATACTTGTGGAGTGATCATCGCACCAAGGGTGTACGGTGGTGAGAAAGTTAAATAGTCTGAAGACAGGAAAATATCTTCTCGAGAATCCGTGTTGGTAAGTAAAGAGGTAAAAGTCTGATCAAGATCATCCGAGAAGGTGGTCCGAGGAGGAAATACTTCCTCGGCCGAGCAAAGTTGAGGTTGGAAGGTGCGGTTGCCAACCAATAGCAACGTTCTAGGAGATCTTGTAGAAAAGGATATACTTCGTGAGAGCATAGGACAAGGAAAGACTATGAAATATCTAAGAGAAAGCTGCTACCAATGCATTGAATGCACTGCAACTAACTCTCTTTGGCGCATTAATGAGGAAATGATGCATGAGCATCAGTGTTTAGCCTTACCACTACTTTCAAAGGCTTCAGGAAGGTGCTGATGGGAAAAGTGTCCAAACCAGTAATCTGATCCATACGTGAAAGCTAGGGAGAGGAGGAAGGATGGTATAAAAAGGAGAGGAGACATCAGGATAGGGAGAAAGGGAAGAAGGAGAGAAAAACACTGTAGACTGAGAAACAATATTTGTAATCTATTATTAAGTAAGGGAGACATATAAAGAAGAGCTAGCCTCCTCGGATGAAGTTCGAGGACAATTTAACTTATATAAACTTGTTTGTATTGTGATCTTGGCTGATTCTAATTGGTATACAAATTTGTTAGAATCTAGATTCCAAACCCACTTTCTACAAATTTATTGTATTGGGCTTTTTGGATCTATTCCCTCCCTATTTTGGGCTTAGGTACTAATTTTGTCCTTACAATTGGCGTCGTTTGTGGGAAAGCCTTGTGTTTTAGTGAGTTTAACGTTTTGGTAGGGCCACGTCCGCACCAGGCAGAGTTTATGAGGTCCCAACGTTAAGATCACTTCCTCAATCTTGAACGAAGTAGGGACCGAGAGGGAAGTGCACACACCACCCATACCAGCAGGAATTAGTCATGAGGTGGGAGCAGAGTCTCTCATTAGGAAAATGTTAGAGCCATGTTGTTGGAGATTGATCATTTGAGGAGAAAGTTGCGTCACGAACGATGGAAGTGAACTTCCATTTCTGACTCTTCTACTGATGATGGTAGGGATAGTAGTTACAGGCCTAGGTCAAGGACTCCCCCTAGTGAGTCTTTCTCGTATGAAGAAGATAATCCTTATGGCTGCAAAAACAAAAATTCATCTTGCAGGAGCCTGGGAAATGACGTTATAAGCAGAGCGTTAAGTCAGATTTCTAAACCACCCTTCACGCGTAGAATTGAAGGAGGAAAACTTTCTTGACGTTTCACTCAGCCAACATTCACCATGTATAATGGCCGAACAGACCTTATAGAGCATGTAAGTCACTTCAACCAAAGGATGGCTGTGCACTCCAAGAATGAGGCTTTGATGTGCAAAGTATTCCCATCCAGTTTAGGGCTAATGGCAATGAGGTGGTGTGATGGCCTGGGAGCAAGTTCTATTGATTCCTTTAAAGAACTTACTTGGGCATTTGGATCTCACTTTATTACGTGCAGTAGGGTTCCTCTGCCCTTGGATTCCTTATTGTTTATGACTATGCGAGAAAGGGGAGACCTTAAAGACATACTTGGACAGGTACTGGGAGAGGTTTAATGAGATTGATGGGGACTTTGACGATGTGGCCATAAGTATTTTTAAGGTCGGCCTGCCTGTCGAGCATGGCCTGAGGAAATCGTTGACGGGGAAATCGGTTAGTAATGTACGTCAGCTCATGGACTTTATTGACAAATATAAGCGGGTCAAGGAGGATCAGCAATTGGGTAAAGGCAAAGCGAATGTGGTCTTTCAGGATAGGAGGGACTTCAGGTTGGATAAGTACAACAATAATCGTGCTTAGAGGGATTTTTCGGGGCAGTCTGGGGCTGTTACTGCACCACAAGCAGTTAATGTGTTGTTTTGAGAACCAGTGCATCAAATCTTATAAAAAATCTAGAATGAATTCTTTTTTCAATGGCCCAATAAGATGGGAGGAGATCCTACCAGGCGCAACTAGAGCCTTCATTGTCAATACCACCTGGAGTGGGGATATACTACTGAGGATTGTTGAACCCTATGGAACCACCTGGAGTAGCTAGTCTGAAGTGGCAAGTTAAAGTAATTCCTCTATCATCCTAATAAGTAGAGAGGCCAAACAGGTTCAGGATCTCAGAGGGATGCTTCTTCAAAACCACCTCTAGGTACAATCAATGTTATTCTTGCTACCCCTAGAAGAGTTGGTTCTCACTACTCTAGGGTACTGTCCGTAGCCCAGCCACCTGTAGAGGCATCCTACCCTGAGCCCAAAAGGAGTAAGATGAAGGTTTGACCAGCGTTGAGCTTCTTTGATAAATATAAGGCCGGAACCTTGCAACCACATAGTGATGCATTGGTGGTTACCCTCAGGATAGGGTGATATGATGTGAGGCGTATATTGGTTGTTAAGGTAATGGGGTGGAGATTATGTACCTAACTTGTATAAAGGGTTGGGGCTGAAATTTGGGGATTTGACTAGTTATGATTCACCCTTGGTGGGTTTTGATGGAAAGGTAATTATACCAATGGGGCAGATCAAACTACCAGTGCAAATTGGGCCCGAGGTGATAGGAGGTCAACTTCATAATGGTGGATGCGTATTCTCCCTACATAGCCATAGTGGCATGACCTTAGCTTCATGCCATGGAGGCTGTTTCCTCCACTTTGCACTTAAAGGTAAAATATATATCTGGTGACCAGGTTGAAGAGATGGTAGGGAGTCAGTCTATGGCTAGGCAGTGCTTGGTGGCTACAATTAGACACCAAGCTGAAGGGGAGTCCTCGGCATCAAATGCAAAAAGTTTGTAGCAATCAAAGGACCCAATGTTATCTGAAGATTCAATGGAAGTAGTAGAGTGTGAAGGGTTAGAAAAGGTCATTATAAGTAATGATAAGGAGAAGTATTTTCAGGTCGGAGCTCAAATGCCTCATCGGGAGAAAAACGAGTTGATGATGTTTCTTAGGGAAAACATTGATGTGTTTTCTTAGAATGCTTACGAGGCCCCAAGGATGGATCTGAGCTTCATTTGTCATCATTTGAATGTCAGCTTAACTGTCATACCAAGATGTTAAGGAAGCAACCACCTCGGCGATCATCTAAGGAGCATTCCGAGACTGTCAAGCAAGCAAGGGCTATCAAGGAGGTTTTTTACCCTAAATGGTTGGCTAATATAGTGGTGGTGAAAAGGAAGAAGGAGAAATGACGATTATGTGTAGACTTCACAGATTTGAACAAAACTTGTCTCAAAGACCCCTTCCCAATGCCTCGTATAGATCAATTGGTAGATGCCACTGTTGGGAATTCTCGGTTGAGTTTTCTAGATGCCTTCTAAGGATAATATCAGATACCTTTGGCCTTGGATGATCAGGAGAAAACAACCATTGTCACTTCTATAGGAAATTATCACTACAAAGTAATGTCCTTTAGTTTAAAGCATGGGCTACCTATCAAAGGACGATGACCTGGATGTTCAAGCTACAACTAGGTAAAAATATTGAGGTTTATGTAGATGACATTGTAGTGAAGAGTGAGATGGTGTCTGAGCATGTCCAAGACCTGGGGAATATCTATAAGATTTTAAGGAAACACAAATTGTGCCTCAATACTTCCAAATGTTCCTTTGGCATGAGATCAGGTAAATTTCAAGGTTATATGGTCACTCATCGTGGAATTGAGGTCAATCCTGATCAGGTTAAGACAATTAACAGTTTACAGTCACTTCGGAATCCTAAAGAAGTTAAAAAATTAACGGGAATGATTGTTGCCTTGAACCTATTCGTCTCTCAGTCCGTGGACAGATGCAGGCCTTTCTTCCAGTTGTTGAATAAATGGAAGGGATTTGAATGGACAGAGGAATGTGCTTTGGCTTTTTAGCAGCTTAAGGAATATCCATTTCGGCCACCTATTATGTCCATACCCGAGGAGGACGAGATTTTGTTTGCTTATATCATTTTGGCTTCCCGTTCTATTAGTTTGGTGTTGGTACGGGTTGAAAAAGTGTGTAGAGGTCAATTTACTATGTGAGCTAGTCATTACACGAGGCAGAGATTCGTTACCTACCATTGGAAAATGTCATTTTAGTAGTGGTACATGCTATGCATAACTACTTCCAAACTTAAATAGTTGTTGTTTTGACCTAACTTCTGCTCAAATTAATACTTCGGAATGTTGATTACATTGGAAGAATTTCCAAATGGGGTACGATCTTGGGGGCCTTTGATATTAAATACATGCCCGGTACCTCTGTTAAGGGTCAGGTTCTTACAGACACGGTGGCCAAGTTTGCTGAACCTTCTATAGAAGAAGAAGAAGAAGACAAGCAGAACATGGAAGGAAAATCAGTTGGCATGGTCTCCTTGCAAGAGCCTCCATCCTTGAAGGTGTACGTTGATGGTGCGGTAAATCAAAGAGGATTAGGAGTGGGGTTAGTTATAGTTTCTCCTGAGATGATCGTTATTGAAATATCCTTAAGATTAAGTTTCTCGGCCACAAATAATGAAGCTGAGTATGAGGCCCTATTGGCTAGGATGGTTGTGGTCTAGAAAGTGGAAGGAAAAATAGCGCAAATTTTCTTAGGCTTAAGATTGGTTGTCGGCTAGGTGGAAGGAGAGTTGAATGCTAGAGATCCGAGAATGCAAGAATACTTGAATCAGGTAAAACATTTACAGTCAAAGTTTGAGTCTTTCACCTTAGTGCAAGTTCTCAGAAGCAGGCCTATGTTGATTCCTTTGCCACCCTCGTAACATACTCGGTGCAGAGCTTACCTCGGGTTATCCTTGTTGAAGACCTGTGCAAGCCTACTAAGATGAAAGGTGACATGGTTTGAGTTCATTAAATCAGGGGCGGAACCTAGTTAGATGTACTTTATAGTGCTATTCCTTAAGGAAGATATCTTGCCAGAGGAGAAGTCCGAAGTGGACAAGGGAAGTAGAAAGGCTCCTTTGTTTTGGCTATGCGAGGACCAAAAGCTGTACAAATACTCTTTTTATGGACCATACTTGCTATGTATACACCCTAAAGCAACACTACTTCTAAAAGAATTACATGAAGGGATTTGTGAAAGCCACACGGGAGGTAGATCCTTATCTTACAGGGCATTTACCCAAGGGTACTGGTGGCCAAATATGCAGAGGGAAGCACAAGAGTATGTGAAGAAGTGCGACCAATGTTAGAGGTTTGCTCTAAACATTCATCAACCGAGGGGCGTCCTCAATCCTCTATCCAGCCCTTGGCCTTTTGCTCAATAGGATTTGGATATTGTAGGACCCTTCCCTAAGGCAGTAGGGAATAGAAGATGGCTGCTAGTCGGCACAGATTATTTTACTAAGTGGGTTGAAGCTGAGACACTATCAAATATCAGGGACTTGGATGTAAAAAGATTTGTTTGAAAAAATAATGTCACCAGGTTTGGAATTTCTCATACCTTCATCTCGAACAACGGTCTTCAGTTTGATAGTAAAACCTTCATAAGATATTACTGCGATTTAGGGATTACGAACAGATATTCCATCCTGGCTTATCCACAGGGGAATGGATAGGCCAAAGTTGTCAATAAGGTGATAATAAATGGGCTCAAGAAGAGGTTGGATGATGCGAAGGGAAAATGGGTAGAAGAACTTGCACACATTCTTTGGACATATCCGACTACCCTTTGCAGATCCATAGGAGAGACACCATTTTCAATGACTTATGGGGTCGAGGTTGTAATCCTATCGAAACTAGTTTCCTAACACTGAGGACAAGCTCTTTCACTCTGAACAACAATGACGAGCTGTTGGAAAGGGGCTTGGATTTGGTTGAAGAAAGGAGGGAAAACACTATGGTTCAATTGGCATATTATCAACACAAGCTCAAACAGGGTTATGACTCAAATGTGAAGTTTAGGCCAATGGCGCCAGAGGACTTGGAATTAAGAAAGGTTTTGGGTATCGCAAAGAACCCAGCATGGGGCAAATTAAGGCCCAATTGGGAAGGGTCAAATCATATCACCTTGGTAGCTGGGATATGGGCTTATTATCTTGAAGATCTAGATAAAAATGCTGTACCACATCCCTGAAATGTAAATAACTTGTGAAGGTATTATTATTAACGAAGGTCTTTTTTGTTATATATAACTTATTATTTCATGCGTTACATTTCTCATTATACTTAAGTATCAAACAGAATCTTGGTCATGCCTAGCTCCTTGGACTACATACCTCGAGTAAATTGATATTTTTCAACATTTTTCTAAGTATTAAACAAAACCTTAGTTATGTCTGGTTCTTTGGACCATCTACTTTGGGTAAATTAACACTTCAAGTTAGTTTTCTAAGTGTTAAACAGAATTTAGTTATGTCTAGTTCCTTGGACCATCCACTTTGGGTAAATTAACACTTCAAGTTATTTTTCTAAGTATCAAACAGAACCTTAGTTATACCTGGCTCCTCGGACTACATACCTTGGGTAAATTGATATTTTTAACCATTTTTATCTATTTCTCTAAGATTTAAACATAACATTAGTTATGTTTGATTCCTCGGACCATCTACTTTGGGTAAATTAATACTTCATATCATTTCCCTAAATATCAAACAGAACCTTGGTTATGTATGGCTCCTCGGACCACATACATTGGGTAAATTGATATTTTTAACCATTTTTATCTATTTCTCTAAGATTTAAACAGAAGCTTAGTTATGTCTGATTCCTCAGACTATCTACTTTGGGTAAATTAATACTTCATATCATTTTCCTAAGTATCAAACAGAATCTTGGTTATACTTGGCTTGTCGGACTATATACTTTGGGTAAATTGATATTTTTAACCATTTTTATCTATTTCTCTAAATATTAAACAGAACCTTAGTTATGTTTGATTCCTCGGACCATTTACTTTGGGTAAATTAATATTTCATATCATTTCCCTAAGTATCAAACAGAACCTTGGTTATGCCTGGCTTCTCAGACCACATACCTTGGGTAAATTGATATTTTTAACCATTTTCCTAAGTATCAAACAGAATCTTGTTTATGCTTGGATCCTCGGATCACATACCTTGGAGATTCCCACAACAGTGACTTAAGCAAATGGAAGTTCATGAACATCACTTAAAACATTTGTAAGTATAGCAGACATATTTGTTATCTGTTCTAGTGTGATGTATGGATTTTGAAGTTAAAGGTGTGTTTTAATAATGTTGTGGACTTAGTAGTTTTTAGTATGTTCTAGTATTAATTAGAAAGGTGTGGTAATTGTATCACCACTTGGGCAGATAACCAAATGGAGTCATATCTCATGGTTATGTTAGTTGAGTGTTAGATAAAATGGAAACTATGCTATAAGAAATACATATATCATAATCATGAAACAAGAACTTGTATTTTTCATAGGGATGGCAATAAAAGTCCGACCCGCGGATACCCGGTCCGGCCCGACCCTAATGGGTCAGATTTTACCCGGCCCGATAAATAATAGGTCGGATATGGGTCTTTAAAAAAAAAACCCGAAGTGGGTTCGGGTTGGGTCTGTGTTTTTGTCATAACAGGGCCTGGACCCGACCCGTTGAAGTGTAAATTACCCAAAACTCCTTATATACATATAAACTTAAAAAAAACCCTACCTGACTATTCCTCTCATATTCCACACTCAGCCCTCACAGCCTCATTTTCCTCTCCCTCTCTCACTCACGGACTCAACCTCAAGCTTTGACCTTTGTCACTGCCGCCATCACACGATCTCACCACCGGCCTTAAGCTTTGTCATCGTTAGTCTTAAGCTCTGTCACTGCCGGTCTCAAGATCGTCACAGGTTTGTTTCTCTCTTTCTTTGTCTTCTCTGAGCTCCGATCTGTCTTCTCCAAGTGTAGCTCAGCCAAGATCTGCCACCTCCGCTAGGATCTTTTTTTTTTTTAGGTTCATTACTTGTGCCTGAAAGGGGTATTATTATGTATATTCTTTTGTAAGATTTATTTTGTAGATTTTTGAACTTGATGTAATAGCCTCGGATTTGGTTTTTGTATATATCTGAACTTGTGGAAAATCTTGTTGTAAGGAAGGATTTTTTATTTATTTCTTTATTTATTTTTTATGTATTTGGGTTATGTATATAGGATTTATGTATGGGTTTGTATTTTTATGTATTATTTCTTGTGATTTCTGTATTTGAGTTTGTGATTTCTATATTTGGGTTTGTGATTTTGAAAGGGAAAATGAGAAATCTAAAACTAAATTATTGTAGATTTATGTGAAATTTGAAATATAAAATTATTGTAGAAATATAATATAATTATTGTAAATTAAATTAGTGTAGAAATCTGAGATTAAATTAATTACAAAATTAAAAAAAAAAAAAAAAAACTGAGCTACGGTTTAGGCCCTAAGGACTTAGGATTGGGCCCTAAAGTGGACGGGGCTCGTGGGACCCGACGGGGTGGGTTTGGATCTGTGAAAAAAAAATCCGTTTATTAAACAGGTCGGGTCCAGGTAATGGATATAGGCCCACGGGTCGGGTTCAGGTATAAAGAAATCCGAACCCGAACCGTTGCCATTCCTAATTTTTCATTAATCTAAGCCTTAGGAAAAGACAATTTACTTACAAAAGATCAAATTACATTACAGTTAAGAAAAAAAAAAGGAGCAGAAAAGAAGGAAAAGACAAGGAAAAATCAAGGATTCATCTTTATTACAAGCTTGTCCTTGGAAGTCTTTGGGGGCTGATTAGGAGCCGTGGTGGTAGAAGTAGGTCCTTTACCCTTCACATCTTCTCTAGTGGGAATAGAAAGGGTTGCCAAGGCAATCTCCATGGATTGGGAAGACTATTTCTCCTTAGTTGGCTCCTTGGGGGTAGTTAGAGGCCGAGTAGCATCATGAGCCACCTCCTTAATTATGTTAGTTGTTTTCCTAGTGGCCTTAGGCTTCTCAGCTTCCTTGAATGGATTTCCAGAAGAAGGAAGGGCTTTGACTAGGTTGTCCTTACTAGCATCTGCACCTTGGGAGGCAGCATCAGCTTTGGGGACAGATGAAGTAGAAGCCTGAATGGCTGGAGGATAGTAAACACTTTCTGCTCTCTAAATAATAGAAGAGGCTTTAACTCCAGCCTAACTGAGTGGCTCATTTTACACCTGGAGGCAGTAATGTCTACATACCTCTGAGACTTCCACCCTAAGGGAATCCTCACTCTCAGCCAGCCCTGCTTCATACCCATCTTGCTCGGCTTGGTCCCTGGCCTTTTCGACTTCCTCCTTGGCCTTTTCAGCTTCTTCCTTGGCTTTATCAACTTTCTCTTTGGCATTTTTAGACTCCTTCAGACTTTTGGTGAGGGCCTTTATTTGTTTCTTCGCCACTGCGAAGTCGTCCTCGGTCTAGTGAAGCTGCTGACATTGGGTCTCTGCCTGCCTTTCGGCCACTACTAGAGCGGTCTTGACACTTTTCTTCTCACTTTTCGCCAATTTAGTTTGGCGGTGATTTCATGCAGCTTCTTCTTCACCACCTCAAATGTCTTCATGGTGGCAACACGCCTGGCCTACTCGTCCTTCATCGTTCTGTGCGTGCTGATGACCATTTCTTCAGCTCAATGAGTAGCTTGGACAACCTTTTCTTAGAAATAAAAAGAAACATTGAAACACGCTTAGGTCAAAGAAATTAGGTATGAAAAATACATATGAAAATAATTCTTGAAATGTGGCAAGTAAAAAAAAATGAAGAGGAGTTAAACAGTAGTCTTACCAGGGCGAGTTCCTTTTTCAATGTGAGAAAGACCTCATGCTTCCTCATCTGCCTTAAGTCGGTCAAATCCACGAGCAGTAGAAGAGCTTGCTCCAATGCGTTGGCCATATATGCAGCAATTCCCATATTAGAACTTCTGATGAAGGCGTCGGCAGTTACAGCAGCTCCATCTAAGATCATGGCTGGAGTCCAGGCTGAAGCAGATACTGGTGTGTGAACCTCAGGCCTCCTCTCTAGGGCTGTTTGGGATGTTCGAGCCTGTTTGGCTCCCTTTGGGGCTTAGTTTCTTTGGGAGGATCCTTTTTTCTTTTGTGATCAGCCTGGTTAGTGTGTTAGGTTTGGGTGGGTGGAAGGGTGGGAAGTTTAGGCTGGATGGCCTTCTTTGGCTCCTGACCTCCCACTTGGGACTCCATCAGGTCTCGGAGGCTCTGTCTGGTTTTGCGTTGAATCGGCATTGCTTCCGAGATGGCAGGTTCTCCTTGTGGGTGGCTTGCTTGATCTAGAGATGTGGGGCCGAGGTCACTGGCTGGAGTTCTTGGGGAGGAGGGTACGTTGAAGACCTCAAAATTATCATCAGAGTCCTAGACGTTAACTATTTCCTCCTCTTCCTTAATGATTGGTTGGGAGGAGGTAGCTTCATCAATCATGTGTTGAAGTGGAAAGGCTACTTGGGGAACGCCTTCTAGGATAGGTTGGATGGTGAGAGTGCCTTCTGGGAGAGGAACGCCTTCTAGAAGGAGAAAACCCAGAACGACAACGCTTATCCGGTGCAAGCGTGGCTCTTTGGCTCTTATAATGCACTTTGGTGCCTGAAAACCTTTGGATATGGAGGTGTAGCTGAGAATTAAGTGCACTGCTTGGAGCTGACCATCGCTATGAATGAACACTTCGGCCTTCAGTATCTCGTCCAAACTCGGCTGGTTGACAAGACTGAAGTTTGGAATAGCGGCGCGTTTATCTACAAAATTATCAACAAAAATCAGTGTATGTTGAAGGAAATTTTATATACAGACACGAATAAAAGAATAAGAAAAGGGGGTGATTTTAAAATAATCGACCTAAACCTAGAGCCCCACCTAGTTCCCCCTCTCTTGTCAAGCAGGGGAGACTATTGTGCCACTCCTCTGATACGATCAAGAAGTCTTTATTTAGGCCTTGTTGGAATTGGGGAGGCGTTGGATGGGCCTAGCCTCGGGAAACCTAGACTTTAGGTAGTACCTTTGCCCTTTTAGGTGATAGAGGTTATAGATCCAGTTAACGTCATGGTGGGTAAGTCCTAAATTCATTCATTCATTATACTCGTCTACGTAACCTAAAATTCTAAACATATTTGGGGCACACTGGGTGAGAGCCAGTCTGTGAACTCTAAGGTAATCCCTAGTGACCGTGCCCATAGAAATTCTCATCCTTTCCTCTATAAAGGCGATCATCGGGATTACTACTTCTCCCTTCTGCCTTTTCTCATGCTATTCCCCTTCCTTATAATATCTAATCGAGACTCTTAGTGGGATCCTATATGTGGCTTTAAAACTCTCTATTCCCTCATCGGAACCTACCAAACAGGCAAATCTACCCATTCCTAAGAGAGGGTTGAAGGTACTAAGAAGATAGAGAGAAGGAAGAAGAGCCGAGGAGAAAAAGACTCAGAAAAATGAAAAGTAGATGGAAAAATAAGTGAAAATATTTATGAAGATTTACATGAAAAGGAAAACTTTCCTCGGACTAGCTCTTGGTAATTGTGAGGACACGTGTAGATTGGGTAAGTCTGCAGGTTCGTTGTATGAGTGCAAAGTGAGAGAATTGATTTAATTTGGACAATATTTATATCAAAGGAAGGTTACAAGCGGGAAAATTTTGGCCTGGGTTCCAGAAAAATCCTTAGCCATTGAATTCACATTAAGCCGTTGAACGTGGGAACATGGAACCGTAAAAATTTAATGAAGGCATGTCTAGTGTATCGAAACATCAGGAGCGTTCCTTGGGCAGTTAAAAAGATGCCTGGGCATATAGGAATGATGTATGATGAGCACGACGTAATTATAGGGACATTGAAATCCTCATTTCTTCTCGAGGAGCTAGAAAGAAGAATCTTGAGGGGCTATTATGGGGGTGATAGGCCCAGGAATACATATCTATGTATCCATTGGGCCAGAGGCCCAATCTGAGGAAGTTAAATAGTCTAAGGACAGGAAAATATCTTCTCGAGAATCAGTGTTGGTAAGTAAAGACATAAAAGTTTGATCAAGATCATCCGAGAAGGTGGTCCGAGGAGGAATACTTCCTCGGTTGAGCAAAGTCGAGGTCAAAAAGTGCAGTCTGCCACCCAAAAGTAACATTCTAGGAGATCTTAGAAATAAGGATATACCTTGTGAGAACACAGGACAAGGAAAGGCTATGAAATATCTAAGAGAAAGCTGCTACCACCACATTGAATGCACTGCAGCTAACTCTCTGACCGCATTAATGAGGAAGTGATGCTTGAGCATCGGTGTTCAGCCTTACAACTACTTCCAAAGGCTTCAGGAAGGTGCTAATGGGACAAGTATCCAAATCAGTAATTTGATCCATATGTGGAAGCAGGGAGAGGAGGAAGGATGATATAAAAAGGAGAGGAGACACTTAGGATAGGGGGAGGGGGAAGAAGGAGAGAAAAATAGTGCAAACTGAAGAACAATATTTGTAGTCTGTTATTAAGTGAGGGAGATATATAAAGAAGAGCTAGCCTTCTCGGATTGAGCTCGAGAACAATTTACCTTATATAAACTTGTTTCTATTGTGATCTTGGCCCATTATAATTGGTATACAAACTCGTTAAAACCTAGATTTCAAACCCACTATCTACAAATTTATTGTATTGAGCTTTTTGGGCATATTCCCTCCCTATTTTGGGCTTAGGTACTAATTGTGTCCTCACAACTTAATTGTAGCATTATTGTTGTTATACTCTAATTGAGTTACATCAACGGTCATATCATTATCATTTTTATTTCTAATTTTTTGTATAATATTTTTTAACATTTACTCATTTAAGATGAATTAAAATCTCTATTATTTGATTAATCAAAATATCATCTCACTCTTATTGTTATACTTTCTCCAACTTGAAAAATTATTAGGTACTCTTGGAGTATCATAAATGCGTATTCCCTCCTCTCACATGAATGGTGGGTCCCACCATATATATTTTATTAGTGGGACTCACCATTCGAGTAAGAGGAGGGAGTATACATTTATGGTATTATGAGAGTACACAATAATCTCCCCTCCAACCTTAGACATTAAACCGTTACATTAATCATATTTAATAAACTATTGATGCATTATTTTAGTGCATATGCACATGTACAAGATGTATCACATAAATTTAATAAATTCAACTAAAAACTAAAGCGAGCATTAATTGACTGGCTATTGGAAAGTATGCCTTTTGTTTTTTTTTTTTTTTTTTATTATTATAAAAAATAACAATTTTAGAATATGCCTTTGGAAAAAAATTAAAATATCACAATTAAACGTTTGATTTGGCTTTTAGGCTAAAATTTTTTTTGTTTGAACAATTTTTGAGAAATGTGATGTCTACAACATTTTTACAACAAATTCTAGGTGGTAATTGTTATTAGTTCTAACTTACATATCACTAAAATTGTTTTTTTGTCCATTGGTAACAACTTGCCATTTAGAATTTGTTGTGAAAATGTTATGAATATAGCATTTCTCACAATTTTTTGATTCAATCTTTAATGGACCAAAATTTTGAAGATGTCAAACTTTATTTTTAATGTACTCAAATTTTTATTTAGGATGTTCAAGTTTTTTTGGGGTGGTCAAGTTTGTTTGTTTGCTTGTTTTTTTTCCTAGGGTAGCCTTGGGCTTTACCACTTTATCCACTCGTTAACCAAACCCTTATTTAAATATAAAAACAAAAAGTAGTAGTAAGAAATAGTTCATTGTGGATTGGAGGTACCGCATTAATTGATTTAATTCTAATTCCAGTCATAACAAATGTCATACTGTCAGGTCTTAGGATTCCATGCATGGACCAGTTGGTCTAATATTCCACGTACAAAGGTTACATATATGTTGATCTTGAGTCCAAATCTTCTGTACCACCTTATATACTTCACCAAACATATCTAGTCATGTGGATAGAAGATTATTAAACACAAAGGGAAAACTTGACAGAGTCATGATATTTGGTTGAAATGCTCTATGAGATTTATACTACTCATTACTATTTTCATGATGTATTACTTCTCGCAAGAACACCCTAAACGTGGTTTTTTAAAGCAAATACTAAAGACAAATGTTAGAAAGACAAGGATTATTCAATCCTAGAATAAAAAAAACCAAGATTTTTTTTTTTTTTTGAGAAACACACACACATATAGGGGAAAGGGGATGAGATAAGGGAATACACTCATAAGCCAACACCAAAACTGCATGCGGCAGTTAGTGTCGCGGAGCAAGAGATAAATCCTTTCTCATTATCACGCCTTACTGATTCTGTAAACAGAGTAAGTAATTTTGGGGATTATATTACAAAAGGAATTATAGAGACCTTAATTTTCATTTAAAACAAAAAGATGTCATTGTTGATAGACGTGGGATGCCAACCCATGATGACTACAAATTTATCCCAAGATGGCCTAAAGAATTATTCAAGTTCAATAGTTGAACTTATTTGGTACTCTAGACTAGAGCCAATTCATGATCAATGTATTTTAATTATGATTGAGGTTATGCATAGGATGGCAATGGGTCGAGGTGGGGTCGAAGGATGGGGTCTTCGTCTTTGCCCCATATAGTTTTGTCTTGCCCTATCTTTGCCCCACCCCCCATGATGGGAAAAACTTTCTCACCCCATTCCCGTGCCTTGGGGTCCCGCGTAGCCCCGCTTCACCCCGTAAAACTCTACTTTTTGTTAATTTTCCATACAATTAGTACAATTTTTTATTAATGAAACCTATTTCATTAATAAAAATATACTTGAAATTACAATTAAATTTATCCTATCCTATCAAATCAATCTTTAGAAAAAATTGAATAAGACTAAAAAAGAAAAATAATCTCATAGTATAACACATAACAAAATAAAGGTAGAGAACCACATTGGGTAGAATAAAATAAGCTAATATTGATATGTTTGTTTAAATAGTAGGGTTTTAGGGTATGGAGAATTTACAACTATAACCATTAGCAATGCGGGCGAGGCGGGGACAGGGAGGGGTGGGGCGAGCCAGATCTAAAAGGTCTAAACCTATCCTTGCCCCACCTCATGGTGCGGGGTTAAAATGTTGCCTTATTCCAGCCCCATCACCTTTGCGGGGCGGGGGTGGGGGCGGGTTAAGTAGGACAAGGCAAAATTGCCATCCCTAATTATGCATTGACAAGTTCTCCAAAGTCGTGTCTTGGTTTCGTCTTATAAAAGGAGGTTATAGTTACAACTTACACATGATTATTTTTCGGCGTTTCTGCCAAGTTATGCATAGAAACTTAGCAATCAAATTTTATTTTAATGGATTCTAAAAAAATTAAAAAAAAAAAATTGTAATGAGTTGTTTTTGGTAGAAATTAAAGTTTTTTCCATCATTATGATGGATAGAGCTTATATCATATTTTGAGATGAATGTTGTATATTTGATCAACAATTAAACTCTTTATATTTATTTTTAATCTTTATTTTGAAGTAAAATATCTTACTCAACCTTTATTTTGAATTAGAGATTTTTTTTTCATCGTTATTTTTGATTAAATACTATGGCTCATTTAGACACATACTTTGCTGGAATGGACCACCTACTTGCTGGATCTTGTCCGTTGCTTGCTTTATTAACTCATCCTCACAATCTTTTCACATTTTGGACCACTTTCAAGTTGCTAGAAAGGTAACTAAAGTCTTCTCTATATCCCATGCTCTAAGTTCTTGAGAAATTGTAGATGGTGTCTCTAGGGAGATGACTTATTTGAGAGCTCACAAAATTGTATGTAGTGTTTGTTTGGCATGAATTATTTTTTTTAACTTATTTTACTATTCAGCTTATTTTTACTATTATTTATAGGTCTCACTACACTTTTTGATACTATTTATAGGTCTCATTGTATCATTTCAACTAACTTTTACCTTTATTTACAGTACTTTCAGTAAAAATTTTCAATTTCAGCAAAATAAACGGATTCCAAACAGATAGATATTCTCACACTTGGAGTGTATTAAATATCCTTATGGATCCACCCACTATCAAATGTGGTTACTAAAAATTCTCAACCATTATGTTTAAATTACTCCACTATCTAGTTAAAATTTAAATGAGAAATTTAAAGTTAAACTCACTTATCACCCATGTAAATGATCCATGGATCATGGTTTATGAGTTGGGTCAATTTTTAACAATTTTGAATTGAAAATTCTAATTTTAATTTAGACAAAATTTAGTTACAAATCCACCATTAGATTAAGTCTTCTTCTTATATCCTCAATGCTTGCAAAATTTCTAAAAAATTAAAGATTAATAACTATGCTATCAATAAATTTTTTAAATTGCTAGTTTTTTAGTTTAAAATTATGCATAAACTATAAGTTTATAGATCATATAGTAACTAATCTTCGATTGACACAAAATTTGACATATGTATATATTAAAAGAATTCACAAAGTTAGTTATTACTTCTTTTTCTGTCAAAAATACCTCTAAATTAATTAACCAACAATTTAAAATTGGGGTTAAAATAGTAAATTGGTAAAAGAAAGTTAGTTATTATTATTTTTTATTGTAAAAAATACCCTTACCTAAAACTTAAAAATGAGGTTAAAATAGTAAATTGACAAAAATAATAAATTCTTAGATATACATTGAAATGCTTTTCTACTTCTAATAAACTCCTACTTTGACGTTGATTTAAATTCTTACATCTACTCATTAGCTCCCTACAAAATATGATTATTCTTTTGTTAGTTTTAAAACTTCTCTAATCTACAAAACTCACCCACGTATTTATCACACCCTTAGATTTTTTTTTTTTTTTTGTGATTGAAAAAAAGTAGAAATTTCAAATTATAATAAATGTAAATTATTAATCTTTACTCAAAATATAAAAAAGCTTCACGCGCGTGCTTAGAGGCTAATATGTATTAAAAGTGTAAAAAACATATAATTCAACGATTATATTTTTAAAATATATTATAATTTTAATTTTATTAAGTAAGATTATAACCTTAAACTACAATCAATTTTGTAACTAAATTTTTTCTACTCAATTTATTTTCAAATGATTTTACCTTTGCTAAGGAAGTGAAGTTTTGTTGAGGTATCGGGTTAGCAAATAGTATTTCATATTTGCAGCCTAATTTTGTCCGTCACATACAACTCATTTAGAAAGCAACTTCCTTGCTTTTCTTAACACATTCGCCCACTCCTCCGCTCGTCTTCCCTCCCTAATCAACCGGTTGCCGTGGTTAGCATCAAGATTTTGGAGAAGCTCCTCTCCGCCACCGCGCCTTTTCGGCAAAGCCAGGATTTAGAGGTAATTGCTAACAAATTTCAGTACAAATCTAAGGTGGGGTTTATGTAAGGGCTGAGATTATAAGTTTAAATCAGGAATATATAAAATAAAGAGTACGATTAGGAGGAAAATTTGTTTCTTCCAAAACCCCACCTTGGGTTAAGGAAATCTCACTTTTAAATTTTTTTTTTTTTTTGGTGGTCGTTTAATTGTTAACGGAACTGGGTTTTGTTAATTTGGGATTATGGAATTTGAAATTGAAGGTTATGGTTGTGTTGATAAATGGGTGGGTGAGCATGTGAACAACATAGCGAATGGATTGGGTCCAATTCATTAATTGGACTGTTTTGAGTTTTTGATAATTCGATTGTTGGGGGGGGGGGGGATTTGAACCTTGGACCTCTCTGTAGGAAACACCAGCAGCTGCCAGTTGAGCTACAACCTGTTTTGAGTTAATAGTGAATATTGGGAAATTGCCTTGAGGATGTGTATTCTATTGTCTTTTTGGGTTTATTGAGCAAACTAGAGAGGGAGGTGTGATTGTGAAACAAGATCTTTCTGTGGGGACAAATCCCCCTTGAGTTATGGTGCTGTAATGTCTTTAGAAATATTTGGATTTTAAGTTTTCATGGGCTGGTTGAGGACAAAGTCCATAGTAAGATATATGTTTGAGCTGTAACTCTTAATTGGATGTGAGTTGCACTTGTAACTATTGGATGTTGGGAGGCCTGTGGTCCTTTGGATAGTGTTTTTTAGTGTCATCAGATTCAGGGTTTTCATTATGGTACACAAACATGGTTTCTTTTATTCCCTTTTAAAGCTATCCAACAATGCATAAAATGGGTCTTTAAGAGACCAAAAAATGGCCTTGTTGTGGTTAAAGCTTGGGCATTTTGAAATACTTTTTTAATGTTATTAAGTGAGGAGTTTGGTTTTTTTAGAAATATAAATTTCTGGGTTCCTTAAATTAGGCTTTACTGTTTAAAGTCCAGGCCCTCCAGGGTTCAGGCCAGCATAGGTAAAATAATTTTGAAAAATTAACCTTAGCTGTGGAAACCTTTTTTTGGAGGTTTAAGGATTGGTTAGTTTAATATGTAAAGATTGGGTTTTGGTGTCTATTTAGGGCAATCATGGGGTTGAGACATTGAGGCTTATGGTGGACAAAAAGTGGAGTTTGTTTGGTGCCTTGGAACTCTTTGGGTTTTTTTATTTTTAATGGGTTTGAAGGTTTGAGCACATAGTATATATTATATATGTATTCATGCCGTGCTTATATTTTTGTATTGAATTAATTTCCTATCACTAGAGGCATTTAACCAATCCTTAGACCTCCAAAATAAGCTAGTATACCTAGGTAGAACCCTAATATTTTATCAATAAATTTTTACTTATCAAAAAATGTATTGGCAGTTTTAGTCTTGTGCCTATTTGACATGGTTGTGCTGTTCTTCATTAGGTTCTTGTTGGCATCACTTGGAGTACTTGAATTGAGCTTGGTTAGCATTACGAAGTAAGCAGAATTTGCTGATTTGGGATTTTTTTAGAGACATACTACTTTTCTCAAACTTATTGTTTTCAAAGGAAATAAGAGTGCTACTTGTATTCAAATATTATGCTAAGTATCTTGTTATGATGTGAAAGTTTTTGCAAATATACATTTTGCAACGAGATCTTGTAGGATGAGATAGAGGAAGACTCAAAATAACATTAGTAGAAGTAAAAAAAAAATGACTTATCAATTAAGGAAGTAACAAAGTATGATTTCATACAGAAAAACATTAGAGGAGTGTTTTATTTTCTGTGTTGTATAATTCTTTGTGCGTTTTTCTTTCTTCTATTTTTGCATTGCACAGATTCTGGGAATTAGGTTAAATTCTCAACAACATTAACTATTTTATTGAGGATCCATAGCCGACCCCAAAAATTTGGGATTAAGGCTTGTTGCTGTTGTTGTGATGCATGTGTTCAGTGAGGCATTTCATATGTATACATGTTTCTAAAATATTATAGCTCCAATTATCTATTATTTTCTTTGAGAAATTTATTCCTCAATTTTATTCATGATGTTTTGAGAATGTATCGTAATAAGTGATTTTGAATGCTTACAAAAATCTTCATGTTGAGATGTTTCCCTTTTTAAGAAATTACTGTTTGACTATTCATTATGTTTTATTAATGATTTGATATTCGTTCATTTTCACTTGCAATGGTATGAAAGTATAATGATATTGGAAGTATATATTTAGGAAAGGTGACCGGCTCATGTAGGCAAGCTGGTACCCGAGCTTGTATTGAGACCATTTACTCAGAAGTTCAAGCCCCCGCATTTACCTAGCAAAAAAAAAAAAAAAAAAAAAAAAATTTAGGAAAGGTGGTTCCCATCGTTTTGCTCTCCTTTCTCCATAAAATATCATTCTTATTCCCTCATTGGTCTTTGTATTACCACCACTGCTGACTCCCTCCTGACGAGTTTAACAACGGTAGGAGCTGGAGACCCACTGGGTTCGTCGCATGGAATATTTGAAGTAATCTCCAAATTTTTTCAATTGGAATGCTTGATTCACGTTTATACACAATTAGGTCAGAAATAATCTAAACACAACAGAAGTTGGAAGTTGTCCTTTCAAAGGGCTTGAAAGGTTGAAACTCATGTTTTTGGATTATAGGGCCAAAACCCCATGGAAGTAGTGTCTTCAAGTGTGGAATTTTAAAAATTGATCTAATGTGTATGTTAGGATGAATATGGTGATTTCATTTGCGAATTTTTTTTGTTGTGTTGATAACTTGACACTTGGTTGCTATGAGTTGTAGTAGAATGCATTATGTTGGCCCAACCCTATGGTGGCCAAGAATGCTGAATCCTACATAAATGTTTGCAGTAAAATTTGACTCTGTGGGTCACTTGAATACATCATGAGTGTTAGAGTTAAGTTTAACCTTATGAAATGGGTGATGGAAGGCCTTAAAGACTTTTATTCAAGGTCCAGATGTTTCTTGTTAAGTCTAAATTAACTGAGAATAATAAGAAGAGGGGTGGGGTGAATTGTAGTCTTTTTCATCAATTGAAAATGAAGACAAACCGGATTTATTGAATTTTCCCCAAAATTAAATGCAACTGAGCTGCATTAATTTCTTTTATTCCCCCCCCCCCCCCCTAAGTTTTTGTTAAGCTTGCATATTTCTCTCTCTAAGCGCATTGGAATATTTAGCAGATGATTTTGTATTCTTTGTTTCCAAACTGTTTAACTAATTTACTGGCAATGGAAGAAAGGGGTTAATGAAGGAAACTCTTTTGGATTTTGTGTAAATGCAACTTTATTTTGTTTTATGTATGTTCTTGTTCAGCACAGTTTAGAGGGGTGTTTTATTTTCTTAGATTCCAAACTGGTTAACCAGTTACTAATTATAAAAGTAAGGTAGATAGGTTAGCTCTTTTGGATTTTGTGTAAACACAACTTACTTTATGGTTTTACAGTAGTTGTAATTCATATGAATTTTTGTTTCCACTTATTGGTTTATGCATGTTAATTCTTGAGACTAAAATTTTGATTTGTTATTTTGTAGCGGTTTGTTGAAGCTTGTTGAGTTCTTACGATTAGAATGATATACACGGCAATTGACAACTTCTACTTAACTGATGAGGAGCTAAAGAACTCACCATCTAGGAAAGATGGTATAGATGAAGCGACTGAAACTATCTTACGAATATATGGCTGTGATCTCATCCAAGAAAGTGGCATCTTGCTTAGACTGTATCCTGTTTTGATTCCTTCATATATTGAATATATGTTGGTATATGAAATTGTATACTTTTCCTAATTTTGTTGGTTCATTATGTTGCCTTAATCTTCTTACTTACAGACCTCAAGCTGTAATGGCCACTGGGCAGGTTTTATTCCATCGTTTCTATTGCAAGAAATCATTTGCCCGCTTCAATGTGAAGGTTAAACTTTGTCTCCCATCATTCTCTCTTGCTGAGATATAGATAATAGACAAAGGAAAAGGAATGATTTTTATTTTTTATTTGGAAGTACATTCATGTTCTAGTTTCATATTGATACTGCTCTTCTGCTAATTCAAATATTTGCATTGAGCTTCATTGAATTAAGGTCCGTTTTCTCTCCAGAAAGTTCTATAAAACTTCTATACCTTGTTTTGCAGAAAGTTGCTGCGAGCTGTGTATGGCTTGCATCGAAGCTTGAGGAAAGTCCAAGAAAAGCAAGACAAGTCCTCGTTGTTTTCCACAGAATGGAATGTAGGAGGGAGGACTTACCAATAGAGCATTTGGAGGTTGGTTCGCAGGTTAGGCATCCACCTTCTTTATTATGAAATTACCTTGGTTTTATTTTTTTATTTTTTTTTAATTTGGCACAAGAATTGAGTTTTCCAAGTTTCTTATTTTTTACTTCCCCCCCTTCTTTTTGGCAACCACCAAGTATAATGTCTTTGTTGAATAGGTTTTAATTTTAGAAGTTCATGTGTATTTGCGTTTAAAATTCTTTTTTTTTTCCCTCTAAAAAAATCAGTAAACTCTCATGTTTTTTTTTTTTTTTTTTTTTTTTTTCTAACAGAAATATCATGACCTCAAAACTGACTTGAGCAGAACAGAAAGACATATATTGAAAGAGATGGGATTTGTTTGTCATGTTGAACATCCTCATAAATTCATATCTAACTACCTTGCTACTCTTGAAACACCTCCAGAACTGAGGCAGGAAGCTTGGAATCTAGCAAATGATAGGTACTTCTTATAAATTAGCTGCTCATGGACACAAGTTATGCACTTTCTTTTCTTATTGTTTGGTTATCCATTTAACACGAAAACTTTGCATCTAGAATTTTTATTGTTCAATTGGGTCCATTTGGGAATAGCTTATTTAGTTGAAACTAAAAACTTTTTGCTAAAAGTACTGTAGAAAAAAGCTAAATGCTAGCTGAATAGTACAGTGAAATCCATGAATAGCACCAAAAAGTGCAATGAGACTTATAAATAGTAGCAAAATATGCTAAAAACTCTAATAAGCTTCAAGTTTCATCACTTCCCAAACACACTCTAAGTGCCATTTAGTTTACATATGTATATGTTGATGTGTGGGAGCCCCTCCATGGTTTTAAAAACCACTGGCTGGTTCAACCATGAACCGGCCAACAATCCAGCCTGGTTATGCTGAAAAACTGGGAATATAATAAAATCTGGAAAAAACCAGAAACCGGAAATTCAATAATTAAATTGAGAATTGAGAACTGGACTGGTTAAACTGGTTATGGATCTGAAAATGCAGCCAAACAGTAGCATTTTCTCTGAAAATGGGTGTGGCAGGTCAGAGGATGGTGATGCAACACTTTACAGTCAAGTCCACTCAAAATATGGAAATTCTACCTTGTGGGTTCAGGGTAGTTATAGAATTTTCCTAGAGTACCATAAATGCATACTTTCCCCTTTCACATAATTGTGGATCTCATTAAATAAATTCATAGTGGGACCCACAATTTATGTGAGAGGGGTGAGTACGCATGTAATGTACCCTTGGAGTATACAATAATTTTTCGTGGGTTCATCCCAACTTGCCATTACTGAAAATACGATGAAAAAATTTGTCTTTCTTTTTCGTTAACTTACCATACATTTCTTTTGCAATGTTGTCCAAGTAATCTCCAGAGGGGGTTGGACATAAAAGGGAGACTCTGGGAGAAAGAGACTTGGCTCTTTTAAAAAAAAAACCATTATAGCACAGAGAAAGGTCTTAAATTTGATGATAGAATAAAGTGAAGTTTGGAGGAGAGGCATTTTGTCTTGGTTTTCTGTGGCTCTCTCTCTCTCTCTCTCTCTCTCTCTCTCTCAAGCTGTCTCAAGGCTTTTACACCAATTTAAAGCGCAATTCAAAGACAAGGTTATGGATAATATGCTCACTCACCAACGACACTTCCCATACCTCCTCTCTCTTACCTCTGACCTATGTACCACAGTAGGTAGATTAAGGTTGGATCTAATACCCAAGAAACTTATTAATGTTTTTATTTGTGCACCCGTCCTTATTAAATTGATTAGTTAAGTATTTTTATTTTCATTAATATAGGAACGTGAGAAATTTCACCTGAAAAAATTGTTTTAATGTTATGATGATATTTTTTACTAAATATGGCTAATTGTCATACATTTAGAATTTATATAATTTAATTGTATTATTAAATAAAATATTTATTTTTTCACCATTTCGACTACCAGTCCAACCTCAGTTGGACCAAAAAACCAGGATCCAGTCCCTTTTCTGGTTCTCTATTCAGTCTGATTTTTAAATCCATGGGGCCATCTCCCCCTTCTTTTGACTATCAGAACAAACAATGATTTGTATTCTTCAATCAGCCCCATTTAAGCCCTATATTCTGTTTGTTTTTATGATCATGTTTTATTTGGTGTTTAGACCCTTGTTATTGTTTTGCCTCTCTTTAATTCTTTTTGCTTCTTGAATCACTTAAATGGCCATTGTATGTTGCTCCTGCCATGCTTATAGTTTGATCTTCTCTCGTTTTCCATCAGCCTTTTCTTTTAGATTTATAGCTTGTTTGCTCATGTCCTGCTTTTAAAAGCCTCACTTCTTCTAGGAGCAATCATACTTACCCAACTTTCAACAAATAAGCAATAAGCTGCATTTGAGGACACTGTTCTGATGATGTTATAGCATAAGAGTGATGTATACCCAAGAAGGCATCTGAAAGTTAGTTGTATATTTGATAGCCATACTATAGCGTGCAAGACAGTTGCATTTCTACTATGTTTCAGAATAATGGGTCTAATTCCAATGTACACGGCCTTTCCCTAACTTTTTTTAGTTGTGTTTTATGTCTGCTAAATGTTTTAGTTTTTCCATGTCTTTCACTATGGCTTACAGTTCCATTAGTAATCTGTTATGTTGAGCAATTTTATTTTTAAAATTCAAATTTGGACAGTTTGCGCACCACTTTGTGTGTTCGATTCAAGAGCGAGGTTGTGGCTTGTGGGGTTGTCTATGCTGCCGCTCGTCGGTTCCAAGTACCCCTTCCTGAGAATCCACCTTGGTGGAAGGTATTTGATGCAGACAAATCTGGGATTGATGAAGTATGCAGAGTTCTGGCTGAGCTGTACAGCCTACCTAAGGCACAGTACATTCCAGTCTGTAAGGATGGAGACTCTTTTACATTTTCGAACAAGTCAAGGGATGCACAATCTCAGCCAATTCCGAAGGTACTACTATTTTATTGTTGTACTATTTTGAGTTTCACTGGAAATATAAAGCTTACAAATGCTCTTCTACTGATTTTGCAATTTTCAATTCCTCAGCAAGTGTTGCATTTTTGTTTGTCAACTACTGCTGTCTTATTTCCAGTGATTCTTGCTATAGAGGTGAGTTGTTAGACCACCTGACAGCAGCACTTGAATTCTCTGTTTAGAGAAAGGATGGCAATTGTAAGGACTTCAGAAAAATTGGTCCATCTTAGCATGGGATTTTTATTTCATTGCTGTTCTATAAGAACTTCCATAGACTAGGGAGAATTGAATCACTTAAGCATGGTGGGATTTTTGTTTCATTGCTGTTCTACTTTTACAGGAAATTTCACAGACTAGCCCTACAGCTAACGTTAAGCCAGTTTCAGCAGCAATTAATTCTGAATCTGTTGGAGCCAAAGAAGTATTGGTTAGAGCAGCCATTGACAAGATGAAGGATTCTAAAAAAAGTGATGATGAATCAAAGAACATGTCTGTTGAGGGAGAGGCAAGAGAAGAGCCTCTGCCAAAATCTAATTCTGAACTCAAAACAGAGGCAAGTAGGGAAAGGAACAGGGATAGAGAGAAGGAGAGGGAAAGGGAAAGGGACAGAGAGAGGGAGGACCGAATAAAGGCTCGGGATCGTGATAGGGGCAGGGATTCTGACCGTGAACGGGATCGAGAGGAAACAGAGAGGGATAGAGATAAAGCTAAGGATCGCAGTCATCGTTCGAAGGATAGAGGAAAGGATTCAGGTATGTTTACAACCAAGTTTATTCATGAACCTGATGCCATTGTTAATACTTGTTTTAAGGTTGTTTCTTTGATTTTGTATTGTGGTCTAATCTTTTCTAATTGTTCTCTGATTATCTATTGATATTCTTTTTCTCTTGTGAATACAGGAGGACATTCAGGGAAATCAAGACATCACTCATCAAGAGGTATACATTTTGTTTCCCTTTGGTATTTTATATTCAATATGGTTTCTTGTTCAACCATAGGTACCTTATCTGAACCTCTTCATTTTCAGATCGTGACTACCACGGTTCCTCTTATTCTTCAAGGGAGAAGGATCGCCATAGACATCATTCATATGCTTAAACCTCTCTTCAAGGCATGCTAGTTGTATATTGTATCTATCTTGATCATCATGTCTGCAAAGAGGAAATAAGTACTGGGGGAGAGAGAAGCTCATCTCACTTTAAACAAGAATAATTTTGACTTGAAATGTACCACCTTAATTTTGATGACTGATCTGTGGTCTAATCCCAATGGTTGATCTTGTATTCAGCCCTCTGTAATGCAGGCACAACTCTCGTAGTGCTTTCCTCATCTTCTGGCTATCTGCAATAGCTTGCTGCATTATTGTATTATGTTGCAGGAGCTTGCCACTTCATGGGACGTGCAGCAATTGGTAGCTGGTACTACTTGGGAGGTGCCAGCCTGGGGGGGTCTGTCTTGAATGCTTTACGAATGAGAATCCATGTTCATTTGATATCTTTGTCAAGTTTACACCCCCTAGAAATGCATATGCTGGATGATGTGCCTTGCATTGCTGCTATGTGAACAGCTTATGTTTTTTGTTAAACATCAGATGATATGTCAAAGATTCCTCACTGATCCCATTTTTCCGCAACAGTGCTGCTTGTTTTATAGATTTTTTGGGTGTAGTTGTACATGTTGAATTGCTCTTATTATATAGCAAGAGTAATGTTATTGCAGCCGAACGTGTTCTCGTTTTAGTGCTAATATCTTATTACAACGGGTTTTCTGGATACCCCTATGTCTAAATTTTTTGGATTTGGTTTACTTAAAATCATGCTTGACTCTTGAGAGTTCTAGAATCCATGCCTTGACTAGATGTTATCTTAGCTTTCCTTCCAAATCACTTTTCTTAGCTGTCCTTCCAAGTTACTCAGGCAAATATGCGCATAAACATGCACACCATTTCCAACTATCATTACCAACTGAACAATGGATAAGCAATGCTATTGACTGAAGTATGTGTAGCATGAGAATTGAGATTAAGCGATCAAGAGATCAATAGGAGCATGAAATGTGATGGGAATTGCATGAGTTTATCATTCCGCAAATGGGAGTCTCCATGCCTAATCAACGTGAAAGAATGTAATTCATTATATCAATTAGTATTGGCATGAGACCAGAAAGCCTAAACAAGATCCTGGATTCCCTCACAAAGGTGCAGTTTCCAAGACTGTATGACAAGGGAGTAGATTACCCTAGAGAAGTTTGAGACCAAGAACGAGCCTAAGACACTGAATTTAGAGCAATGCCGTCTTTTTACAAATTTAAGAAAATAGTCATACAAATAGCAAGTTGTCGTATGAGATAGTATGAGAAAATATTAGGCCAAAAATTAAGAAGACTTGTAAAACAACCAAATTCATTCCAAGTGTTACTAAAACTTGATTATAATGTCAATTACATTACATGTAGCTCAACTGGTACATCCAAGGGTTTCTAACGGAACATCCATGATTCAAATCTTCCCATTTCAAATATTGTATTAAAAAAAAAATATTACATAATAACCACCTAAACATTTGCAAACAAACAGAAGAATCAGTCTTACTCAGTTTGCCACGATTCTTTTCTCACCCAACTAGAATTATCCCAGCTAAGAAAGAACCCATTGTGCTTTACTAGCCAATAGACTGTCCCATGGCTCACATCTCTTCGGGGCTGAAATGCATGCCAGGAAGCAAACCATCTTTCCCATAGAGCTTCACAGTAATGTAATGACTTATGTGTTACATTCCACTGGTAATCATCACCGACGTTGAGCGTGTGCTCTCCGAGGTTTGTATCTGTACGTGGTGAGGTGCATTGAATCTTCATCGGTTCGGAGTTGTTAGGCAAAGCGTTGATGACATGAACGACGGCCAAATGATTGTCATGCTTCGCAAATGCTATTGCAATAATAATGAAAGACCACGCAAGAGCAAGGAAGAGAAAGCAGCTCCATGTAGTCATTTTGTGAATATTGCGCTTGTGAGGATGCATAGAATATGGAAATGGAAGCCTAGACTCTACAACATAAATATAGAAAAAATATATGTCACTATATATGTAATGACTATTGAGTACAAAAGATGGGATTTTGCGTACTCGTCAACCAAGATTTGAGCCCATTTAATCCTTTATATTAACTAAAAGGGACACGTAGTGGGTGCTCTTTATCTCACTTTATTTACCTCTTGATTGAAAATTAGAAATTAGTACATAATTGTTCAAATCATCAGTTATCTGATAGTTTTTTTTAAATTTTTATTAAAGAAGAATTATATGATGGTTGTTGCAGAAACTTATCAATAAAGTATTATTGTGAAAACTGGAGAATCAATTAATTAACTAAATTTGAACTAGTTTTAGTGAAAACAATCATTCATACTTTTATAATTGATAGAAACCATTAAGGTGGGAGACACAATAATAATGCAGGCCATCCTTTTTCTTGGCATATTGAAATACTATAGTACTACTTATTAAAACAATTGAAAAGCCTTTCTTTAATTAATTAATAATTCTACTAGAGGGACACTAATCAACAAACTTATGTGAAGGGCTCCCTTGGCCCTGGAGAGTACAGATGACTTTCAAAATGGTGGAAACTCTTCAAATGGTATCTGCTACCACTTGTTTCATGTACACAATTATTTGTCAAAAGTTTATGCACGAAAATTTTTCAATTAGAAATAAAAATAATGAATTCCACCACTAATTTAAATTTTATTGGACAAAACTTGAGTCCACTTCCTCCAATACATTGGATACGTAAGACCAAAATTAGACACGAGTCTAATATACCAGAGCATTAGACTCAAACTATGTTCAATTTAATTAACGAAACTAATTATTATATAGGTGAAGATGAAGCATTATTCTCGTGTTATTGTACTTGTTTATGCAGGTCGTGACCCGTGATTTCCGCAGTCTGCCATCAAATAAGCAATCTTCCGGGCAAAGGAAAAATAAAATTAAAAAATAAGTAAAAAAGAGACGTGTGATAAAGATAAAACAATAGTTGGATTCTTTATGTCAATAATTGCAGACATGGCCGACTTTTTAGCCAATATTCATGTATTTTTTTGTCACTTCTAGAAGTTTAATATACAAACGTAATGGAGAAAGTACTTTGCCGTACAAGTATGAACTATGAAGTATCGCAATGGCTTCTAGATGGCATTGCTTGCGTTTTAGGAATGGAACTCGGTGGGGATGGGGTTTGTCAGCCTTTTGGGGTTTGTCATCTATCTTTTATTTTATTTTTTATAATTCATATTACCAGTAAAAGAGGGATTTAAACTTTGAATCTCCTTCTTAAGGAGATAATATAATGCTATCGAGTCATAAAACTCTTCAATTATAAAAATTATTAGGTTTGCTAGAAATGATGTGACTCTCTTCTCTTATATGAATGACTAATTTATCATGAATTTAACTAATTAAATTTACTATTTTAGCACTGTGTATTTATTTTATTTTATTCTTTTATTTATAGGAGAACATCATGTTATTGTATTCTCAGAATACTGAATAACTACTCAATGGTTTATTGGTTTGAACTTCAAAACATGATTCATACACTGTTGTATTATTTTACGATTTCCCAATGTAAAGGATTTAATCCATTGTGAATGTAAGATTACTATTCTAATCATCAGGTTAAGACAAAAATCACTTTTTGGTGTAAGTGAGGTTTGAATCTTAAATTTCTATTGATGATATATACTTTACTAGTTGAGCTAATTGAAACCCACATAAAGAATTAGTGGAATGTTTAATCTCACATTGAAAAGGAGAGAGACTTTTTTTTTTTATTCTTTTTAATTGTGGTGATTAATGAACTAATATGTATTGATTTAAATATTGAGCTAGATATGTACTCAAGAGGAGGTGAAGGGAGGAGGTGCTTTTTTGTTTTACAAAGTTTAGCTAACCAAGAGCTTAAATCTCCTTAAAGAGAGTGAGTGCCAATAAATAATATTCAGAAGTATTATTCAGTTTCTCTTTGTATTATTTCCATTATTATTATATTTACACCAACAATTTTAAGGATATTCCACACATGGAGCCTATACAAGAGAAGCCAAATGAGATTGCTGGAGATCTCAATAAGCCCTTGGGCTACTAGTAGATTTTTCCATTACCAAATGGTAGATGAGAAATAGGTGGTGGATCAAGCACAAGACTTCTAGATGATCATGGCAGAATTGAGATCAGAAGGCGAAAATATTGGAGATAATATGGTGATAGCTGACATAGTTGATAAAATACCACAATCTTGGAGTGAGTTCCAAAAGACTTTGCAGCACAAACAAAAGGAGACATTTTTGGAGACTTTGATCACACACGTCCGTGTGGAGGAGAAGGCTAGAGGACAAGATGTACTCATGACACAAAAGAGCAATGGTAATTTCACCACAAAGGTAAACCTTATTTCAGTCAATAATAATATGCCCAAAAATCATTTTCTAGAAATGGTCAATTGAAGTATAAAAAGAGAGTTTTCAAAATAATAATAGACCTCAAAGAAGGGAAAACCAGAATAAAAATAACAATTAGAACCAAAGACCCCTTCACAATATCAATTTAATAGATCTTGTTTTGCCTGTGGCAAGAGTGGGCATATTGCTTGATTTTGCAAATATCGGAAACATGAATTTGTTCCACAGGCTAAAGTAACCGAAGAGACTTTAGTGGCTATAATTACAGATACCAATATGGTGCAATATGTTAAAGGGTAGTGGGCAGATTCTTGTGTTAATAGGCATGTTTGCTATGACACAGATTGGTTCAAGTTGTAGACTCCTTTTAAAGAAGAAAAAACAATTATGCTTGGTGACTCTAGCAATACCAAGGTTCTTGAGAATGGTGAGATTGATTTGAAATTCACTTCTGGACATGTGCGAACATTGAAACATGTGCTAACATTGAAAGATGTACTTTATACTTCGTCCATGAGGAAGAATTTGATGTTAAGCTTTTAGCTTAACAAGACTGGCTTTAAGCCGTCTATGAGATCTGATAATTATGTAATCATTAAAAAAGAATTATTTGTGGGCAAGGATTATGCTAGTGATCGAATGCTTAAGTTAATTGTTGAGAATAATAAAACATCTACTAGTTCAGTTTATATGCTTTTTTCTATTAATTTTTGGCATGCTCATTTGTTTCATATAAATAGTAAATATGTGGGGATTATGAGTAGTTTATGATTAATTCCAAGATTGTCAAAAGATTTTGAAAATGTAAAACTTGTAGTCAAGCTAAGATTACAAATTGGCCTCATAAAAGTGTTGTAAGAATTACTGAATTGCTTGAGTTAATTCACTCTGATTTATGTGAATTTGAGGGAATTTTAACTCAAGGAGGAAATAGATATATTATCACTTTTATTGATGATTTTTTAAAATATACAATTGTTTATTTGTTGAAAACTAAAAGTGATGCTTTTGAAAAGTTTCAAGATTTTTTTAAAAGGAGTTGAAAATCAATTTGGTAGAAAAACAAAAAGAATAAGAAAAGTTAAAGGTCATGAGTATGTATTAAGTGCATTCAACTCATTTGTTCAGTCTTTTGCAATTATCCATTAAACTATTTCACCATATTCACTTGCTTCTAATGGTGTTGCTGAAAGAAAAAAATAGAACTCTTATTGAGTTAACAAATGCCGTGTATTAATTAAATTTGGTGCACTTTTACATATTTAGGGTAAAGCTATTTTAATTGTATGTCATGTTTTGAATAGGGTGCCACATAAAAAATCACATACAACACCTTTTGAGATGTGGAAGAGACATAACTCAAATTTAAGATATTTGAGAGTATGAGGTTGTCTTGCTTATGTAAGACTTATTAGCCCTAAAATACCTAAGTTTGGTATAAGAGCTACTATTTGTGCTTTTCTTAGTTATACGATTAATAATTCAGCCTATAAATTTTTTGATCTTGAAAAAAAAAAAAATTTTTGAATCTAGGGATGAAATCTTTCATGAACATAAATTTCCTTTTAAATTAAAAAAAGTGGGGGTGAAGAAAATGTTTTGTCACAATGCAGTTCTTCTACTTCTCATTTACAAAATTAAGAAAATTTTGAAATGGAATCTAGAAGAAGTAAAAGAGCTAGATTTGAAAAGGATTTTGGTCTTGATTGTTATGTTTTTAATACTGAGGAAGATCCCTAACTTTTAAAAGAAGCGTTAACATTATCTGATGCTATATTTGGGAAAGGGGTTGTTAATGATGAGATGAAATCTCTAGTTTCTAATAGAACTTGGAAATTAGTAGATTTTTCATTGGGTTGTAAGACCATAGGTTGTAAATGGGTCCTTAGAAAAAAGTTAAAACTGGATGGATCAATAGATAAGTTTAAAGCTAGACTTGCAAAAGGCTTTAAACAAAAAATGATCTTGTTTCTTTGATACATTTTCTTCGGTAATAGGAATTACATCTATTGGATTGTTAAATGCTATTGCTACAATTTTTGATTTGAAAATTCATCAAATGGATGCAAAAATTGCTTTTCTAAATGGGGACCTAGAGGAGGAAATTTATATGGATCAACCCATAGGCTTTGTAGAGCTTGGACAAGAAAGCAAACTATGTAAGCTAACTAAATCCCTATATGACTTAGAACATGAACCTAAACAGTGGCATGAAAAGTTTGATTCTTGCATGATTGAGAATGGTTATAAATAAAATGAATGTGATAAATGGATTTATTCTAAATCATGTAATAATTTACATGTTATTATTAGCCTCTATGTGAATGATATGTTGATTTTTGGCTCAAATATGCATGTTATAAATGAGACAAAAAAAAAAAAAAAAAAAAGCTTAAAAGCAATTTTGATATGAAAGATCTTGGTGAGGCTAATTTTATTTTGGGCATGAAAATTACAAAAACATGTGATGAAATATTTCTTGATTAATCACATTATGTTGAGAAAATTTTAAGAAAATATAATTTTCATAATAAAAAAAGTGTAGCTACTTCTTTTGATTCTAGTGTTCATTTATTTCCTTTGAATAATGATTATAAGATTTTTAATCAAAAGGATTATGCTAGTATCATTGGTAGTTTGCGTTATGCTATTGATTGTACTAGACCTGACATTGTATATGCAATAGGAGTGCTTAGTAGATTTACTAGCAAGCCTAGTGTTAGGACATATGTAGTTTAAGTTTGTGAACATATGTCGCTATTTTATGTAATTGGCTTATCCTTAGACAAAACGCACTTTACTTGTAATTGGGTAGATCTAGGATGTGTTTAACACCTCAAGAAACAGTGTTTCAAGATTCAATGTTGAAGCCATCAAAGTCTGTCCAAGAAACAAGCAAGGAAGTGCAAGTTACTAAAGCTCGACACCTACCTCGACACATGCATCTATCGAGCTTTAAGAAGCTGTTTTGCCCCGAGCCTCGATAGCTGCTCGACAGATCCTCGACACCTCTATCTGTCGAGAATTAAAGAAAACAGATTTTCAGTTCTGATTCAAGTCCAGTCCGTGAATGTGTCTTTGGGACTTCTTTTCTCCTAACCCTAGACATATAAAATGATTGTTTTAAGGGCCGTAAAAGATGATGCAAGTTGCACAATCATTGAGAACTTCTTGTTCATGCAATTTGTGATCTGAAAGACAAAGTTCGTGCCCTAGTTCATCTCTGATGATTTGAAGAACTTTGCAGCCAACAACTCTCTCTCTAGTTGGTGTTTGAAGTCGCGTACTGGGATCCGCGCATCTGGTTAGTCACGTATTTGGGAACCGTGCATTGAAAAGGAGAAACTGTCACTACAGAGCAAGTCCAATTGGGTATTGGGGTAAGGGTTCAACTGTAGGTTGGTAAGATACTTGGGATTCCTTACTTGTAATCGCTTGCTGTGATAATAGTGGAGTTTCGGAAGTGGTGACCTTAAATCACTCGGTGGGGTTTTTGCCGTCAGGTTTTCCCCATTCGTAAATAAATCACTGTGTCATTTATTTTTCGCTGCATAACTTAGATTTGGTGATTTGTTTGTGCTGCCACGTGATATTGTATGTTAATTTGATTAATTAATAACTAGGCTAATTAATTAATCTAATTTATCACAAGGGGTCAACGCATTTATGGCCTGTCAAGTGGTATCAGAGCAAGCACACTCTGATTAGGGTTTAATCTTTCTGTGTGATCCATCGACCCATGCTGTCTTGGATAAAGATCAGTCTCTTGTTGAAGAGATCTGTGATATCAAATACATCTTGTTTTTCTAATCTCTTTTCTTTGAGTGTCTCAGAAAATACAAGTTTATAAGTTATTTGATTTCCTTCTTGATGATTATTGGAAAGGATCTCAGTTTATACAAGCAGGAACTAGACTGTCTCAAAATCAAAATGTGCAAAGGAGTTTGTCTGAACAGAGTTAAAGTTAAAGGCCTAGCTCGGAAAAAGTAGATGAGAGAAGATACCATTCCCACTAATTTGTTATCTAAACACGAAGTGTGTTTCATGATAAAGTCTGCCTTTAAAGTGATGGACACATGCTTGTGGTATCTTGACAGTGGTTGCTCAAGACACATGACTGGAGACCGATCTCTTTTCAAAGTCTTCGAGTCTAAGAAAGGTGGAAATGTCACTTTTGGTGATGGGAGCAAATCACAGATAAAAGGGAAATGAATTATCTCTCTACCTGGACTACCAGACATTGCAAATGTTCTCTATGTGGACGGCCTAAGAGTAAACCTTCTGAGTATCAGTCAGATATGTGATCAAGACTTCATGGTGTTATTCTCCAAAGGAAAGTGTCTTGTTATGGATGAGTCTGGAAAGAAACTCATAAGTGGTGTTCGTACTCTAGACAACTGTTATGGATTGGTACCTGATGCTGATATTGTATGAATAGTATTCGTTTGCCAAATGAAGATTTGTGGCATCAACGGATGGGACATGCTAGTTACAAACATCTCTCTATTGTATCTAAGCATAAATCGGTTCTAGGGATGCCAAAGCTGAGTAGGCTGAATAATGTTGTGTGTGGACTATGTCAACTTGGGAAACAGACGAAAGCTAAGCATCCAAGCACTCAGATATCAGCTACATCTAGACCTTTGGAGCTATTGCATTTAGATCTTATGGGTCCTACGAGAATAGAATCTCTTGGAGGAAAGAGATACATCATGGTTGTAGTAGATGACTTCACTAGGTACACTTGGGTTATCCTTCTACGATCCAAGTCTGATGCTCCTGAGCATATTGAAGCACTGTGTACAAGACTGCAAAATGAGAAGAACCTGAAAATTGACCGAATCAGGAGTGATCATGGTAAAGAATTCGAGAACTCATACATGGAATCATTCTGCACAAGATCAGGTATATCTCAAGAATTCTCTGCTCCTATTACTCCTCAGCAGAATGGTGTAGTAGAAAGGAAAAACAGGGTTATCTAGGAGATGGCTAGAGCCATGTTGCATAGCAAAGATGTAGCTAGAAATTTGTAGGGAGAAGCAGTCAACACTGCATGTCACACGGTGAATAGAGTGTACTTCAACCTGGCACCAAAAAGACTCCATATGAGTTGTGGAAAGGAAGAAAGCCAAATGTGAAGTATTTCAGAATTTTTGGAAGTACTTGTTTCATCCTAAAGGATAGAGAGAATGTTGGGAAGTTTGATTCTAGAAGTAATGGAGGGATATTTCTGGGATACTCTTCTACAAGTAAGGCTTATCGGGTATATAACAAAAGAACCATGAAGGTAATGAAAACAGTGAATGTTGTTATTGATGAGTCTTCAGATGTCAGTTCTGAGAAAATTGATGAGGAACTCCCTAAAGAAATTCTTCCTCCAGAACCTAGGAGAGCACCGGAACTCATAGAACAAGAGCCTACATCTCCAAGTACTCTTGGTACTCCAAGTGTTGTAGAAGAACCAGTTGACATGCCTACATCACCAGATTCTGAGTGTCATGAAGACAAAGGACCCTCTTTTAGTATCAAATTAAATCATCCCCCAGAAACTATTGTGGGAAATATGAATGAACTCACATTGCGGAAACGCATGGTTGATAAATGTGTTGCTAACTTTGTGTCATACTCTTGTTATTTGTCACAGGTTGAACCCACTAAAGCTGAGGAAGCCCTTCAGGATGAAAGCTGGGTTGAAGCAATGCATGATGAACTGCTTCAGTTTCAGAGGAATGATGTGTGGACTTTAGTCCCTAGACCGGAGGGCGAGCATGTCATCGGCACCAAGTGTATATTCCGAAATAAGACTGATGAGGAGGGCAATGTAATCCGCAACAAGGCTCGACTTGTAGCTCAAGGATACACTCAAATGGAGGGAATAGACTGACAGGCCACAAACGCGTTGACCCCTTGTGATAATTTAGATCAATTAAATTAGCCCAGTTATTAATTAATCAAATTAACAGATAATATCACGTGGCAGCACAAACAAATCACCAAACTAAAATATGCAGCGGAAAATAAATAACACGGTGATTTGTTCACGAATGGGGAAAACCCTAAGGCAAAAACCCCACCGGGTGATTTAAGGTCACCACTCCCGAAACTCCACTATTATCACAACAAGCAGTTACAAGTAAGGAATCCCAGTACCTCACCAACCTACAGTTGAACTCTTACCCCAATACCCAATTGGACTTGTTCTGTAGTGACAATTTCTCCAGTTTAATGCACGGCTCCCAGTACGTGACTAACCAATGTGATGCGCGGATCCCAGTACGCGTCTTACTCCTTTGCACGAATCCCAGTACGTGACTCACTCACCAACTTGAGGAAGAAAGAATGTTGGCTGCAAAGTTCTTCAAATCATCAGAGATGAACTAGGGCACGAACTTTGTCTCACAGATCACAATTTGCTTGAAAGAGAAGAAGCAACTTGTATCTTGTGATTTCTGCTTGTTGCTTACTTTGACGGCCCTTAAAATAATCCTTTTATATGTCTAGGGTTAGGAGAAAAGAAGTCCCAAAGACACACACACGGATTGGACTTGAAACAGACCTGGAAATCTGTTTTCTTTAATTCTCGACAGATAGAGGTGTCGAGAGGTGTCGAGACAGCTGTCGAGGCTAGGGCTAAACAGCTTCTTTAAATCTCGATAGATGTATCTGTCGAGGTATCTATCGAGCTTTAAAATCTTGCACTTCCTTGCTTGTATCTTGGACAGACTTTGACGGCTTCAACACTTAATCTTGAACCACTGTTTCTTGAAGTGTTTAACACATCCTAGATCTACCCAATTACAAGTAAAGTGCGTTTTGTCTAAGGATAAGCCAATTACATAAAATAGAGACATATGTTCACAAGCTTGAACAACTACATATGTCCTAACATAGACTATGATGAAACATTTGCCCCAGTTGCTCGCATGGAGTCCATTAGAATCCTTCTCGCCCTAGCTTGTCACTTGAAGTTCAAGCTTTACTAGATGGATGTGAAAACGACTTTCTTGAATGGATTGCTTAAAGAGGATGTCTACGTGGCTCAACCTAAAGGGTTCATTGATCCACAATTTTCAGATCATGTGTTGTACCTTAAATAGGCTCTCTATGGATTAAAGCAAGCACCCAGAGCTTGGTATGATCGATTGACTCAATACCTGATATCCCATGGGTTCACAAGAGGAAAGGCTGATCAGACTCTCTTCATCAAAAGAAAAGTTGGTGAGCTGGTGGTTGCTCAAGTCTATGTTGATGATATCATCTTTGGATCAACTAAGGATGAACTTGCTCAAGACTTCTCAAAACTCATGCAAGCAGAGTTCGAGATGAGCATGATTGGAGAACCGTCTCACTTCCTTGGACTACAGATTTGTCAGCAAGATTTAGGTATATTCATCTCTCAATCTAAATATGCTAAGAATCTTGTGAAAAAATTTGGATTGGAATCTGCTAGTTCTGTTAGAACCCCCATGAGCCCAAATGTTAAACTCACTGTTGACATGTTAGGTAAAAGTGTAGACTCTTCACTTTATAGAAGCATGATAGGTAGTCTTCTTTATCTTACTGCTAGTAGACTTGACATTGGTTACAGTGTAGGAGTGTGTGCTAGATATCAGGCTAATCCCAAAGAGTCACATATGACTGCTTTAAAAAGAATCATAAAGTATGTCAAGACTACTGCCAACTTTGGTGTGTGGTATAGCAAAGACACAAATAATGTCTTAGCTGGATATTTTTATGCTGATTGGGCTGGGAATGCTGATGATAGAAAAAGTACCTCAGGGGGTTGTTTTTATGTGGGTAATAATTTGGTTTCTTGGATGAGCAAGAAGCAAAACTCCATCTCATTATCCACTGCTGAAGCGGAGTACATTGCTGCTGGTAGCTGTTGCACCCAACTCCTATGGATGCAAAAACTCCTTCATGATTATGGTATTTGTCAAGAACATCTCACCATCTACTGTGACAATACCAGTGCCATCAATATCTCTAAGAATCCGGTTCAACATTCTCGAACTAAGCACATAGAGATTCGACATCACTTCATTAGGGAGCTTGTCGAAGATGGTATTCTCACCCTTGAGTTTATTCACACCGATGACCAAAAAACTGATTTGTTCACTAAACCTCTGGATAGCAAACGTTTTGAATTCCTTCGTCAAAACATCGGTGTCATCTCCATGGATTGATCTCCTTCTATCTTTCTTCTTCCTCATGCATTTGCATCTAGTTTTATGCATTGTTTTGCTTTCTTTAGTTTGTTTTTATTTGTGTGTTTTCAGTTTTGTGTTTTATTTTTACTCTTCTGATAAAAATAAAAAAAAAATTGAAAAATTGAAAAATACAAAAACAGTATGTGTTTGTGTGCATTGGTTCATGTGAACTTTTGAAATGGCCATTGAAATAGAGTTTTCTAAACTTTGTATCACCTGTAGCTTAGATGAGTATACTTCTGCATAACTAAGTAAGTGAGCTTTGTAACTCTTTGTTTGTGATGAGTAAGGTTAAGTGATCTCTTCTTCTTAACACTCATATCACTCTTTTTGACGGGTTAAACTAGAAAATCCTAAGAGAAAGGCATAAATAACCATCTCACCACTATTACTCGCCAATCATGATATGACATCTGTATGCTTCGGCATAGTAAAAGTGCAATGTCAATGACATCTGTATACTTCGGCATAGCAAAAGTGCAATGTCAAAAGCTTAACATAATTGGGTATTTCTTTTATTTCTCTTAAATCCCCATGCATGATATGCTTAATAAAAGAAAATATGCAAAGAAATAAAAAGCAAAAAGATAAAAAATGCTTTAAAATATGGTTGCAAGCGTGTTTTCTAGGAGATGTGGAAGTTATAGAATGTACCTCAAAGGTGATAGTCCCCATCAAACAATTATGATTGTGTGTGAGTTAAAGTGATTTTCTCATATCTCAAATCGTCATAACATTGAGACACTTATGCAATCTTGCGATGTTTTCACACACAACACGCAATACTCTTTGCTATTCTTGATACATGTGCAAGTATAATGTAATTTGGCCATCACAAGGTTTACATGTGTTAATGTGTGCTCACTAAACTGTCTGGACTTATTTTTGAAATATAAAATTGGTTAGACTTGTTTAGTGTGTGTGTGCGTGTTTTGAGATACATGTGCATCAAAATTCTTGTTGAGAGATGATTTTGAGAGCTTAATGTGTTGTTTGGATCTTTGGTTGAGTTGCATGCTTGATTGCATTCATGTCTGTGTTTTTCTTCTTTTGAAAAACTGTTTTTAAAGGCATCTCGACACCTCCTCGATACCTCTCGACACCTAGCTGTCTGTCGAGCTTCTTAGACTTTTTCTTATCGCAGTTTCGACACATATCTTGACACCTGGTGGATCGATCGAGAAACTTTCTGTCTGCTCAATAGCTTCTCGACAGCTTCTAGATCGATCGAGGTTCCTTCATGGTTGATTCTACTTTCTCGACACATGACCTCGATAGCTGCATCTATCGAAGTGTATTTTCTCGATAGCTGTCTCGATAGCAGTCTCGATACCTCTCGATACCTGCAGCTATCGAGAATTACTGAATGTCTATAAGAAGGTTCTTCGCGATTTCTCAATCACTTTGCTCGATCTCTCTTCCTCGACAGAACTGTTCTCTCTCTCAAAACTTTTCTCTTTCCCTCCGAACCTCTTTCAAAGGCTTTCTCAAGTGTTCTTTCTCGATCCTCATCACTTGGTAAGCATCTTATCACTCATTTTCATGCATCTCATGTTTTAAACAAACCCTAGGTTTTGTGTTTTTGAAAATTTTTGGGATTTTTCAAAATTGTTGAGGTTTTCATGAAATTTTTGGGTTGGTTTTATAGATTTGATCTTCAAAACCACTTGCATTGCATCACATTAGCATTCTAATTGTATTTTCATGCATTTAGATGTGTGTCTATCTGTTGTGTGCTGTTAGGTTTGGATTGGGCTGAGCCCATGATGCTTTTATGTTGCATGTCACATGTTCATGCATTTTCCATGCATGCGTTCTTTCTTTTCAGTATTTATCTTCCAATATTGAACTACTTGGAACTTTTCTGTGTGTCTCTTCTTCTCCCCCCTCTCTATGTTTGCGTTAGTAGTGTCTATGACACCTAAACGTAAGTCCACTCCATCCCAGAACCCTCTACGTTCTAAGGGATCGTCTTCTTCCGATTCTACTCCACTTTCTATCCGGTTCCGTGATGAGAAAGCCCATAAGGACTTCTCGGAGAACTTTTCTAAATGAGGTGTTCATTCGGAACGCTACGTTGTCCTGGCAGACTTTGCCGACACCGACCTTCCCGATGTCATACACAGTCGGGCTTGGGAGTCACTGTGTGACGTCTCGGTCACATGTCCACTCGTGTTGATACATGAGTTTTACTCCAACATCCACGGGATCGATTCTTCAGTACCTATTTTCTACTCTAGCGTTCGAGGTACGCGCTTTGCAGTCACTCTGGAGTTAGTCTCCGAGGTGCTTCATGTCCCTAGGGTGGATCATCCTGATTACCCTAGCTGTGAGCGTCTATGGACTATGTCCAAAGACGAGATGATCTCGACGTTCTGTGAGCGTCCTTCCTCTTAGGGAGATCATATGTATACACAATGTCGACCTTTTGCTAAAGGTCCTCGTTTCCTTAACATGGTGATGACCTTTGTTTTGCAGCCACTTTCTCACTACAACTCTATCACAGAGCCTCGTGCTCGGTTTTTGTTGTCCCTCCTAGAGGATCTCTTTATAGACTTTCCTTCACACTTTATCTTTTCTATCATCGATGTCTATAGAGATACGGCCACCCGTGATAAGCTCATTTTTCCTTCTGCTATCACGAGGATTCTTCGCCGTTTTTCCATCCCATTCCCTTCGTTCGATCCTTAACATGTCATGTCTGCCATAGACGCCGCTACCGTAAAGCGTAGCGAGGCACAGTTTCGATCGAGACAGTCCGACGGTGCCACTCCTTCCTCCCGTCCGACTACATCCAGATCAGCTCGAGTGTCTGCTGCTTCTTCCTCGGTCGATGTCACCTTAGGAGACATCATGGCGCAGCTTCAGCGCATGGATGCTCGCCTCGATACATTCTCCACGAAGTTGTATTAGGTAAACGTTCGTGTTGGTCGCATCGCTAGGCGACAGGGGACCATGGGCAGCTTTGCTCCAGAGGTTTCTCTTTCGCCACCTCATGTGTCGACTGAGACTGAGGCTGATGATGATGGTGACGACGATGATGCTTCTGAGGATGATGATGATGGAGATGCGAGCTCTTCTGCTGAGATGTCTACATGACACTCTGCCCTTTGTCACTCATGACAAAAATGGGGAGTAGTTTTGGTAGTTTTGGTATGAGAGTAGTCATGCTTAGGGGGAGTGTTAGCATAGGACATTTTTGATAGGGGGAGTGTGGCTTGAGGGATGTAGTGAGGTGATCATATGTTTTTTTCTCTTTTCCATCTTTTTAGAGATACATTGATCATGTATTGACATACTTTGTACTTATTTTCTTGATATATATGATGATGTATATTTTTCTTTCACCTACTTTTACATGTGTTATTTCTTTTCTGTCTTTATACACATGTTTCTTTACTTGTACGCAATCTATTATTTCTGTTTCACACAAAGATGCCTTGATGTGTTTTGTTTATAAGTGTCTCAGAAATATAGGTTGTCAAAGTCTACTTGCCATAAACTCTCTTCTTGCAAAGTTTTTCAAGAGTTTGTGTTAGGATAGATTTTACTGTATGTAACAATTGAAGTATGAGTTGAAGTGTTTTATGACTTCTCTCATATTTTCATTTGTTTGTTGTGGTTTTGTCACGGATTGTCAAAGGGGGAGATTGTTAGGACATATGTAGTTCAAGTTTGTGAACATATGTCGTTATTTTATGTAATTGGCTTATCCTTAGACAAAACGCACTTTACTTGTAATTGGGTAGATCTAGGATGTGTTTAACACCTCAAGAAACAGTGTTGAAGCCATCAAAGTCTGTCCAAGAAACAAGCAAGGAAGTGCAAGTTACTAAAGCTCGACACTTACCTTGACACATGCACGAGTTTTAAGAAGCTGTTTTGCCCCGAGTCTCGGCAGCTGCTCGACAGATCCTCGACACCTCTATCTGTCGAGAATTAAAGAAAATAGATTTTCAGTTCTGATTCAAGTCCAGTCCGTGAATGTGTCTTTGGGACTTCTTTTCTCCTAACCCTAGACATATAAAATGATTGTTTTAAGGGCCGTAAAAGATGATGCAAGTTGCACAATCATTGAGAACTTCTTGTTCATGCAATTTGTGATCTGAAAGACAAAGTTCGTGCCCTAGTTCATTTCTGATGATTTGAAGAACTTTGCAGCCAACAACTCTCTCTCTAGTTGGTGTTTGAAGTCGCGTACTGGGATCCGCGCATCTGGTTAGTCACGTACTTAGGAGCCGTGCATTGAAAAGGAGAAACTGTCACTACAGTGCAAGTCCAATTGGGTATTGGGGTAAGGGTTCAACTGTAGGTTGGTAAGGTACTTGGGATTCCTTGCTTGTAATCGCTTGCTGTGATAATAGTGGAGTTTCGGGAGTGGTGACCTTAAATCACCCGGTGGAGTTTTTGCCGTTAGGTTTTCCCCATTCGTAAACAAATCACTGTGTCATTTATTTTCCGCTGCATAACTTAGTTTTGGTGATTTGTTTGTGCTGCCACGTGATATTGTATGTTAATTTGATTAATTAATAACTGGGCTAATTAATTAATCTAATTTATCACAAGTGGTTAACGCATTTGTGGCCTGTCACCTAGTAGAGATCATTGGCTAGCTATTGAGTGAGTCATGAGATATTTAATTGGTACTTAAAGTTATGACTTATTTTATAAAAAGTACCCTGCTATGATTGAAGCTTTTAGTGATATGAAAGATCTTGGTGAAGCTAATTTTTATTTTGGACATGAAAATTACAAAAACATGTGATGAAATATTTCTTGATTAATCACATTATGTTGAGAAAATATTGAGAAAATATAATTTTTATGATAAAAAAGTGTAGCTACTTCTTTTGATTCTAGTGTTCATTTATTTCATGTGAATAATGATTATAAGATTTTTAATCAAAAGGATTATGCTAGCATCATTGGTAGTTTGCGTTATGTTATTAATTGTACTAAACCTGACATTGTATATGCAATAGGAGTGCTTAGTAGATTTACTAGCAAGCCTAGTAGAGATCATTGGCTAGCTATTGAGCGAGTCACGAGATATTTAATTGGTACTAAAAGCTATGGCTTATTTTATAAAAAGTACTCTGCTATGATTGAAGTTTTTAGTGATGTCGATTGGAATACTTTGTTAGGTGATTCTCTTCTACCACTGGCTATATTTTTACTTTAGGTAGTGGTGTTATTTGTGGAAAATTAAAAAGCAAACAATAATTACTAATTCAACAATAGAAGTTGAATTAATAGACTACCATTGTTAAATAGTTTAGAAAATTAAAATAAGTGGGGAAAAATAGTTTAGAAAAGCCCTATCTTAAGTACAGAAAAAATAGATTACCATTGTTAAATAGTTTAGACAATTAAAATAAGAGGGGGAAAAACATCTTAATAAGTACAAAAACAAAATTTGATGTAGCTTTTATTGTTGTTGTTGTTATTATTATTATTATTATTATTATTATTATTATTATTGTGAAAGGATTTGACGGTAGATTTTAAGGACGAAGATTTTCATTATTCATGTATTAGGTTGAAGAAGAGAATGCTTATATTGTCATTGATGCAGTTAATGCTATCAAGGATATATATTTTCTTCTAATAGTCTCCACTTGTGGATGTACAAACCAATCTTGAGAGGATGCTTGTTCATAACAAGATAAAACAAAAGCAACCAAATGCCCCCGACTCCTCCCAAAAAATCCCTTAAGTAGTTCTGTTCCTACCTAATATGGTTTTTTTTTTTTTCAAATTCCCTTTAGAGAAACAAACCTTGATACCAACTTGATAAAGGAAAAACAATCTCCCTCACATATCAAAGGATTCAAAGCATGTGGCTTTTCACCTACCTTGAGAGGATGCTTGTTCATAACAAGATTAAACAAAAGCAACCAAATGCCCCCTCTCCCCCCCCCTCCCGACTCCTCCCAAAAAATCCCTTAAGTAGTTCTGTTCCTACCTAATATGGTTTTTTTTTTTTTTTTTTAAATTCCCTTTAGAGAAACAAACCTTGAAACCAACCTGACAAAGGAAAAACAATCTCCCTCACATATCAAAGGATTCAAAGCATGTGGCTTTTCATCTACTTTACTATTCTTTTAAGGATTTTACTAAAGTGTGCCCTCAGGGCATACAATAGCATACTATTTTTGAAAAAAAGTTTTATCGAAGATTGAAAAAGTTTTGACAACCTTTTTAATTCCTGATAAAATTTTTTCCAAAAATGGATATTAACTGAGCATTTCTTTTAAAGTAGCTTATATCTTGTGACAAGATTATTGTCTCATGTTTTCACCCATTTCATTGGTGTATTGTTTTGTTTTGCTTCTTGATTTTTTTAATTCACTATTCATATAACTTTTTTTGTTAAGTGATGCTAGAAATATTACAAATTTTACTACATTAATCTTATAAGATGATGTATTACTATCACGAAAAATCAGTTATATTTATTTATCATTTTGTCTAGTGGTACTAATCACGTTCTTACCACATCAATTTGTTAGCCTTTTGTAATAAAACTTGTAGTAAATTTAGTATTTTTTTTTGTCTCAATTTAAAAAAAAAAAAAATTCTATTCTATATCTTGACTTTTTCAATGTTTTAAACTCTATTTTTATTACGAACCCAAATTTGTTCACAATTGTTTAATTATTTTTTATTATTATCAATTAATAATTTTTTAAATTATTTCGTTTTTAATATCTAACTTTTAATCTGGGCCTCCTAGATTGAAATCTTGGCTCAGACACTGAGTGTGACACCCATATAGGTTTGTTTGCTTTTTGTTTTTCACCAAATGTGTTAGTCTTGGATGAAGTAATTAAGTTAGCAAATAGCGTTTTCTCACAAAAAACAAAAGGTTAGTAGATAGTGAATAAATGCTAATAGAATTGTGTCAGTTCGGGATTTGATGGCCGTAAGAATAGATTTTACTTAGAAAAATTTTATTGGTCTAGAAGTTGCAGAAGTTGTTAACAGATAGCAAACTACAATTAAAAAGTTAGGCTTTAGCAATAAAAGACTTTAACTGTCTTGTTAGCATTTAGCAAACTACAATTAAAAAGTGTTTTGGAGGTACATTGTTACATCCCTTTGATAACGAAATTGATAAAAAAAGAGAGTGAGAAATGAGAAAAGAGGACATCATAAAAGTGTTATTATTTTGTGTGGTCCAGCTATTGATTCGTCCCGAGCCTAGGACATTTTTTTTTTTTTTTTTTTTTTTTTTTTTTTTTTTTTTTTTTAATGGGCCATTTTCACTCTGCTGGCTAATTGAGCACCTAGCCTGTCCCTTAGATGAGCTTGGCCCAAGCTTACAGCTTGACTGAGTATCTCCTATTATGCCGAGATCAAGAAATAATGCCTTGGGAGAATCTGCTTGCTAAGCATTAACTGACACTTGATGCAAGTTTCAAGAAAATCAAATCAGCTGCCAGTGGCAGGTCCCATGTGGTCAGGAATATAGCACAGAGGGACCCACCAACCTGGAGAGTAGCCCCCTCATCATGACATCCCCATTAAGGTGATCCTATACATAAAAACTGAGGGGTAAAGGGGAGGGGGTTGAAAAAAAATAGGGGAGAGGGACACGAGTATGTTAAGGGGAAATACATCTTAGGGATAAGGAAGTTCAATTTGGATTTCTTAAAGAAGGGTTGACCACGCTGTTACGCTCTAAGAAAGGGAGAGAACATGAGAAAGGAAGCCCTATTGAAAGGATAACTCTCATTTGTTTCTTGTAGAAGTTGTATTGCCATCTTTTGGACTTCACATTGTAGGATATTCTTGATCCACAATACAAATGAATTGGGGAAATTAGTTCAAAACCTTCATTCAATTGGGCCCAAGCACCACATGTTTTATTTTATAAATAATTATTTTCATATTTGAATCTAAGAAAAGAAAAATTATGATAAATTCAACTTATTTTCAATGTTTATTATTACTATTATTATGAGATTAAACTAGTAACTGAGTCCTCTAACTATTGAACAAAGTTCAATTTGATCACTGAACTGTTAATTATTTCAATATAATTCTGAAATTTTCAAAATCAAATCACTAGAATCTTTAGGTCTTTGAAATTGAATTTTGATGAAATTAATATTTGGAATTGAATTCTTAGGTACTTCGAACATGAACATAGACTTTCATGAGATAAAATTGTCTTTGTACAAAATCCCATCCATACAATGTCCATGTTTCCTGTCCAAGATGGTTTCCTAAACCTGGAAATGTTGCCAAATTCCATTTCTTCTCTCTCTCGGGAGGAAGAGGTGGAGCTTGCTTGGAGCAACAAAAGAGTTAAGGATGTTAGCCATGCTAGTTTCAGGAAAGGCAAAGATTTGGATCCTAGTTGCCAGGGTCAGGCTTAGGCATTTTATCCTCCCTTTCAGCAGGATCAAGCTTTCACTCAAGCTTTTAACTTCACTGAGTTGATGGACGATGATGTGGAATCCGATGATGAAGTGGTGATTGGCCAGAGATGGGCTATCAATTTCGTGGGAACTATAGTAGAGATTCCGGAAGTGGTGATTGCCAAGATCCAGGCAAACCCGACCCATGTAATGGGGTGGTCCAACGACACTCTTCGAAGGGAATGGAAGTACATTTTTCCACTAATGGCGGCGAGTGCCAGGGACAAGATGATGTCTCCGATAGATCTAGCATGGAAGAAGGTCCACAACCCATGGTGGAGCTTTCTAACGGATCTACCAACTCCAAGGGACGAGCAACGTCTGTGGTCGGAGACCATCCCTCAAATCTCACCAACCCCAGTTCTTTGCAAAGTAATTCCGAGAGAGTAACTCTTAGATTGTTGCATGATGGAGGATCTGCTAATTTCCACCTCCATCATGGGGAACAAACCCATCATAAAGCTCATCTAGATTTCTAACCAACCGTGGAGTTCAACCTCCACGTGCTAGCTCAGGCATTGAAGATAGGTGTGATCTAGCATAATCTAACATTGTTTCCGGGCAAGAGGCAAATGAAGGAGATGCTGAGAGGGATCAAATGGAACTTGAGGGAGGAGGCGAAGACTCTACCTCCTATTGATGAGTGCCCCACCCCAAATCACGTGTTAGTCATGAATGTCCTTGTGAGGAATTGTAGGGGTGCCTTGAAGCCCTCCTGTTAGAATCATGTTAGGGAGTTAGTGTTCAATCACAATCCAGCTATTCTACTGCCTGGAATAAGACTCTAACGTGACTCTATTGCCTAGAACAAGACTTAGTTTGGAAATTTTTTTGCTAGAAAGAAGAGAATTATGGCAAGGCTTTATGGGATCCAGAAAGCAACAGCTGTGAGACCTTTCACCTTCCTTTTGGAGTTGGAAAATAAGCTTTTGCATGAGCTGGATGTTGTACTTGGGCAAGAACAAGATTTATGGGCTCTTAAATCAAGGGTTAATTGGATGATCCAAGGCGATAGGAACACCGCCTTCTACCATGTGTCAACCTTGGTAAGGAGGAAGAGGAATCAAATTCTAGCTATTAAAAATGAGGTAGGATAGTAGATCCATGACGAATTGGATATCATGGAGTTTATCATGAAAGGCTTCAATGACATTTACACTTCTTCCCTTTACTTTTCACCTTGGGATGTGCCTTTGGCCAACTCACAGTGGCAACCCCACTTTCTTGAAGATGAAACAAATTGTGTGGAAGGTACTATTTCAGTAAAGGAGATCAAAATGGCGCTCTGGTCTCTTAACGCCCCGGGGCCAAATGGCCTCCATGCCGGGTTTTTTCAACACTTTTGGCCTGTTGTGGATGTTAGGATGTGTGCCTTTAAATCCTATTGTATGATTCTATGTATGACATTATATATGACTTAATGTTATGATAAATAAAGTTGTTTTATTACTATCTAAAATAATGGTAACATGAATATTTGGACATTATCATATAGTCCATGAGATGCATAGTATGTGATTTAGTCACAGAAGATATAAGTCACAAGTTCTTTGTAAACTCAAAATTTATAGTTCGTAGTCGATGATGAAATTAGGCATTTCATCTGCGAAGATTATAACGTATTAACTAAGATGATTTGTCTTGATCATGGAAGTGGAGACTTCTAGTTGATATATTGATATGTTTTAATAGTTAAGACATATTGAAGTGGGCTGCTGTGAGATTTATTATTCTCCTAACGACTATCAAATGAATAATAAATCTCACGACTTCTATTTGCATGAATTCTTAATCTTGAGAGAATAATGGACTTGATCATGAGGTGTAGGTTGCTTTGATATATTAGGAGTGAGATCTAAAGTAGCGGTCAAAACCTTAGTATGTTGGACAGCTATATTTAGTGTTGATGGAACATATATTCTCAAGATGGAATTCATAATCTCTTAATGGAGATATAAAATATTCCCTTAAGATAAGTTTAATGGGTTTGGTTATTCAGAGTGTTAGACCTAACCACTTTAATAAAGAGTTACTAAATTATATATTTATGAAATTGGATTTCATAAATATATCATGAATAACTTAGAGGATTAAACCAGGTATTCAAGGATTAAGATGTAGTAATTTTCAAAGTGGCAGTCTATATTCATGACTTTGTATTACTACGAATATTTTATGAAGGGGTTGCATGTATAATAAAGTATTGTGATATAATTTATTAATAAGGCCTACAGTGCAATTATATTTATATAGTGGTATTAAATATAATTAATGGTAACTTTAGACTTGTCAAGAGTTGACAGAAAAACCCAAGGCTTATTGGAGCTAGTGTTTTATTGGTCCTTTTTGGTCCACTCCAAGCCACATACTAAAACCCAATTAGAATGGCCCAATATGCCAGCCCAATTAGATAATCAGTTAGTTATAAAGAGAGAAACATATATAATTTTTTATTAGAGAGAAAAAGAGAGACATCATTGTGAAATGGTGTGTATGTGTGAGTGAAGCCACTCAATTATTCTCCTTTGGAAACTGATTGAGAGACCACACTTTTTGGGCTTAAAGTAGAATTGGAGTGAAGATTAAAAGTGTTCCCAAGTGCTTCTAATCTTTGTTTTGAATTTCTCCACACTAAGGTACGCTATCTTGTTCTTAAATTCTAAAATTTGTATAGTGCATGTTATCATTCATGAATGAAATAGATCCATGTTTGTTACTTCCGCTGTGTGTTTTATATGAGATACAAAATCAGATTTACCAACAATTGGTATCAAAGACAAGTTTTCATCTTATGATTGTATAATATGTGATTGAATTTTAGAATTTAAGAAAACCGTTATCTTTGTATTTCAATTTTTTGCATCATAAAGTAATGGTGCCGTGTCTTTATAGTTATTGCATCATTTGGATATAATGAAGAGAATTGCATCACTTATATATATATATATATATATATATATATATATCCATGTCTTCACAAAGATATATTGTTATTGAAGAGGAGCAGTATCTTAATTGGAACCATGCAAAACAACTAGAAGTTTATGGCCTAGAGAATATAGTTATTGAATTTCAATAACTGCCATGTGCGTTACTTTTGTTAGTGCACCACTTGGTTTATTCTTGCACGGCTTGGACTTCATTGCATGGCTTAGACTTAATTGCATGGCTTGGACTTCATTACATGGCTTGGACTTTGTTGTACGGCTTGGTCATCTTATAAACTTGAAGATAATTGCATGTTAATTTCCTTGGATGTATACATGAGTTGATATGCAAATAGTTTATTAAAGAATTCTAACAATCTGTAAGTTATATATATATATATATATAATGTAATAATCATATATTACATATAATAATTCGTATATTATATTATATATATAATATAATATAGGTTTATAATGTAATATGGGTTTATTATAGATTATATATATTTATATATATTAATGCTAAGATTATGAAATTTATTCCTAATGAGATTAGGATTATGTTTTCAAAGTGTCTAGCATTATTATGGTTCTTGATCTTAAAAACCTTTAATTTAAAATATCTAGTGGGAGAAAGATACAAGGGTTGCATCTCACGGCCTTCATTGTTGGTTCATAGTAGTGTGAAATATATACTTTGTCTTTGCCTCGAGCTTAGCATTCCATGGGGATAGTATTTATTTCATGGTCTTACAAGATTGAATTTCCTGGTTTATAGTGGTTTGATAAACACCTTGTCTTAGCTTCGAGCTTTGCATTCTATGCGGAGGGTGTTTTTATCATGGTACTACAAAATAAGCCTATTAAAAGGATGAAATGTGGCTACACATGATTCTAGACAATGATATACACTAAACTAAGTATTATAGTATCCTCTATGCTGAGTTCTTACTATTATTACTTAGAGGCTAAATGTAAAATGGCATATTATTAGTGTTTGATAAGAATTATCACGATAGCACTAATAATGAGAATAGTTCTCAATCAATCATAGTATTTAATGTTTACTCTATGCTAGGGATATTGAATACGGGATTGAGTTGTCATTGCATATATTATTTTATGGTTTTATTAAAGTTCTATATGATATGCTTATATGCTAAATTGATAATGTCCAGTTTACTTATTATATTCATGTTTATTATTTTCAGATTTAAATCATGGCATCATTTAGCCCACTTGCTGCTATTCTTAACCAAAACAAACTGACTGGATCCAACTACGTTGACTGAAAAAGAAATTTGGACATTGTTCTTACTGCTAAAGAGCACAAATATGTGCTTAGTCAACCATGTCTTAGCTTTCCTTCATTAGATACTCCTCTTGAGGAAAAACAACGATATGATCGTTGGCAGAAATTGAATGAGATGGCTAAGTGTTATATCTTAACATTTATTTTAAATGTTCTACAGCATCAAATGCAGGATGTAGAACTTGCTTCTGACATAATGCTTAGTCTAAAGGAGATGTTTGGTGAGCAAGGCCGTTTTGCAAGGCAAGAAACTATGAAGCAGATTTATAATACCAAAATGACTGAAGGTATTTCAGTGAGAGATCATTGTCTTAAGATGATCTCTAATCTGAATACATTGGAAGTTTTAGATGCTGAAATTGATGGAGAATCCCAAGTGGATATGATACTCCAGTCACTACCAGAATCATTCAAGGAATTCAAACTTAACTATAATATGAACAAAAAGATTTATTCATTGTCTGAATTAATGAATTAGTTGGTAGCGGCAAAAGGGATCCTTGGTACTTCTAGTGTTGCAGCCAATGTTGGTGAAGCTTTTACTTCTTAACCTAAGTCGAAAGGTAAGGGTAAGAAGAAGAAGAAGAAGAAGGACTTCACTAAGCAAGATGGTAAAAAAATTGCCTTAGGAGTTGCCAACAATGGAAAGAAAACCAAAGGAAAGTGTTTTCATTGTGGTGAAAAAGGACATTGGAAGAAGAATTGTCCAACATTCAAGGCTGCCAAAAATAAGGGTATGAAAATTTCATTTCTTCTTGAAATATGTTTAGTACAGAATCCCACGGATTCCTGATGTGTGAATTCAGGTTATACTAATCATATTTGCAATTCTTCGCAGGGGTTCCAGTGGACCAGAAAGTTAAATGAGGGAGAACTATTTCTTACTTTGGCTGATGGGAGTAGGATTTCGGTTATAGCTATTGGAGTGTTTAATTTATGCTTTAAGTCTAGAGTTTTAATATTGGATGATTGTTTGTATGTACCTAAAGTTTGTAGAAATTTAATTTTTGCAACTTACTTAGGTAAGCATGGATATTGTGTTATTCTGAAAGACAATGTTGTAATAAAAATGATAAAATGTTTATTTGTTCTGGCAATATTGTGAATGGTCTTTATATTTTAACTCCTGACAAGCATGAATTATACAATTCTGAATTAGATAGTTGCTCTCATGTAAAATCATTAAAGAGAAAGTTTCCTTCTACTAGTGAAGTATATCTTTGGCACTTGCGTTTAGGTCATATTAATTCAAACAGAATTCAAAAACTTATCAAAGATGGACTCTTAGAGCCCATGGACTTTGATGGTTTTCCAGTTTGTGAATCTTGTTTGGAAGGTAAATGATCAAACGACCTTTTAATGCAAAAGGCAGAAGAGCCCAAGATTTGTTAGAACTAGTACATTCAGATATATGTGGTCTTATGTCAATCCAAGCAAGATGTGGCTATGAGTATTTCATTATTTTCATTGATGATTACTCTAGATTTGGTTATGTGTACCTAATAAAACAAAAGTCCAAAGCTTTTGAAAAGTTCAAAGAGTTTAGGACTGAAATTGAGAATCAATTAGGTAAATGCATAAAGGCCATTCGATCTGATCTAGGTGGCGAATACCTTCTTGAGGATTTCAAGGATTACTTGACTGAAATGGGATTATATCCCAGTTGAATGCACCTAGAACTCCACAACAAAATAGTGTAGCAGAAAGAAGGAATGAGACTCTATTAGATATGGTTAGATCCATGTTGAGTTATTCGACTCTACCAATTCCTTTTGGGGATATGCCTTAAGTACTGCAATGTATCTTTTGAATTTAGTACCTTCGAAGTCTGTTCCTAAAATACCTGTAAAGTTGTGGAATGGGCGTAAGCCTAGTATGAGACATCTCTATAGTTGGGGTTGTCTAGCACATGTGTTAGAAGGAAATTCTGACAAGTTACAGTCTAAAACAGAATTGATTTTCTTTGTAGGGTATCCAAAAGAAACTGTTGGAGGTTTATTCCATAGTCACAAGGATAATAAAGTGTTTGTTAGAACAATTGCCAAATTCTTGGAAAATGAATACATGAATACTTTTACTCCTAGAAGTAGAGTTATCTTGGCTGAAATGAAAGAACTTGTAGTTGAATAACCAATGGATAAAACTAGGGATGATGTGGCTGTATTAGATATTCCACTAGATACTACTCATGAGATGTTTAGTACTCAGGTGCTTCGTTGTAGTGAGAGAATTGTTCAATCTCTTATAAGATTTATAGGTTTGGGAGAAACTTATGAAGCTATCCCAGAAGAGGCTAAATCGGTTTCCTACACTTCTAAAGAGGCAATGAATGATATAGATGCATAACATTGGGTTCGAGCTATGAAATCTAAATTGGATTCTATGTATTCTAATCAAGTTTGAGATTTTGTAGAGGCGTCTAATGGCATTAAGCCTGTTGCTTGCAAATGAATTTACAAGAGGAAGAGAGGGATAGATGGAAAGGTTGAAACCTTTAAAGCAAGACTAGTGGCGAAAGGTTATACACAAAAAGAAGGTATTGATTATGAAGAAACCTTTTCAAAAGTGGAAATGCTTAAATTTATCAGAATTCTCTTATCCATTGTTGCTCATTATGATTATGAGATTTGACAAATGGATGTCAAGACTGCATTTCTTAATGGCAATCTTGAAGAAGAAATCTATATGATGCAACCGGAAGATTTCATAGCAAAGAACCAAGAGCATTTGGTATGCAAGTTAAAAAGGTCCATTTATGGACTTAAGCAAGCATTTAGGTTATGGAACATCAGATTTGATCAAGCAATCAAATCATTTGGTTTTGAACAAAATCTTGATGAACTATGTGTGTACAAAAGACATCGAGATAAGGTAGTAATGTTCTTAGTGTTTTATGTTGATGATATTCTACTCATTAGGAATGATGTAGGGGTAATGTCATCAGTAAAGGTTTGGTTATCAAGCCAATTTGATATGAAGGACTTGGGTGAGTCTAACTTTATTCTAGGGATTAAGTTTTGGCGAGATCGCAAGAATAAGATGTTAAGCTTATCACAAACTGGATATATAGATAAGGTCCTAGAACGGTTTAGCATGCAAAACTCCAAGAAAAGATTGCTTCCTTTTAGACATGGAGTTTCTTTGTCTGATGACCAAAGGCTTAAGACTCAAGAGGAAAAAAATATGATGAGACAAGTTCCTTATGCTTCTGCAATGGGAAGTCTCATTTATACCATGCTTTGTACTAGACCAAATATTTGTTATTCAGTTGGCATGATCATTTGATATCAATCAAATCTAGGACCAAAATATTGGCAAGCTGTAAAGTATATTCTCAAGTATCTTAGAAGAATGAGAGATTATATGCTTGTTTACCGATGTGAGGATTTAATTCCCATTGGCTATACAGATTCAGATTTTCAATCGGATCTAGATTTCAGAAAATCCACTTCAGGATGTGTTTTTACCTTGGGAGGTGGAGCCATAAGTTGGAGGAGTGTTAAGCAATCTTGTATTGCGGATTCCACCATGGAAGCTGAATATGTTGCTGCTTGTGAAGCGGCAAAGGAAGTTGTCTGACTCAAGAAATTCCTTTCTGATTTTGGTGTTGTAAGAATGGAGCAAGTTCTCATCATATTGTTTTGTGAAAATAGTGGAGTAGTGGCACAATCCAAAGATCCAAGGAATCATAAGAAAGGAAAGCACATTGAGAGAAAGTACCACATTATTCGACACTTTGTTACTCAAGGAGATGTAGTAGTAGTAAAGATTGGTAGTACAAGTAATCTAGCAAATCCTTTTACCAAAACCTTACCCCAAAGGACTTTTGAGTCATATTTGGAGGGAATGAGAGTTAGATTAGTTCACAATAGTCTTTAGGACAAATGAGAGATTGTTAGGATGTGTGCCCTTAAATCTTTTTGTATGATGCTATGTATGACATTATGTATGACTTAATGTTATGATAAATAAAGTTGTTTTATTATTATGTAAAATAATGGTAACATGAATATTTGGACATTATCATATAGTTCATGAGATGCATAGTATGTGATTTAGTTACAAAAGATATAAGTCACAAGTTCTTTGTAAACTCAGAATTTATAGTTCGTAGTTGATGATGAAATTAGACATTTCATCTGCGAAGACCATAACTTATCAACTAAGATGATTTGTCTTGATCATGGAAGTGGAGACTTCTAGTTAATAAGTTGATATGTTTTAAGAGTTAAGACATATTGAATTGGATCGCTGTGAGATTTATTATTCTCCTAACAATTGTCAAATGAATAATAAATCTCACGACTTCTATTTGCATGAATTCTTAATCCTGAGAGAATAATGGACCTGATCATGAGATGTAAGTTGCTTTGATATATCAGGAGTGAGATATAAAGTAACGGTCAAAATTTCAGTATGTTGGGCAACCACATTTAGTGTTGATGGAACATATATTCTCAAGATAGAATTCATAATCTCTTAATGGAGATATAAAATATTCCCTTGAGATAAGTTTAATGGATTTGGTTATTCAGAGTGTTAAGCCTAACCACTTTAGTAAAGAGTTACTAAAGTATATATTTATGAAATAGGATTTCATAAATATATGATGAATAACTTAAAGGATTAAATTGAGTACTCAAGGATTAAGATGTAGTAATTTTCAAAGTGGCAGTCTATATTCATGATTTTGTATTACCACGAATATTTTATGAAGAGGTTGCATGTATAGTAAAGTCTTGGGATATAATTTATTAATAAGGCCTAGAGTGCAATTATATTTATATAGTAGTATTAAATATAATTAATGGTAATTTTGGACTTGTTAAGAGTTGATAGAAAAGCCTAAGGCCCATTGGAGCTACTGTCTTATTGGTCCCTTTTGGTCCCACTCCAAGCCACACACTAAAACCCAATTAGAAATGCACAATAGGCCAGCCTAATTAGATAATCAGTTAGTTATAAAAGGAGAAGCATACATAATATTTTATTAAAGAATGAGAAAAAGAGAGATATCATTGTGAAATGGTGTGTATGTGTGAGTGAAGCCATTCAATTATTCTCCCTTGGAAATTGATTGAGAGACCACACTTCTTGGGCGTAAAATGGATTTGGAGTGAAGATTAAAAGTGTTCCCAAGTGTTTTTAATCTTTGTTTTAAATTTCTCCACACCAAGGTACGCTATCTTGTTCTTAAATTCTAAAATTCGCATAGTGCATGTTATCAATTATGAATGAAATAGATCCATGTTCGTTGTTTCCGTTGTATGTTTTGTATGAGATACAAAACTAGATTTACCAACAGTTGAAGATTCTGTGGTGGCAGAAGTCAGCAAGATTTTTAGGGAGAGATAGATGCCTGAAAACCTGAACCAAACTCACATTGTGCTTATCCCAAAAATCTAAGGACCTGAAAGACTTGGGAACTATTGCTCGATAAGTGTTTGTAACTCTACCTACAAGATAGTAACAAAAATATTAGTGGCCAAACTTGGACCCTTCCTTGAAAAGCTTATCTCCCCCCTTCAAACGGCTTTTGTCCCAGGCCACAAAGGAATTGATAATGCCATAATAGTGCAAGAAGTCATCCACACTATGACCAAGAAGAATGGGAAGGTGGGCTACATGGCTATAAAAATCGATTTAGAGAAAGCGTATGACAAGCTTGAGTGGAGTTTCATTAGGAGCATGTTGATTAGAGAAAATCTCCCATCCAATTTCATTGACCTGGTTATAAGCTGCGTGTCTTCGATTTCGACCTTGATTCTCTTTAATGGAAGTCCCCTTAACCAGATTCTTCCATCCAAGGGCATTAGACAAGGGGCCCATTGTCCCTATATCTCTTCATTCTTTGTATTGATTATCTTAGTCAACTCATTGAAGAGGGATGTAGCAACAAGACTTGGAACCCTGTAAAGGCATCACAAGTGGGTCGGCCTCTCTCGCCTGATGTTTGCCGATGATCTTGTACTCTTTGCGAAAGCTGATCTTATGAATTGCATATCAATCAAGGATGTTTTGGATGACTTTTGTGCTGTGTCAGGCCAAACTATAAGCGAAGCCAAATCAAAGGTCTACTTCTCCCTCAATGTGGATAGAGACACGAAGGAATCCCTTTGCATTATACTCGGGTTTTCTACAACCATAAATTTGGGAAAATATCTTGGTATTCCCATCAAGCACCCCAGATCTTCTTCTCATGATTTCAACTTCATTCTCGACAGAGTTAAGCAGAAACTAGTGGGATGGAAGTCTAACTTGCTGTCTATGGTTGGGAGAATATTTTTAATTCAAGCATCGTCTTTAGCCATCCCTTCGTACCTAATGCAATGCTCCTATCTACCTGGCCGTATCACTCAAGGTCTTGACTGTTGGAATCATTACACAGCGCAGCGGAAGAATATATAATGTAAACGAATCTACTTCATACATACAAGTTAACATGGGCTATTTAAGTTTCAGAATTAGAGAACAAGAGAGTGTACCTTGGAGCGGTGAATTTCAAAACTTGAAGATGAGAGGCTCTTGGGAATACTTTCAATCTTCACTCCAATTCCACTGACGCCCAAGATGTGTGGTCTCTCAATCAGTTCCAAAGGGAGAATATGAAAGTGTCTAACACTCTTTCTTTTTCTCTATGAAAATCTCTACAAATTCTCTACTGAAAATTCTGTGTCTTTCTCCCTTTGTATCTAACTGATTATCTAATTGGGCTGGCCTTTTGGGCCTTTCCAATTGGGCTTAAGTGTGTGGCTTGGAGTGGGACCAAAAAGGGACCAATAAGACACTAGCTCCAATGGGCCTTGGGCTTCTCTGTCAACTCTTGACAAGTCCAAAGTTACCATTAACTATATTTAATACCACTATATAAATATAGTTGCACTCTAGGCCTTATTTATAAATTATATCCCAAGACTTTATTATGCATGCAACCCCTTCATAAAATATTCGTAGTAACACAAAGTCATGAAAAGAGACTGCCACTTTGTTTATTACTACATCTTATCCTTGAGTACCCGGTTTAATCCTTTAAAGTTATTCATCATATATTTATGAAATCCAATTCCATAAATATATACTTTAGTAACTCCTTACTAAAGTGGTTAGGCCCAACTCTTTGAATAACAAACCCATTAAACTTATCTCAAGGGAATATTTTGTATCTCCGTTAAGAGATTATGAATTCCATCTTGAGAATATATGTTCCATCAACACTAAATGTGGCTGCCCAACATACTGAGATTTTGACCTTAAACATAGATCTCACTCCTGATATATCAAAGCAACCTACACTTCATGATCAGGTCCATTATCCTCTCAGGATTAAGAGTTCATGCAAATATAAGTCATGAGTTTATTATTCTATTGACAGTCTTTAGGAGAATAATAAATCTCACACCGGTCCAGTTCAATATGTCTTAACTCTTAAAACATATCAACATATCAACTAGAAATCTCCATTTCCATGATCAAGACAAATCATCTTAGTTGATATGTTATAGTCTTCGCAGATGAAATGCCCAATTTCATCACCGACTACGAACTATAATTCTGAGTTTACAAAGAACTTGTGATTTATATCTTCTGTGACTAAATCACATAAATCACATACTATTGCATCTCATGGACTATATGATAATGTCCCAATATTCATGTTACCATTATTTTCAAATAATAATACAACTTTATTAACCAAAACATTAAGTCATACATAATGTCTTACATAATAAAATACATAGCATCATACAATAGGATTTAAGGACAAATATCCCAACATTGACTAGGTAAACTTCCAATGGGGCTCAACAGAATCAGCTAAAAGGATCCACTGGGTTGGGTGGCATAAGGTCACAAAACCAAAGCATGAAGGGGGATTGGGCTTGTAAACTGCTAAAGGAAGAAATACGATGTTGTTGGTGAAACTTAATTGGAGATTTCACATAGAAAAAGTGTCTCTTTGGTCTCTTGTTTTGAGATCAAAATGTTGCACTTATAGGAGGCTTAATTCTAGAAATGCCAACTACCTCCCTTCCTCTTAAACCTGGTCAACAATGAAGAAAGGGGCAAAAACCTTTAGGCACGGTATTAAATGGACAATAGGGAGGAATAGTGTTTGATTCCTGGACTCCTAATGGCCCAATCTCCTTGGTGGATTATGATCTGAGGATACAAGACATTCTCAGGGATGGCAGGTGGGACTGGAATCGCCTATCTTTTGAGATGCTCCAAAGCATTAAGGACATCATTTACGCTACTCCTTATGCCTTGGCTTCAGAGAAGGGAGATAGTTTAGCTTTGGTAGGATCTCCTCAAGGCAACTTTGACCTAAAAGATGCTTACAAGCTTGCCATGAGAGAAGAACTAGCTAAAGACTTTTCGAATAAGTGGATTTGGAAGGTTAATGTTCTCCCAAGAATTCAGACCTTCATCTGGCAATGTAGCCACAATAGCATTAGGGTGAGGGAGTGTTTGGTGAAAAGAGGGGCGACAGAGGAGGCGTCGTGCCCATTATGCAATAGTGAGTTTGAAAGCATCCTCCATGCCTTGTGTGATTATAGAAAGACCAAACCTATTTGGATCTAGCTAGGTGTTAGGTGGTCGGATCCAGTTTTCTGGTCTAATAATCTTCAAGAGTGGCTTGAAACAAATGGAAACAAGGCAAGCAACACACCCACTTGAGCCCCTCCTTGGAATATTGTCTATTTCTTTGCCATTTGGATCGTTTGGAAGAGTAGAAATCAAGTGGTGTTTAGTGGAAAAAACTGAAACCTAAGGCTAGCAACGAAGATCATCAACCGCACCACGAAATTTAGTTATTGTGCTTCATTCCCAGTAAGATCTAGGAGTTTGTTGTTGAAGCAGATCAGATGAGGGCAAACCCCAAGTGGGGTGGATAAAGCTAAACACTGACGGGTCCGTAGATGGGAGCATGGGTAAGGCGAGTTGTGGCGGTATTCTCAAAGATGAAAATGAATAGTGGATCTCGGGATTTTCTAGAAGAATTGAGAATACTAATAGTTTCGTTACCAAATTATTGGGTCTTCAGGATGGGCTTCTTGTCTGTTGCAACAAAAACTTTAATTTTAATTTTATAGAAATAGAATTAGATGCTAAAGCTATAGTTGATGTTTTGCATAGCCCGAACTATGAGAATAATATTGTATCTCCTATTTTGAATGATTGCAGGCAGTTGTTGGCCCGCATCCCTCAGGCTTGGTTTAAGCACTATTACCGTGAAACTAATCGCTGTGCTGATAAGCTTGCCAAGATAGGGTTAAGCCAATTCAAGAGTTAGATTTTATTTTGTATGATAGTCCGCCTGTGGATTTGTTTCCTTTTTATGAGGATGATCTCAATAGATTGTACTTAAACAGGCTTTGTCTTGATACTCATTCTCTTCTTTAGTTTTATGCTATCTCCATTTTTCACTAGAAAAAAAAAAAAGAACATAGACTTTCATTCTTCTATTCCTATTATTATAACTGTGGAATTATCAAAAAAAAAAAAAAAAAAAAAGAATATAAGAGAGATATCCTTCCTAGCATCTTCTGATCTCGAAAGCTGCCAAAACCATTAAAGTTCTATGTCGTACATGCGACATGTGACCCTTCACATTTGTGTTGTGGCCCTAGCGAATGCACTAGGGACAGAAATGCAAGGACCATGAGTTGAGTAATGGCTGACTTCAACTGTGCCAAGAAGATAGATCGCTGTTAAGGAAACAGTGCAAAGATAAAAAGATCTCCTGGAAAGAATTGTTGATATCTTTGTGTTAGTGGATAAATTTTATAGAAGAGGATCATTCCCATCCGCCATTTTCATGCTTTATTGGCAATAGAAATTAGAAAGAGACTGCTGCTATAGTGCAAGAGCTTTTCAAATTGAAAATGTCTCTTTTGGTTTTGTAGTGTGGTGCTTTTGCTTGATGCAAGTTGAGTTGACACAGTTCTTTTCATTTTATTTCTTACACTTAATCATACTTATACATATCGGATGCAACAGCAAAGCAGGCATGCGTGACAGAAATTTGATGAAGCGCTTTCATGGGGAATATTGAAAATGACTTGACTAATTGACTGCCACATGCACAACTAGAGCTTTGTATATGTATGAAAGACCCTACCCCCAAAGCCTCACTATCTATATCTAATATCTATCTGATGAACAAGAATGTCAAGATAATATTTGAAGAAAAAATAATAATAATTTCAAAGACACTGTCAATTAGTGGGTTAGAGAAAAATCAGTTCCACCAAATGCCAAGTAGAAATTCCATGTGTATATCAGCTTTACGATGGAACTCAAATGTATATATGATCATTGTAAAAATGATGATCTTAGTAGTTGGTGTGTAATGATGTTGGCTCGCAAGTACTGGTGCCACACTTTTATAGTTACACTTATGCTACAAGTGTTTTCGGTGCCAGGTTATAAATTTTAATGCAGGGCTATACTGAAGATTATTTGTATTCGGCTATACATGTAGGGAGCCATACTTTTCAAATAATTACAAAATCTAACTAGATTTTTGTCACGTTGTCCACTTATAATTAATTAGAGAAATACACTATATATATATTATAATTAGAGAAACACACTATATATATATATATATATAATAAAGCTTTTGAAACCACACATTTTTACATGTTATATTCTATTATATTTTTTAATTAAATTTAAATTTTATTCTATATGTTATTTTATAATATAAAATGTTATTTAAATTTGAAATCACACAATTTTATATGTTATTTTATAATTATGGTACATTAATTTTTTAAAAGAGTAATTTAATATACAAATACAATTATTAAAATGTCTAAAATCATGTTATGTTAAACTTTTGTGTGAATGAATATTGCATGGCGTACTGACTTATATATATATATATATATTTGAAAAATGTTATACATATGTCTATGCATAGACTATAATACAGTAGGAGTAGAGACTCGATCCTGAACAAACTCAAAACAGTAATGTTCCTAAACATGGGATGCTTCACAAATGGGGGGGGGGGGGGGGGGGGGGGGGGGGGGGGGCGGAGCAAGTCTTATTCCAACAGCATTGATATATAATGGCCTGCATCATTCCTATTTCTAAGATTTGATACTTTCAGCATATTTCTGTACATCTCTATCAATCAATATGTAATTTAGAGGAAATATGGCCGTCTTTATTATCATATTGATCTTATGAACATGTGTTTTAAGAGCACACAATAGTATATTATTTTTAAATAATTTTATTAAGAATTAAAAAAATTAATAATTTATTCAATTTTCGATAAATTTCTTTCAAAAATCGATTTGTTAAAAGACCCTTATTTATTTATTTTTTGAGAACTTAACGGGCCCTTATTATACTACCTGTTTTTCTTTTTCTTTAATTTTTTTACCAATCACAGTTATACATAGTTGCATGGTCCATATAACGTCCGACAGAAAGATTTTGATTATCCTCTGACTGATGTGCCATTGATGTCTGCCATCGATGGCTCAGTTTCTTAGTTGAATATTCGGTTAGTGGGTCTCATAGTTCAAGACCCTTAGTAATTGCAACTCTTAAACATAAAACCCCAAAATACCTATAAACTCAAAGTGGATTTTTGAAGTTGACTGAAGTTAAAATGTGACTGGCGATAAAGCAGCATGTGGATACTGTATGGATAACAAATTCTAGGCGGAGTACTGATGGAACATGTTGACATGTGTGTGTCAAAGCTTGACGTTTAGGTTTAGTACTGTAGGGACGATCGGTCATATGTACACCTGGTCCAAAGAGTTCTTTTAGTATCCCAATTTTTATATTATAACCTTTTTAACGTCTTTTTATAAGATAAATTGTGATAAATTGTATATTACTTAACATCAATCACTTCTTTTCTTTCTACTATTCATAGTTAATTAACCACATATTAGAAGATTTTTGCACAATGGTGAAATTTCCAATATAGAAGGCCAACGGGGGAGAGAATATTATAGTTGAAAAAAATAATACATTAAGGGTTTGTTTGGTCTCTAAGTTCAAACTCACATTTTTATATTTTAAACAATATTACATATATTTTTATATACTTTTTCATCCATACGTATTTTAAAAAACTACATAAATCCCATCTCAAACTATAAAAATCTCATTTCAAACTACTCTACTAAATGCCCCCTAATATCTGATATTTCTAAAACCTATCCATATTTCCATGTCAATATAAAAAAAAAGTAGTCATTAATAATAGCGATGCGGCACAGTGAAAGGGAATATGATTATCTCCATTTAAATTTTTTTTTTCATTCATTTTATAATTTAGATTTTATTTTTTTATTTAATAGTATATAGACTATTATGTCATTAAAAGTTTTAAAGGATTCAGTAGATTATATAAACAATTTTAGATTTGTAGAATCTAACCCCTAGATCAAGAAATGGGCAAAATGGACGAGGGAAGGGTTGCAAAGGGGCCATGGGCCCCTTAGCTTGCCTTTTAATTTCATCCCTCCTTTTACTTCAAAAATTATAAAATAGGTGTTAATTTACTTAATGACCCTTAGGATATTAAGAATAATTATATTATTATGACCTATTCAAAGGCCTAGAATGTCATTTAGGTACATTTTAATATTACTCTTTATATCTAACCCAAATAAGGTGCATATAAAACATATGACTACAAAAATAGATTAGAAAATCTCTTTGAAAACAAAAGCCTAAACTTTTGAAGAACACTAATTTCTTAAGTTGATTGTATTAACTAGTTTATAAAATTTAATATTCATGTCTCAAGGTATAAGTAAATATTGGAAAACCATGTCAATGATGCATATTTTAAGGGAAAATTTGTTTAAGATTTATATATCACTATCACGTCATCTATCTTGAATGTTAAATTGTAAACCACTTAAAAAGGCTCAAAGAGTTGAACCAAGAGAAATACATATACATATACACACACACACACACACACACACACATACACACACACACACACACACACACACACACACATATATATATATATATATGTATATGTATATGTATTTCTCTTGGTTCAACTCTTTGAGCATTTGCCTTCCTATATCATGATCTTTAATTTAGACCCAAAAACAAAATTTAACCATTAAGATTATCAAAACAAAGTTTTTAGAATAAAATGAAAAAAGGATTTAAGTGATTGCTTAAGTGTGCATGTAGAAAGTTTTTTTTTTTTTTTTAATTTATAATAAGAATCATATAGAAAGATAGTTTGCTAGAAAATTTAGTATAGCATCACTATATATGATTTTAGTAACATAAAAGAATAAGGAACACAACTTTTTTTAGTCAAAGGACTCAAAGCTGATTTTTAGGAAAATATTTTTTTGAGTTGTAGAAAGATAATTTTGATATAAAATTTACTATAAATGAAAAAAATAACATATATATATATATATTTTATTTTTTGAGAAAAATATGTTAGATCATGTACACAAACATACTTTACACGTATATACATATATTTAGCCCTCCAAAAAGTTGGTTTTTCTTCATATATAAATATATACACACACACACTAGCCTCTGACCACGTGCGTGCTCAGAGGCTTTTCTATTTTTTTTGTAAAAGTTAATAATTTGAATCTATTATAATCTGAGATTACTACATTTTTTAATTACGAAAAAATCTAGGGGTGTGATGCAAATTATAATGGATGCAAATTATTAACCTTTACAAAAAAAAAAAAAAAAAAAAAATAGAAGAGCAATTTGAAAACCATCAGGAGAGTGGTCCTGTTTTGAAGGTAACGTTTTAGTGAGAGTTAAAGATGTATCTACTTATCAAAAAAAAAAAAATGTATATATCTATTTAGTTTAGTTTTTATTTATTTATTTATTTTTGATAACTATATTTAGTTTTGTTTTTGGATAAACATGTGGTGTTTTTTTTTAAGGAAAAAAACAGCAGCAACGTGGGTTGTTTAACTTATTTTTCTGTGTTCCATCTAAAAAAAAAACTTAATTTTCTATTTAAAAAAAATAAACGTATAATTACTTTGAAGAAGTAGATTAGTGGAAGAGTGTTTCTATTTTGTAGGCAATGTTTTAGTGCAAGTTAGACATGCATTTTTATTAAACTATTCTTTAGTTTTGTTTTTACTTAAATCTAGGGGTGTAAGGGTATTTTGGAATAAAAAAAATCCGGTTCAAACAGAAGAAACCCTTTAAATAATAGTATAGATATATCATCCCCTCTCCCCAAGGAAATTTTTGCCTTCACCACTGATTAGTAAGAAATAAAAAGAAGATGAGATAGTTAAAGAAATTATTAAATTATAAGCATACTAACAATAAATTATAAAAAAGGAAAATATAATAATATAGAGAATTAACATAGTTTATTATTAATGATTTATATCCATCGTATTCCATTCCAAAATAGAGTGATGTTTATTATATACTACTTGTTGGACACATCTTCACACTCGTGAAAATTGTACTAAAAACATGATTTGAAGTTACGATTTTCAAACTGAAGATCATGACTTCAATCATGGTTTTAGTACAATTTTTAGGTGGTGCAACAAGTATTTTCCATCCAAAATAACTAAATCTCTACCACTCAATCTTGTATGTTATATTAATTTGAAATAGATATATTTCATGCTTTAGATCAAATAATATAAATTTAAAGATGTATCTATGGTCATGTTACTGTTAAATTAAATAAAATTTTAATTATGAAATGTACTCAATTCCAATCCATGTATGATTAAGTTGTTCTGGCATTCTCAAAGCTAATGACTGCATAACAATTTTTCAATGAATCCTTATTTTATTATACTTTGTTATCAAATATAAAGTTCTTTTTTTTTTTTTTTTTTTGAGAAGAATATCAAATATAAAGTAAAATACGATAGACCCATTTAATTAGAGTGAAAATTGAAACATAAACTTACTTTTACTTTATAATCAGTAACTGATCTGATTTACCTCATACAAGTTTAACATAGCGCAATTAGCATTGCAAAATCCAGGACATATAGCTTGAACCGAAGAACCATGAAAGCTAATACCATGAAAATTCTCTTTTCCAATTCACTTCATCATTGCTGAAATAAAACCCATCCTCTCTCACCAACCAAGAGCACTTCCTAAGAGGACCACAGCGATAAATATCCCTGGGAACCTTAAACGCATCAAAACTCTTCCTCTTTCGGTCCCATTTCATGGTGCATAAGAAATGAGTGGTGCCCCATAAGTTGGTCCTGAGACTCCAGCTGAAGTCGTCGTGCTCTTGGAGTGCACGTCCTCCGAGATCACTGTCTTTGGATGCACACCAAATCACCAAAGGAAGCGAGTCGTTGTTTGTGAAGCCATTGACCACACGAACGTCAAATTCCCTGCCTTGTAACTGGTCAGGTTGTAATATTAGCATGAAAACAACCAACAATGCAATTGCGAAGGAGAAAGGAAGCATAAGTCTGATGGAAATCTTCATGTTGTTGGGGTGATAGTGCAATGATAGTGGTGTTCCCACTTTTGAGAATGCATATTATATAAAGCAATAACATTTCTACCTTTTTTTTTTTTTTTTTTTTTTAATTTTTTATTTTTAGAAGAAATAACATTTGTACTTCATGTGCAACTTTAGGAAAATTATGTGCTCCCGAAGCACAGTAATTTAGTGTCCCACCTCACATATTTATAGTAGATCGTAATATCAATTTAACTAGTGAAATGTATCATAGATGTAAGAGGAGTAAATACCATGGTACCGTGTTTTGAGAGGATTAAGAATGGAACTAGGATTCAAACTTAGGGGAAGCCAAAGCTCTTTGTTCAAGAATTTTAGAAAGTTGGAATATTAATATTAGAGATTGACAACGATGCATTATTAGCATTAATTTTTTAATTTTTTATTTTTTTAAAAATCAATAATAGATATTTATAATTAGGAGTTCTGTAAGTTAACTGACACGTCTTGATATATTCAAGGTCTGAGGTTAGACTAATTCTTTATTCTATCCATATTATAATTTTTATTTTTAAAATTTATTTATTCTTTTCACATAATTCTATACCTAATACCTTCATAATGCTATATAAAAGATTCTAAAAAAATAAATACAAAAACTATAGTTAGAAGTTCAAATCCATGAGTATTACACTAATAAAACAACTAAAATAATGGTTAATCAACATCATGCACTAATATTCAGTGAAAAAAAGGGTGAGACAATTATTGGTGTCTTGGTTAAAGAATTTTTAATTTTTAATTACTTGGATAAGGTTGAGGTAGCATAAAGATGCGAGATCTTTTCCTTAAAAAAATTTTCATTTTGAAAAAGTAGTAAAAGAAAGAAAAAGAGGTTTGTTAAAGAATCACATGATAATGAACGGTAATTTTGAGTCTTCAACTATGTAAATAATAAAGCTTTTCCCATCACTACATTAATTTAGCTAAGGCACAAAGTTTATTACCAATAGAATAATCACACACATGTTCTAGTGGCAGTTTAGGTAAGGCACAAAACAGTTGATTGTTGTTTCACACGTGTATTATGGTTTTGAAACCCAGACCGTTCATTGTGATGGAAAAATATAACATGCTTGTATTGCATCAGAGTAAATGCAGCGAAAAAAAAAAAATGGATCTACTTCATTTATAAAAGTTAACATGTACTATATAAGTTTCAGAATTTTCAGAATAAGAGTAAAAGAAGTGTACCTTAATGACGGTGAATTTCAAAAGTAAATTTTTAGCAGAAGCACTTGGGAATAAAACTTTTGTTGTTTCAATCTTCACTCCATTGTGATTCACTATTGCATCAGAGTAAATGCAGCAAAAAAAAAAAATGTGTACTATATAAGTTTCTCTGTACCTTGGAATCAGTTCCAAAAGGAGAATGTCTAAAAGTGTCTAACACTTTTTACACCATTTCACAAGAGTGTTCATACAATTCTCTCCAAAAAATTATGTATATTTCTCCCTTTGTATCTAACTGATTATCTAACTGGGTTGGCCTTTTGGGCCTTTCTAATTGGGCTTAAGTGTGTAGCTTGGAGTGGGACAAAAAGGGACTAATAAGACACTAGCTCCAATGGGCTTTGGGCTTTTCTGTCAACTCTTGACAAGTCCAAAGTTACCATTAACTATATTTAATACCACTATATAAATATAGTTGCACTTTAGGTCTTGTTAATAAATTATATCCCAAGACTTTATTATACATGCAACCTCTTCATAAAATATTCATAGTAATACAAAGTCATTAAAATAGACTGCCACTTTGTATATTACTACATCTTAATTCCTTGAGTACCCGGTTTAATCCTTTAAGTTATTCATCATATATTTATGAAATCCAATTCCATAAATATATATACTTTAGTAACTCCTTACTAAAGTGGTTAGACCTAACTCTCTGAATAACAAACCCATTAACTTATCTTAAGGGAATATTTTGTGTCTCCGTTAAGAGACTATGAATTCCATCTTAAGAATATATGTTCCATCAACACTAAATGTAGTTGCCCGACATACTGAGATTTTGACCGTAACTATAGATCTCACTCCTGATATATCAAAGCAACCTATACTTCATGATCAGGTTCATTATTCTCTCAGGATTAAGAGTTCATGCAAATATAAGTCGTGAGTTTATTATTCAATTGACAGTCATTAGGAGAATAATAAATCCCACATCGGTTCAGTTCAATATGTCTTAACTCTTAAAACATATCAACATACCAACTAGAAATCTCCATTTCCATGATCAAGACAAATTATCTTAGTTGATATGTTATAGTCTTCGCAGATGAAATGCCCAATTTCTTCACTGACTACGAACTATAATTCTGAGTTTACAAAGAACTTGTGATTTATATCTTCTGTGACTAAATCACATAAATCACATACTATGCATCTCATGGACTATATGATAATGTCCCAATATTCATGTTTCTATTATTTTCAAATAATAATAAAACAATTTTATTAATCACAACATTAATTCATACATAATAAAATATATAACATCATACAATAGGATTTAAGGGCACATATCCTAACACATTGAACCGTAAAAGGGAGAGGTTCAAGGTTTTTAAAGTCGAACCGAGATTGAACTGAGGTCAAACCGTGATGACGTCATAATTAATTTAATAATTATTTTAAATATATATAAATATTAAATTAGTAAAAAGTAAAAAAATTAACTAAAATAGCCCAATTAAAACTATAAATCCATATTTTAACTAAGTCTAATATATCCATCTTAAGCCCAAATATGAAATATCTATCCAATAATAATAATAACAATTTTTTTATAAAAAGAAAATTAAAAGCATCAATTTGTACCGGCACAAGTGGACAAAAGAGGATGATATGATGTGTCATCATATCATGTGGGGCTCAAGGTTTTGTAAGAAACAAAGTCTCAGAATTGTCTTTCCAATTTTCATTTTCCAAAGCCCACGTGACTAGCTCACAACCCTAAAAAAGCACTACAAACAAAAGCAGATGAAATTAAAGGAAGAGAGAAGAAGAAGTCATAAATGGCTCTAGAAGGTAGAAGTTGAAAGAACAAGAAGATCAAGAAGAAGGAGAAGCTGGGATCTAGCTAAAATAAGAAACAAACCTAAGAAGATATAAAATAGTGGGTAGTAACGTAGCTCTATTTTATTTTTTCTCTTTTTTGATTTCTTTTTACTTTTATTCAAATTCTTTACTAGCAGATATTTTTTTTTCCCCAACCAAAATCAAGTAAATATTCTGGTATGATGCCATTTAAGGCTTTAATTTTTTTAAAAAGGGAACTATGAGAACTGCGAGAACCATTCATGGTTCTCAGAACTGTGAGGTCCGACCGCAGTTCGCACGTGTCCCAGCTTTTTTTCCATAGAGAGGTTTTTGAGGCTAAAAAAACCACAAAAATGAGAGGTTCACGGTTTTTTCGGTCAGACCATACGGTCCAGTCCAGGTTTCAAAACCAAGACGTGTATTGCATTTATGTATGCAAGCGAAGTGTGTCCCAAAGGTAATAAAACATTAAAAATTAATAAAATTCTATCATTAAAAAAAAAAAAAAAAATTTTCCACGGGTTGTGTTAATGAGTAGCAGCTCTTTAAAAAAATAAATTTTTTTTTCATGGGTTGAGTTAAAGACACCAACTGATCCAAGTTAGTAGTGACACTAATTGGTGTGTGGATGGAGTGATTAGTAGCATAAAAGTTGTCTCTGTGACTATGGGATGGAGTCATTTGAAAGGGACAAAGTGCTCTCAAATTAAAGGTAAAAATTGGGTAAAGATTTTTGGGTTTTTGTGATTTTTTTTGCTAGAATTTATAATTGATTTGTTATAATTTTTTTTTTTTTTTACATAGATTGTGTCCAAAGATTTTTTTTATTATCTGAATATATGAATTGTTTTGTAGATTTTCCTTGTTGTCCGGATTTGTAAATTGTTCAAATGTTTAGCTAAATGTTTTTCTTGATATTCTTGAGACAACCAGACAAGGGATGATTTGATAATTTTTTTCATTTTTGGTTTCATGGGTTAGTTTGTAAATTGTTTGGGAGAGGGGGGGGGGGGTGCAAGTATATTAATTTTAGAGCCAAAAATAAATTTTTTATGATAATATATATACAAGGGAATTTGTTTTTCAAAGGTCGGGGGGGGGGGGGGGCATGGCCCCCTTTAGCCCCTAGGTAGTTTTGTCCCTGGGGAGGATGTATTACTTACTCCAAATCTATATGTTATTTGTAAATATTATTTATATATGTGTGCACACATTAAAGTGTAGATTATTTGTATTTTAACAAAAGGGGAAAAAGTGTAATATTTGTATGTTACTTTTAAATCAATTAACTCTCTTTTTTTGGTAGATTTGGGGCATTACATAACAAATTTCATCTCATTCCTTTATTATTATTATTTAAATTTGGGCTATTGCACATGCAATTACCATCTTTATGTGATATGTAATAGCTAATAGGGTAAAAAATATAAGGTTAAGAAAGATTTTTTCCTATTAGTTTTAACAACTCACATGAGGTGATAATTAAATGGTACATAGTTCTAGCTATTGTACTAGATCTCAACTCCTTTTTTTTCTTCATTTAATAAACTACTTATTAAAAAAAATCAAGTATCATGAATATGCATGAGCAATGAATTATAAAGAATATTTTGGTTACACAACTTTGGTAGGCTCCTAATTTCTTTCTACAATGATAACCCAAGCAATCCACACGAAATTTCAACAAAATATGATTTCTTTTGCTTTTTATTTTTTTAATAAATATAAATTATGATAATTGTTAATAGACATTTATCATGACTGTGTCTATTGTTAATTGAATTAAGTTTTTATGGTGATTGTGTTTGTATATTCTATATATTCTTCCATAGTACCATTTAAAGAAAACATGATGTGTCAAAATTTTAATAGAGAGATTAAATATAGAATAAAATTTAAATTCAATTATTTTTAAAAAATAACTCAATTAAAAATACATTAAAATAATGATATGTAGCCTATAGTCTTGTAACTCAATTGACAACTTTTAATATTTTACCACTGCGCACCCTTGGTTCGGTGGTCACTCCACAAGTATAAAAACTTGTGAGGTGTGGGGGGCAAGGGCCGGGGTTCAAGTCTTCAGGAGAGAGTTTCATACATATTTACACTTAGATTAAGTTAGAGTAGAATTTTATCTTGTATATAAAATAAAATAAAATAAAGGCATCTAGGGTTCCATTCCCCCAACACCAACTATTAATATATTAGAAACAAATACTTGTAAAATTGTGAGAATTCAAAAGCTTAAGTGGACGCTTGAGTCTACGTATGTGTATTAGAGTCGCCACCAACCATTAGTTTTTTAGGTGTGATTAGTCATTTATGTCTAATCCATTTATTACCTAATTAACTAAGGATTTTCCCAAAGGTTCTTAAGATAAAGGGTATGGCAAATGTCTTGAACCAAAAATATGGACTTAGAAGTTTGATTATGTATAAGGAAGGTGTTAGGCATCCCACAATGCCTATCCTAAGATGATAACTTATTTTGATTGTATTATTAATTTTAATCATTTGAAATATAACTCTTATATTTGATTATTTGGCTTTTGGGAAAAAGGTGTGAATTCTAACAATTAATTTAATATTATATTTGGCTTTTGGGAAAAAAAATGTGCATTCAATTTTTATATTATATACATGACATGTGAATCAAGATATATACACAACTAACATATAGGATAATATATATCTTACATGTGAGATAGGTATTTGATAACGCCTTAAAATATATACTTGTTATATATTTATGTGGGCATCATCTCCTTATTACTATGATTAATTTGTATAATTAAGTCATGCTTTGCATTAGTCTCTATTATTTATCTTTACATAATTTCTTGAATAAGATGTCATTCATTATGTGTAATTTTCTACTTTCAGAAAATCATGTGAAAAAGATGAGTTTATAAGAGTCTGTGAGAGACTGGAGGCCAGACTAGAATTAAAGAGGAGCTAAAGGACCATGCTTAAATGTTTAAGGAGGTGTAGCTGAAGTGCTTGGGTCGTCTACCATGTTTGAAAGCTTCAAATAAGAAACGAAATTAAAGAGGCAGAATCTGAAAAGGAAAAATTAGATTTGAGCACTAATTAGTATCCCTCTCATCAAAAATCCAAATTGACACAAAGCTAGATGGGTTGGAACCGTGACTTAAATATCTACAACTTTCCAGTTTTGAGTTTTTTGAAATTCTCAATTTTTGAAGCCTGAAATTAACTTACAGGTTACTGCTGTAAACTTTTACAAAAAATAAAATAGTAAAAGTTTTATTTTTTTTGGACACTTTTTACATTAGGGTTTTGAAGGAAGGCTGTGTAGAACGAATTGGGCAAAGAAAACATTGTATTTTCCTTTCTCTAATGGTAGACTAAACTCTTTACTAAGGCTAGGGGTTATGTTTCTTATATACGGTATAAATATTCAATATGATTCTTTCTAGGATTTTATCAACAACATATTTGATTGTTCAATTAAATTTCTTTTGATGTATTAGTTCTTCAATACTTTCAATAAGTTCAATCATGTTTTTCTTATTAGTTAGATGAATTTCTAATAGTTTCAAATAGGAACCAGATTTTAAAGTGAATGGGTTTTTTTGAAAATTTTTCTAACCGCATTATTAATCTAGGTTATCATACATTCTTGAATTGTCTCAATTCAACCAAATCATAAGTATTCAATTTTTTTAAAAACAGTCAATTATGAAATATATAATTTCTTAGATCTCAAAGAATTTCATATTGATATAGGGAAACAATTTGATGCCCTAGTATTTACTTTATTGAATTAAATTAGTTATCGTTGTTATTCTTGTTTACAATTATGAGACAAAAAATATTCTTCAGCTTCACTAAAAGTTTTTTTTTTTTTTTAATTACATTGTTTTTGAATTTACTTCGCTCCTTGTGGTTTGACATCGGTACTCCAAGAATTATATTGCTACGATCTCTTGCACTTGGGAGTGAGCAAGCAATTTTTGTGCTGTTGCTGGGGAGCTGCTGCGTATTCAGAGGCAATTTTTTTTGGAGCAAAGCATAGCTGGTGGAAATTCTTCTATTGGTAACTTCATTCCATTTTTTTCCACTTATTTTGTTTTTATTTTTTTGTTTGTTTTTAATTTATTTTATTTGATTGTGCATTCATTATTGCATGAGTATTTGGGTTAGAAACAAGATAGGCAAATTAAAATTTTTTAAAACTTACTTTGGTAATCTTTTTGACACTCCATCACCATCACCTTCACCTTCTTCGTCAATCATGGGTGATGAAACATGTAATAATCATGAGGAGAATAGAAGAACTATGTATGAACTGTTGCATCCCACAGAAAATTCTGTTCCTTCATGCATCATGTTTCCACCTAATGCACCACATGTAGAACTGAAACAAGGTTTATTAGCTATACTTCCTGACTTTAAGGGACACAAAAATGAAAATCCTTATGTCCATGTTAGAGCTTCTGAAGGGGTAATAAGTAGTTTCTATGCACAAAATGTTATTGAGATTGCTAAGTTATGTTTCCTTCCTTTTTCTCTTAAGGATAAGGCAAGAAGTTGGCTTTACACCTTGAAACTTAGGTCTATAAGTAATTGGGGGGAGATGGCCCAAAAGTTTTTTAAGAAACATTTTCGTCCCCACAAAGTCTAGCAAGTAAAAAGAAGGATAGCTAGTTTTGTCTAGGGAGAAAATGAGACCTTATACGAAGCTTGAGAAAGGTACAAAGATCTTTTCAATTTCTGCCCAACTCATGGGTATGAAGATTGAAGATTAGTTAGCTATTTTTATAAAGGACTTACACCTAGGGACCGACAGTTTGTTCAACTCTCATGCGGAGGGGAATTTTTACAAAAAGAACTCAAAGATGCAATGAATTATCATGATGAGATAGCTGAAAACTCTAACATATGGACTGGACCTAGCTCAATGGACTCCACTGATAGGACTAGAACTAACACTACCACTTCTAGTGGAAGTGTTTTCAAGTTGAGGGAAGATGATAACATGAGTGCAAAAATTAGCATGTTAATTAAAGAAATAGAGGCACTTAAAATGAAAGGAAGAGTTTTAGTGCTGCCTTAAGAGAGGACCCAATGGAGGTGTGTAAAATTTGTCATGAGATAAACCATGCTACAAATGAATGTGTATCACTTTCATCATTCTTGAATGCGCCAGAAGAACAAGTACATGCATTTAATTCGTACTGGCCAAATAATTCTTCATATTCTAACAATATAACCCAAATATGCGAAACCATCCATATTTGAGTTATAAGAGTGACAATGTGTTGAATCCTCTTGCTCCAAGGAATTTTAATTCACCACATGCATCATCATCATCTAGACCTTCCTTGGAGGATGCACTTAGTACTTTCATTCAAAGGCAAAGTGAGCAAAACCAAAAGTTTGAATCCATGCTCACTAGGCTAAATGAAGAGGTAAGAGAGACCAAGAGTCATATAACTAGGCTTACAAATTCATTGAGTGGGATAGAGAGAGAGCTTCCTTCCCAAACTCAACCCAATCCCATCAATCAAAATCTAAAAAATTGGCTCTAAGGATAAACATGAGGAAGTAAAAGTTGTGACCATTTTGAGAAGTGGCAAAAAGATTAATAAAAGTTCTCCTTTAGTAACTAAGAAATTTGTTAGGACATATGTTAAACTTGTTAGAGACATATGTTATGTAAATTGGCTAATTCTTTGACAAAACGCGCTTTACTTGTAATTGAGTAGATCTAGGATGATTTAAGACTTCAAGAAACATGTTGTTCAAGTCAAGTATTAAAGCCATGAAGATTAGACCAAGAAACAAGTGAACAAAAGCTGTTCATTAAAGTTGGACAGAAACTAGATAGATTCTCGACAGATTTTTGATAGAAACATATCTATCGAGATTTAATGAATGCAGCTCGATAGATTCTCGACAAATCGAGAACCTATCGAGATTTACAAAATCAAAATTTCCCAAATTTGATTTTCGGCCTAAGCTGATGTGTATGTGTAGGGTTTTTTTTTTCCTCACAACCCTAGACATATATAAGGCTTATTTTAGAGGCTGTCACAATGTGTATGCACATAGAAAACATATGAAAAAGTGACCGAGTACATTATTCTCTTTATAAGAAGTTACTGCGTCTTTTGTGCCTTAGGGTTTTGTAACCAAGTACTTTTTGGTCTTCATTGTTGATGAAGTGAAGAACTTTGCAGCCAACATCTTCTTCAGGTTGGTGGAGTTAGTCAAGTATTGGGATTCGGGCATCATTGGTTAGTCACGTACTGGGATTCATGCAAAAGGGTCGCATTTATATATTGAAGAGTTCAGAGGTTTTGAAGCAGTAGAAGGTTTCTGCTGTAAGTTCATTTACGGGGATTGTAGAGTCTAGGGACAAAAGTTTTGTACTAGATCTGAAACTTCTCTTTACTATAGTGAATTTCTTTTTGGAAAAGTTTCCTCTCAGGTTATTCTAACTATGAAACTAGTATGTTTCATTGGTTTTCTTAGGTCATTATATCTTATCTTATTTATTATTTCGTTGTGCATGATATTGACATGATATTGATGTTTGTTTGTTTTAACAAGGTTTATTCTTAATAAATCTAATTAATAACTTGGGATTAAATCTTGTTAATTTTATCAACCAATGTCTAAATTTTCTAACAAGTGGTATCAGAGCAGGTACACTCTGATTGTATTAATTTCTTGAGTGTGATCCTTGACCCTTGTTGTCGTGGATCATGGACAATCTCTTTTGTTTCCTTCCTTATTTGATGACACTAATTATGCGTATTGGAAAGTTCGTATGAAAGTTTTTTTGCAGGCTCTTGGTGAACAAGTATGGCAAGATGTTGAAGTTGGCTGGATTAAGCCAAGGGAAGCACTAGTGGATTGGGATGAAGCAACAATCAAAGTGGAAAATTTCAGTAGTAGGGCCTTGAATGCTTTGTTTTGGGGGGTGACCAATGAGGAATTCAAGAAAATATCATTTACAGAAGTTGCCAAAGAAGCATGGACCATTTTTGAGACCACCTATGAAGGTACCAAGACAGTAAAGACTATGAAGCTTCAAAGACTCTAAAGCTTCAAAGACTCACTAGTGGTTTTAAAGAAATAAGGATGGAGGAGGATGAGACCTTTGATGAGTTCAATGCTAAACTCGAAGATATTGTGAATTCTGCCTTTAACCTTGGAGAATCTATAGCAGAATCCAAAATTGTTTAGGAAAATCCTTACGTCCTTACTTGAAAGATTTCATGCCAAGATCATTGCCATATAAGAAGTGAATGACATTGATCAAATTCCTTTGACTGAGCTTGTAGGGAACCTTTAAACCTATGAGATGGGTTTAAGTTTTATGGGAAAAGGTGGAAAGAGTAGAAACATGGCTCTTAAGGATATAGAGGAAGAGATTGATTACTCTGAAGATGAAGATGAAAGTGAAGATGAAGATGAAGATGGAGATGATGATGAGGACAAGGATCTAACCTTCACAACTAATGAGATTATCAAGCTTCTTCAATATAGGAAAAAGGATAAGGACAAACCTCCGAGAAAATCTAAATCCTCTAGGAAGGGCAAGAATGAGAAACTCTTCATCTAATGCCACGAGTGCAAAGGTTTTGGTCATACGAGAATAGAGTGCCAAAACTGTCTTACGAAGGAAAAGACCAAGAAGTTAAAAGATAAAGGGTTGGTTGCTACCTGGAGTGATACTTAGAATGACTCTTCTGCTGAGTATGTGGATGAATGTGGTCACTTTATTGCTTTTGCTACCACAATCAATAAGGTGATTGTGGAGAGTGCTAGTGACAATGAGGATTCTTTTGATGATGAAGTACCCAAGAAGTGGACCCTTCAAGAAGCCTATGAAAAGCTATGCACACAATTTATAAAATCTGAAAAGGCTTCTCATCTTTGTAGAAAAGAGCTTAATGAGGTAAAAACTGAAAGTGCTGAACTGTTATTCAAACTAGATGAGACTACAAGGTTAATTGAGACTATTATTGTGGAGAACACCTTGTTAGAAGAGAATGTCAAGAATCTCAAAGTTGAGCTTAGTTAAGCTAGAACTCAAATGAAGAGGATGTCTAGTGTAAAGCTTGATGAGGTATTAAGTGCTCAAAAGCCTAGTTCTGATAGGACTAGCTTAGGATATGTTGTTTCCTCCGGTCCTTCCTATTCCACGGCTTCTAGATCAGGGATTGTCTTTGTGCCCCAATCTGAGAAAGATGATAAAGGTATGAAATCCAAAACCGATTTGACAAATTCTAAATCCTTTGTTATACCTCACTCTAGGAAGCCTAGTCGTCCTAAAACTGCTTATGTTTGTTACCATTGTGGTATTTCTAGACACATTCGTCCTAATTGCTTTAAGATGTATTCTCAAAAGTAAGTGTCCAAATCATCACAAATTTCCTCTCAAGGAACTACACCTTTGTTTGGAGAGTTATTAAAAGCTTTGACCTTTTTAACTTAACTTTAGGAGAGGTATAAATTCTTCTATGTCCTTTAGTAGACATACTAGGACACGTGCCATTTCACTTCACGGCTAAACACTCATGCTGTGTTTAAGACTTAATTGTCTTTTCTGTTGTCCTCTGTTTTAATTCTTTCTATCTAAAGTAGGACTTTCTTGCTTGATTTCTTATTTGTTATTGGAATATGAATTTGCATCTTTCTTTCATGCTTTCATGCTGTTTGTCTGTTTTTGTTTGGCTGTTTAGTCTTTATTTTGTTTGTTTTTCAAAATAAAAAGAGAAAAATCAGAAATTAAAAAAACAAAAACAGTATGTGTTTTGTGTATATTGACACTTATGTACCTTAGATTGCCATTGAAATAAAGTTTTCTAATATTTGTATCTTTTGTAGCTTAGATGAGCATCTCAATACACAATTAAGTAATTGAGCTTTGTGGCTCGTGTTTGTGATGAGTAAGATTAAGTAATCTTTTGTACTTAACACTCGTATCACTCTTTTTGACGGGAAGGACTAGAAAATCTTAAGAGAAAGGCATAAATAACTGTCACACCACTAAAGCCCGCCAATCATGATATGACATCTGTGTGCTCCGGCATAGCAAAAATGCAATGTTAATGACATCTGTATGCTTCAGCATAGCAAAAGTGTAATGTCAAAAGCTTAACATAATTGGGTATTTTCTTCTCTCTTTTATATGCCCATGTATGGTATGCTTAAAAGAAAAAAATACGCAAAGAAAATAAAAGCAAAAAGAATCAAAATGCTTTACATATGATTGCAAGCGTGACTTCTAGGAGATGTGGGAGTAAGATGTGGGAGTTATAGGATGTACCTCGAAGGTGATAGTCCCCATTAAATAGTTATGATTGTATGTGAGTTAAATTGATTTTCTCATATCTCAAATCGTCATAACTTGTTGACACTTATGCAATCTTGCGATGTTTTTCACACAAAACATGAAAATTCTTTGCTACTTTTGATACATGTGCAGGTACAATGTGATTTGACCGTTACAAGGAATACACGTGTTAATGTATGTTCACTAAACTGTCTTGACTTGTTTTTGAAATATTAAATTGGTTAGACTTGTTTAGTCTGTGTGTGTGTTTTGGATCTTAAATGCTTTACATTCTTCTTGTTGAGAGTGTTTTTGAGAGCTTAACATGTTGATTGGATCTTTCGTTGAGTAGCTTGCTTGATTGCATTCTTTTGTGTGTTTTCTCCTCTTTGAAAAATCTGTTTTTATCAAGCTCGATGACAGGCCACAAACGCATTGACCCTTTGTGATAACTTAGATTAATTAAATTAGCCCAGTTATTAATTAATCAAATTAACATGCAATATCACGTGGTAGCACAAACAAATCACCAAACTAAGTAATGCAGCGGAAATTAAATGACACGGTGATTTGTTTACGAATGGGGAAGACCTTACGGCAAAAACCCCACCGGGTGATTTAAGGTCACCACTCCCGAAACTCCACTATTATCACAACAAGCAGTTACAAGCAAGGAATCCCAAGTACCTTACCAACCTACAGTTGAACTCTTACCCCAATACCCAATTAGACTTGTTCTGTAGTGACAGTTTCTCCTTTCAATGCACGGCTCCCAAGTACGTGACTAACCAGATGCGCAAATCCCAGTACGTGACTTCAAACACCAACTAGAGAGAGAAAGTTGTTGGCTACAAAGTTCTTCAAATCATCAGAGATGAACTTAGGCACGAACTTTTTCTTTCAGATCACAAATTGCATGAACAAGAAGTTCTGAATGAATGTGCAACTTGCATCCACTTTTACAGCCCTTAAAATAATCCTTTTATATGTCTAGGGTTAGGAGAAAAGAAGTCCCAAAGACAAATTCACGGATTGGACTTGAAACAGAACTGGAAATCTGTTTTCTTTAATTCTCGACAGATAGAGGTGTCAAGAGGTGTCGAGAAGCTGTCGAGGCTCGGGGCAAAACAGCTTCTTAAGGCTCGATAGATGCATGTGTCGAGGTATGTGTCAAGCTTTAAAAATTGGCACTTCCTTGCTTGTTTCTTGGACAGACTTTGACGGCTTCAACATTTAATCTTGAACCCAAGTTTCTTGAAGTGTTTAACACATCCTAAATCTACCCAATTACAAGTAAAGTGAGTTTTGTCTAAGGATAAGCCAATTACATAAAATAGCGACATATGTTCACAGACTTGAACTACATATGTCCTAACACTCGACAACTTCTGGACACTTCTTGACAACTAAACTATCTGTTGAGCTTCTTGATCTTTCTTTCTCGATAGAAGTTAACGTAATCTTGATTCATCGAAGTTTGTGAGTATTTGTCTTAATAGCTCCTCAACAGATTCTCGATCCATCAAGAAAGTCACCGTGTGCTTGATAGATGCTCGATAGCTGTTCGATCCATCAAGGTTGGTTTCATCTCGATAGCTGCTTGATAGCTTCTCAATCTGTCGGGATCCTCTAGCATGCATTATTTCTCACATGTTTTGCATCTTTCTATTATCTTGTCATCCATAGCATTTTGTTTCATTACATTCATGCATTTATATGGACTCTTTGTGCCCCCTTGATCATCTTTGATCATCATTTTGTTTCTCAAGTGAAGCTTTATAGCTTCTTGTACTCTTTGTCAATCATGACAAAAAAGTGGGAGAAAATGTGGTTTCTTTTAAAGATTATACATGTTAGGGGGAGAAATACATGCATTTGTAAGGGGGAGTTGTGTTTCATTTTGATAGGGGGAGTGTTTACCTCCTTGTTGTTGTAGGAGCTTCTTTTAACTTCTTGTACACTGGTCTTGTGACCATTGTTACATACATTGTGGTTATCTTTGATATATATATATATATATATATGATGTATGTCTTCTTCACCTATCTCTACATGTGTTGTTTCTTTTTTCTCTTAATACACATGCTTTTTATTGTATGCAATCTTTTATTTATGTTTCACACTAAGATGCCGTGATGAGTTTTGTTTAAAGTGTTTCATATATACAAGTTGTCGAAGTCTTTCTTGCCATGAATTCTCTTCTTGCAAAATTTTTCAAGAGTTTGTGTTAGGATAGATTTTATTGTATTCAACAAGTGAGTATGAGTTGAGTGATTTATGACTTCTCTCATATGTTCATTTGTTTGTTGTGGTTTTGTCATGGATTGCCAAAGGAGGAGATTGTTCAGGACATATTTTATGTAATTGGATAATCTTTTGACAAAAGGCACTTTACTTGTAATTGGGTAGATTTAAGATGGCTTTTGTACTTCAAGAAACATGTTGTTCAATCCAAGTATTAAAGCCATGAAGATTAGACCAAGAAACAAGTGAAGAAAAGTTGTTCAATAAAGCTGGACAGATTCTTGACAGCTGTCGACAGATAATATCTATCAAGGATTAATGAATCTAGAGAGATAGCTCGACAGATATATCTATCGAGGTCTTGACAAATATCTTAACAGCTGTATCTATCAAGATCTATGAAATCAGAATTTCTAGATTTGATTTTCGGCCCATGCTAATATGTTTGTGTAGGGTTTCTTTTCTCACAGCCCTAGACATATATAAGGTTTATTTTAAAGGCCGTCACATATGAGAATACAAGAAGAACACATGCAAAAGGTGACCGATGCCTTATTCTCTCTGAAAGAAGTTACTGCGTCTTTGTGCCTTAGGATTTTGACCAAGTGCTTCTTGATCTTCATTATTAATTAAGTGAAGAAATTTGCAGCCAACAGTCTTCTTCAAGTTGGTGAGTTAGTCATGTACTATGAGACGTGCATCATTAGTTAGTCATGTACTGGGATTCATGAGTAAAATGGTAGCATTCTTACATTGAAGAGTTTAGATGTTCTAAAGAGGTAGAAGGTTTCTATTGTGAGTTCATCTACGAGGATTGTAGAGTCTAGGGACAAAGGTTTTGTACTAGATCTGAAACTTCTCTTTACTATAATGAATTGCTTTTTGGGAAGGTTTCTCCCTAGGTTTTTTATTGTGAAACTAGTTTGTTTCATTGGTTTTCTTGGGTCATCATATCTTGTCTTATTTACTTTTCTGTTATGCACGACATTGACATGATATTGATGCTAGTTTGTTTTAACAAGGTTTATTCATAATCAAACTAATTAACAACTTGGGTTTGAAACTTGTTAATTCTATTAACTGGGGGTCTAAATTTTCCAACAAGTAGTATTAAAGCAGGTACACTCTGATTGGATTAATTTTCTGAGTGTGATCCTTAACCCCCGTTGTCATGGATCGTGGCCAATCTCTTTTGATTCCTCCTCTATTTGATGGCACTAATTATGTATACTGGAAAGTTCATATGAAAGTTTTTTTGTAGGTTCTAGGTGAAAAGTATGGCAAGTTGTTAAAGTTAGTTGGATTAAGCCAAAGGAAGCGCCAGTAGATTGGGATGAAACAACTGTCATAGTGGCAAATTTCAACAGTAGGGCATTGAATGCATTGTTTTGTGGGGTGACCAATGAGGAATTCAATAAAATATCATCCATAGAAGTTGCCAAGGAAGCATGGACCATTCTTGAGACCACCTATGAAGGTACCAAGGTAGTAAAGAATGTGAAGTTTCAAAGGCTCACTAGTAGTTTTGAAGAAATAAGGATAGAGGAGGATGAGAGCTTTGATGAGTTCTATGCTAAACTTAAGGATATTGTGAATTTTGCCTTCAACTTTGGAGAATCTATAGCAGAAGCCAAAATTGTTAGAAAAATCCTTAGATCCTTACCTGAAAGATGCCATGCCAAGATCACTGCCATTGAAGAAGTGAATGACATTGATCAAATTCCTCTGACTGAGCTTTTAGGGAACCGTCAAACCTATGAGATGGAATTAGGTTTAATGGGAAAGGTGGAAAGAGTAGAAACTTAGCTTTTAATGGTATAGAGGAAGAGTGTGATGAATTTAAAGATGAAGTTAAAGATGAGGATGAGGATGAGGATGAGGACTTAACCTTCATAGCTAATGAGATTATCAAGCTTTGTTAATTTAGGAAAAAGGATAAGGTTAAACCTCCTAGGAAATCTAAAGCCTCTAGAAAGGGTAAGAATGAGAAACCCCTTATCCAGTGCTATGAATGCAAAGGTTTTGGTCATTTAAGGATAGAGTATCCAAACAATTTTATTGATAGGCCACAAATGCGTTGACCCCTTGTGATGAATTAAATTGATTAATTAGCCAAGTTATTAATTAATCAAATTAACATGTAAATAGCGTGGTAGCATAAACAAATCACCAATAAACTAAAGTATGCAGCGGAAAATAAATTGACATGGTGATTTATTTACGAATAAGGAAAACCTGCACGGCAAAAACCCTACTAGGTGATTTTAAGGTCACCACTCCCGAAACTCTACTATTATCACAACAAGCAGTTACAAGTAAAGGAATCCCAAGTACCTTACCAACCTATAGTTGAACCCTTACCCTAATACCTGATTGGACTTATTCTGTAGTGACAGTTTCTCCTTTTGATGCATGGCTCCCAAGTACGTGACTAACCAATTTGCGCGGATCCCAATACGCGACTTCAATCACCAACTAGAAAGAGTTGTTGGTTGGAAAGTTCTTCAATTCATCCACACAATGAAGATTAAAAAGATGCTTGGTTACAAAATCCTACGGTGCACATTACACAGCAACTTCTTCACAAGAGATGAACTAGGGCATGAACTTTGACTCAGGTCACAAATTGCTTGAACAAAGGTTTCTCGATGCTTGTGTAACTTGTGTACTTTGACGGCCCTTAAAATAATCCTTTTATATGTCTAGGTTTAGAAGAAAAGAAGTCTCAAAGACACATGTACGGATTGGGATCAAAACAAAACTTAGAATCTGTTTCCCTTAAATCTTGACAGCTAGAGGTGTCGAGGTGCTGTCGAGAAGCTGTTGAGCCTCGGGGCTGAACAACTTCTTAAATCTTGATAGATACAGCTATCGAGCTAGGTGTCGAGCTTTAAAATCTGACACTTCTTCAATTTGAATCTTGGACAACTTGCATGGCTTTAACACTCAATCTTGAAACTTTATTTTTTGAAGTATTAAAATCATCCTAGAGCTACCCAAATACAAGTTGAGTGCGTTTTGTCAAAGGATAAGCCAATTACATAAAAGAACGACATATGTTCAAAAAAACTTGAAACACATATGTCCTAACACTTATAAAGGAAAGACTAAGAATTTAAAAGATAAAGGGTTGGTTGCTACCTGGAGTGATACTGAGGATGACTCTTCCGATGAGTATATGGATGAATGTGGTCACTTTATAAGTTTTGCTGCCACAACTGATAAGGTGATTGTGGAGAGTGCTAGTAATAGTGAGGATTCTTCTGATGATGTACCCATGAAGATGACCTTTCAAGAAGCCTATGATAAGCTATGCACTGAATTTATAAAACCTAAAAAGAATTCTCATCATTGTAGAAAAGAGTTTAGTGAAGTAAAAACTGAAAAAGTTGGTCTGTTAGTCAAACTAGATGAGACTACAAGGTTAGTTGGGACTCTTGTTGTGGAGAACACCTCATTAGAAGAGAAGGTCGAGAATCTTAAGGTTGAGCTTAGTTAAGCAAGAACTCAAATAGAGAGGATGTCTAGTGCAAAGCATGATGAGGCATTGAGTGCTCAAAAGCCTAGTTTTGATAAGACTAACTTAGAATATGTTGTTTCCACCGGCCCTTCCCCTTTCATGACTTCTAGATTAAGGACTGTCTTTGTGCCCCAATTTGAGAAAGGTGATAAAGGTATGAAATCCAAAAATGATTTGGCTAATTCTAAATCCTTTGTTAGACCTCATGTGTGTCATTTATTATGGTATTTCTGGGCAAATTTGTCCCAATTGCTTTAAGTTATACCCTCAAAAGCAAGTGCCCAAATGGTTACAGGTTTCCTCTCAAGGACCTTCACCTTTGTTTGGAGAGTTATTAAGGCCCTGTTTGGATTTTTTTTTTAATAACTCATTATTCTTTACTCAATTTTTGTCATTCATCACTCGTTACTTATAACTCACCACCCATCACTTAAAATACCCAAATTTCCTAACACCCACCGTTTGGCACACTTCACTCAACTTTCATCCCTCAATCTTTCTATTTTTTTGTGGGACTCATTCCTGTAAATCGGTCAGAAGGTCTGTTAAGCCTACCCACGTAACTCATTCCCCCACCATTTTCTGCTTTCTCATTTCCCCTTCACCCCTGTTACTCTCCCAAAACACAAAGCCATTCCCTAGCTAATTAAACCTTTCCTAGGCCTCCTTAAACACCTAAACCCCAATCGCACCTCATCTTCCTCAACCAACAACAATAGCAACAACAACAACAACAACAACAACAACAACAACAACAACAGCAACAACAACAACCCGGAGTTCTAGCACAAGAACTTGTGCTCCCTCATCAGAAAAATCGAGGTGTTTTCTCAACCTAGCGACGCCAACCCAGTCGGCTTCAGCTTCATCGACTTTGCCCCTTCAACCCAGCGGCGCCAATCCATCATTTTCCCTACCGTGCTGAGCTGGACATGGCTGGAGACAATATTCCTCATTCCACTGCCGTGCCATGCCGTGCCAAGATCCCTTATGCTTTTTTTTTTTTGGTTTTTGGTTTGGTTTGATCTGAGATCGGAGTCAGTGACTTCGATATTTGAATCTTCATTCTTCTACTTCTTAAATTTGAGAAGGCTCCGATTTGGATTTCATTTTTTTTTTTCAGTCCAACAATTTTGTTTTATTTTTTTTGGAGATTGTTTGAATTGAAAAGTTTGTGGTTATTGTTTTTGGGTCTCACCAGAAACAAAATCAGCTCACGGAACTGTGCTGAAGGTGCTGATCGAGGGAGAGATGTGCTTCAGTTGTTGCTGTGCTGTGGGTGCGGGAGAAGGAAAAGGGAAAGTGATGAATGAAGTAGTGAAGTGCTGGAGTGAAGTGCTGGGCAGTTGGGAAAGTAAACATAAAAGTACCATTGGGAGCTCAGTGGGTCTACTGCGTTTGCACTGATGTAACCTAACACTGCTATGGTACCCAAAACTTGATGAAAATTAAGCCTATTGCCACTGAGTTAACATAAGTCAAAACTTGAAAATAGCCTACAAGTGTTTTCGAGTTTGTTAACTCAAAAGCCAAAAAACCCAGTTTTGTTAACTGAGTTATCATTCGGAAAAATCAGCCAAACATACTTATACCATGTAGGGCCAACGGTTTTTGGATGACGAGTTAACAAAACTCAGTTTTGTTAACTGAGTTTGGCAAAATCCAAACAGGGCCTAAAAGCTTTAAGCTTTTTAACTCAATTTCAGGAGAATTCTAATTCTTCTATTTCCTTTAGTAGACATACTAGGACACGTGCCTTTTCATTTTCATGACCAAAGACTCGTGCTGTGTGGGTGAGAAAGGAGCCTAAGAATTAATTGTCTTTTTTGTTTAAAATCTACTTTAATTCTTTCTATCTAAGGTAGGACTCATCTTGCTTGATTTCTTATCTGATCTTGGAATCATGCTTTAATGCATCTGCATCAAACTTTCATGCCTTCATGTTGTTTATCCATTTTTGTTTGGTTGTTTAGTCTTTATTTTGTTTGTTTTTTAAAATAAAAAGAGAAAAATCAGAAAAAAAAAATACAAAAGTAGAGTGTGTTTTGTATACATTGGTACTTGTGTACCTTGGATGACCATTGAATCAAAGTTTTATAAACTTTGTATCTTTTGTAGCTTATATGAACATCTCTATGCACAACTAAGCAATGAACTTTGTGGCTCATGTTTGTGATGAGTAAGATTAAGTAATATTTTTTACTTAATTCTCGTATCACTCTTTTTGACGGGAAGGACTAGAAAATCCTAAGAGAGAGTCATAAATAATCATCTCACCACTAAAGCCTACCAATCACGTGCCATCTGTATGCTCCAGCATAGCAAAAGTGCAATGTCAATGACATCTGTATGCTTTGGCATAGCAAAAGTGTAATGTCAAAAGCTTAACATAATTGAGTATTTTCTTCTCTCTCTTATATGCCCGTGCATGGTATGCTTAAAAGAAAAAAATTTTGCAAAGAAAATAAAGGCAAAAAAAATCAAAATGCTTTATGTATGATTTCAAGTGTGTCTTCTAGGAGATGTGGGAGTTATAGGATGTACTTGGAAAGTGATAGTCCCCATTAAGTAGTTATGATTGTGTGTGAGTTAAATTAATTTTCTCATATCTCAAATCGTCATAACTTGTAGACACTTATGCAATCTTGCAATATTTTTCACACATAACATGCAGATTCTTTGCTACTTTTGATACATGTGCAGGTATAATGTGATTTGGCCGTTACAAGGAATACACGTGTTAGTGTATGCTCACTAAACTATCTTCACTTGTTTTTAAAATATAAAATTAGTTAGACTTGTTTAGTGTGTGTGTGTGTTTTGGATCTTAAATGCTTTACATTATTCTTGTTGAGAGTGTTTTTGAGAGCTTAACATTTTGATTAGATCTTTGGTTAAGTAGCTTACTTGATTGCATTCTTTTATGTATTTTTCTCCTCTTTGAAAAATTTGTTTTTATCAAGCTCGACAGCTTCTGGACACCTCTAGACAACTAAGCTATCTATTGAGCTCCTTGATCTTTCTTTCTCAACAGAAGTTAAAGCAATCTTGATACATCGAAGTTTTTGAGAATTTGTCTTGATAGCTTCTCGACAGATTCTCGATCCATTGAGAAAGTTTCTGTTTGCTCAATAGATGTTCGATAGTTGTTTAATCCATCAAGGTTGGCATCTGCTCGATAGCTGCTCGACAGCTTCTCGATTTGTCGAGATCCACTTGCATACATTGTTTTTCACATGTTTTGCATCTTTCTATTATCTTGCATCCATAGCATCTTATTTCATTACATTCATGCATTTATATGGACTCCTTGTGCCCCCTTGGTCATCTTTCATCTTTTTGTTTCTTGGCTGAAGCTTTATAGCTTCTTGTACCCATTGTCAATCATGACAAAAAAGAGAGAGAAAATGTAGTTTCTTTTAAAGATTCTACATGTTAGAGGGAGAAATACATGCCTTTGTAAGGGGGAGTTGTGTTTCATCTTGTTAGGGGCAGTGTTTACCTCCTTGTTGTCATAGGAGCTTATTTTTGCTTCTTGTAAACCGGTCTTATGACCATTGTTACATACATTGTGCTTATCTTTGATATATATATATATATATATATATATATATATATGTGATGTATATCTTCTTCACCTATCTCTACGTGTATTGTTTCTTTTTTCTCTTTATACATATGGTTCTTATTGTATGCAATTTTTTTATTTCTGTTTTGCTCTAAGATGTCGTGATGAGTTTTGTTTAAAGTGTTTCAGAAATTTAGATTGTCAAAGTCTTTCTTGCCATGAATTCTCTTCTTGCAAAGTTTTTCAACAGTTTTTCTTAAGATAGATTTTATTGTATTCAACAAGTGAGTATGAGTTGTGTTATTTATGACTTCTGTCATATGATCATTTGTTTAATGTGGTTTTGTCATGGATTGCCAAAGGGGGAGATTGATTAGGACATATTTCATGTACTTGGCTAATCCTTTGACAAAATGCACTTTACTTATAATTGAGTAGATCTATGATGGGTTTAGTACTTCAAGAAACATATTGTTCAATCCAAGTATTAAAGCCATGAAGATTGGACGAAGAAACAAGTGAAAAGAAGTTGTTCATTAAAGCTGGACAGATTCTCAACAGCTGTCGACAAATAATATCTATCGAGGATTAATGAATCTCGACAGATAGCTTAACAGATATATCCATCGAGGTCTCAACAAATATCTCGACAGTTGTATCTTTCAAGATTTGCGAAATCAGAATTTCTAGATTTGATTTTCGGCCCCATGTTGACATGTATATGTAGGGTTTATTTTCTCATAACCTTGGACATATATAAGGCTTATTTTAAAGGCCATCACATATGAGAATACAAGAAGAACACATGCAAAAGGTGACTGATGCCTTATTCTTTCTAAAAGAAGCTACTGCGTCTTTGTGCCTTAGAATTTTGAACAAGTGCTTCTTGATTTCATTGTTAATGAAGTGAAGAACTTTGTAGCCAACAATCTTCTTCAAGTTGGTGAGTTAGTCACATACTGGGAGCTGTGTATCATTGGTTAGTCACATACTGGAATTCGTGCGTCAAAAGGGTGACCTTCATATATTGAAGAGGTCAGAGGTTCTAAAGCAGTAGAAAGTTTCTATTGTGAGTTCATCTACGGGGATTGTAGAGTCTAATGACAAAGATTTTGTATTAGATCTGAAACTTCTCTTTACTATAGTGAATTTCTTTTCGGGAAGGTTTTCCTCTAGGTTTTTTATTGTGAAACTTGTTTGTTTCATTGGTTTTCCTGAGTCATCATATTTTGTCTTATTTACTTTTCCGGTTTGCATGATATTGACATGATATTGATGTTAGTTTGTTGGCGTAAATGCACTTTTAGTCCCTACATTTTGCACTTTTTCCATTTTGGTCTCTACATTTTGTTTTCACCACTTTCAGTCCCTAAACCAATTAACGCCTGACATTTAGGTCATTTCCATCACCCAACTAATGGCAAAAGCTAATGTGGCTAACGATGGAATAAAAAAAAAAATAATCGCACAGATTAAATAATTAAATTAAAAACAAATACTAAAATAAAAAAAAATAAAAAAAAAACTCATTAGTTTTTGGGAAGAACATGACTGTTAATAATCTTCATGTTCTTCTCCTCCTTCAGAACATGAACTTCATGTTCTTCACCAAATCAAGACAAACCCAACTGGCCAACATTCATAATCAATCTCAACACAGAGAATTCTAACACATTCAACATTAAAACTTCTAGTAAATCAAACCCATAAATCCCAGAAATAGACCCATAAACCCATAACCAAATACTCTTTCACATTCATCCATACAAGGTTCATAAATCCAAGACTCACAAACACAAAGGAAGAAGAAAAAGCAAGATACAAACACAAACATGCACTGTGAGAAAGAGAAAGAGAAAGAGAGAGAGAAAGAGAAAAAGAAAGAGACAGAGAAAGAGAGGATTTGGAATTGAAATGGAAGAAGAAAAGGAAAGATAAGAAATTTATACAAAGTAGGTTCTTTTAAATGGTGGAGAGAGGACCCAAGGCATTGATGGGTTTTTTTAAATCTTCAATATTTTAAATTTCTGGGCAATCAAACATGTTTAGGGAAGAACATGAAGAATATAAACAGTCATGTTCTTCCCAAAAACTAATAATATTTTTTATATTTTAATGTTTGTTTTTAATTTAATTAATTAACGTGTGTGATTATATTATTTTTTTATTCCACCGTCAGCCACGTCAGCTTTTGCCGTTAGTTGGGTGATAGAAATGACCTAAATGTCAGGTGTTAATTGGTTTAAGGACTAAAAGTGGTAAAAAAAAAAAATGTAGGAACTAAAAATGCATTTACACCTAGTTTGTTTTAACAAAGTTTATTCATAATTAATCTAACTAACAACTTCAGTTTAAAACTTGTTAATTCTATCAATCGGGGTCTAAATTTTCCAACAATTACAAAATGGAAGAGGGAGGATTTTCACAATAGATATCTTAAAATCACTAAAGGTTCCAACTAGTTGAGTTAGAAGACTCTTGATAACTATATAAATTATTTAAATAAAAAAAGAAATAACGTATTGTAACCTCTTACAATGTTAACTACTAGAGATATCAGCTATCATACCCAAAAAGGGAGGGGGGTTGAAATCGGATATTATAGAATTCTCCATTGTACACCCATGCTCAAAATTACACCTAATTAACATGGGGGCTTTCTATGCTAATGTTCTTTTGCTATCATCAAGCTCACTAGCTCGAAGGGGCCTATTAGTTACATGAGTGGACCCAAGTTCAAATAATAAAGGAAGAAGGAAATGAAGGACAGGGTTTTACCCCAAGTTTATATCTAGTGGAGGGGTTCAAGTTTTACTCTAAAGTGCCACCAATTCTATAATAATCACGCTGAAGTTTTAATCTGTAGTTGGTAGTTGTAAGTGGTAGAAAAAAAAAATAGTGGGTTCACAATTTCACAACTCACAAGTCACCATATTAACAAGTTGTGGTAAAATTATGGAAATAGTTGTGGTACCAAACTTAATTGTAGTTGGTAATATGTGTGTGCTCATTTTTCAGGTGAATGGAGTCTATTAGGAGAAATCCAAATTGACTCAATGTGTTTCAATAAGTATTGATATAAAGGGATTAATGGCTTGCACGAGTATAGATAAAAATCTACACACACACATATATATATATATCAAGAGATGAATAAGTAAATGCACAAAGTTTGGCTACAAACTTGGTCTTAGCCAATTACTACATTAACTTCCATTAAAACAATTATCATGATTACATTTTTAAAAAAAATTAACTTTTAGATTGAATGTTCTTTTTGTTCTTAATATGCATATCAAATTTCCTGCCAATCGGATTTACTGTTCAATTTATAAACTTATTTTTTATGCATAATTTTAAATTACAAAAACTTGAAATTAAAATATATGATTGATGACATATCTATTAATCTTTGATTTTCTAGAAATTTAGCAAGTATGAAGGATATAAAAAAAAAAAATTTAATCCAATGATAAATTTTTCAAAATTTAAATCTAATAAAAAGATATTTAGTGAAGTTGTAGTCATTGGCTATAGCCAAATTTTTAGCTAAATTTTATCCTAAATAAATACAAACTAATATTAGATTATGCTAGAGATGATGATTGTAAGGGCACGAAATCTTGGTGGCCCAAGCCCACTTAGAATAGTGACATTGATGTTCCCAAACCCGGCCCAAATCAATAAATATTTGTAAAGAGAGAGGGAAGAACAAGTTGGGTTTCGCTTGAGGACAAAGATATAGAAGGAGGAGGCAAAAGTCTAAGATTTAAATGTGTAGATGAATCTTTACAAGCTTGCCCGAGGACAATGTTCATGGGTTGTTACATACACTGTTCACTCTCTTTCTTTTAGTGACTGTTTTGGCTCTAATCCATTTCCTTGATTTTTTTAGATCCCCTTTATTTGAGAGTCCCTTTCCTTTATATACTCCATGGCTTCTTGCATCCTTACCCTCCTTCTTCAATCCTCCTAAATCTCCTTAGGACACTTGTCCTATTAGACTTTTGGTGAAGGTGGTGGACGGAGCTGCTGAGCTGTGGATCTACTGTTCAAGTCATTTTCTCATTAATGCAGCTGAGAAAGCTATTGCTAGCCATTTAATTTGGAGAAGTAGGCGAGACTTTACAAGAAATCTCCCTTAAATATCTTGTTTATCCCTTAAGGCGCCCACCTTCACCTTTTATACTCCCAAAGGACGCTCTATCAATTCCCATTCTCTCTTTGGGTAACCTCACTCCTTGGGCTATAGATGCTTCTTCGTGAGGAAAAATTGAAGGTTACAACAGTGCTTTCAATCTTCGATCCTTTGGTCCCCACAATAGCCCCCTAAAACCTTGTTATTGCCTCTGAGGTAAAAAGTAAGGTTTAGTATTACTACCACAATCCTTACGTGCCAAATGCGTTCCCATGTGGTAACGTCTCTTTACATGTCCTCAACACGCTCCTAACGTTTTGGTATCCACGATGCATCATTTATTGTGTCAGGCAGCTCCTTGTTTGCCCACGTTCTATGGTGAGATGATGATCCTACGGTCCTCGTTCACCCCAATTTATGAGCGAGAAATTTACCGCTCATTTTTCACCTCTATATAAGGGAGGATTGGATTTAACTTTGCCCTATTTATCCATTTCGTAATTTTTTCGTTGAAACAGCAGTCCGAAGAGAGATTCTTTTATTGCCTGTAGGTGCAGCCAAATTCATTTATTTTTATACTTAGATTCTTTGTTACCCATACCATAAATATCCATGGGTAGATTTGCTAAGCTAGTAGATACTCTCGAAGGCATGGCTGCCTTTAGGGCCAAATATAGGATCCCTGATGGTGTTGTACTCCAATACTGTGAGTTAGGAGAATGGTTGGTTATGAATAGAGCTCCAAGCTCAGTGGTAATTCCGATGATTGCCTTCAGAGAAGGTGGGATGGAAATCCCCAATAGGTGGGGCCACTAGGGAGTTCCTTATAAACTATAGGTTGACTCCCACACAATGCACCCCTGACGTATTTAGGGTCCTCAGTTGCATAGATATGATAAACCGTAAGATGGGGGCCGATCTCACATGGCATGAGGTGAACTGAGTATATAACTGTCAAAGTGGGCGAAAAGGGAAGAAGACCAACTACTATGTCAAATGTAGGGTCCCAACCATTAGGTTAGTTTCGTGTATGCCTAAATCAAATAAGGGTATGGACGAATATTTCCTCATTGTCTTAGGATACTAGTATGATGGATTGCACTGTCCCACCCAAGAGAGGGAACCTAGTAGGGTTCCCACTAGCACTAGACGTGCGTAGGATTTTCTCATTTATGTAAATAGGAAATTTTATTTGAATCTTTTCCTAATACATAACTTATGTTGCATGTTTATTGGCTGACGAAGATCATACCGCCCTGAACAAGAACTTCGTGAACTTTCTCGGTCTAAACCGAATCCTTAGATTAGAGATTTTTCTTCACAAGGACTATCAGTTTCGGGCGGTGCACGTAGGTCTTGGCTTTAACCCCATTTCCAAATGCTTCTATAGTCCTAAGCATGTAATCAAAGCTAAGGACCCCAGGCTAGCTTTGATTGACGTAGCAGTTCCCAGCTTCATGACAACAGAGCCTTCTCCACCCGGAACTCAAGATGCTTAACTTCCAGCCCCGCTCGAAACCAAGCTCCTTTACTTCCATGAGCAACCTATTCCTTCAAATGACGAAGTAAAGGAGTGCACCATAGAGCCCATTCAAGAAGTCACAGACAAAGACTTTGAGGTCTTCTTCCATCAATAGGATCCTAAGGACACTCCCAGCCCCTCTCATCATCGTTTACGACCTGCCCAAGTCAGCACCAGCGAAGGAGCATTTAACATCCCCGACAGAATGGTGCTAGAGGAGAAACCCCCGATCTGTTGGCTCTGCTCACAACCTATACTGGGGGTGCTTTTGCTGCAGTCCCTCTAGTGCCCTAACCACCCATTTCTGCCCCCATGCTTGTGTCCTCTGGTGACATCGTTAACAAAAATGAAAAAAGGCCCAAGGGGGCAAAGGGTCTAAGAGGGTTGAAAAGGGGGAGGTCTCATGCTCATCGTAGCAACCCCCTACCAAGAAGCCCTAAATAACGAGGGCTCAGTAGAAGAAGGGCGCCTCTACTGGGACCTCTAAAGGTTCATAGGGGGGACAACCTTCAAAGGCCTTCCCTTGGAAACCAACATTCGTGCTAAGCTCGAGGAACCTTGTCATGAGTGACGCCACCTTGAGGTACACTCAGTAAGTAAGATCAGACATTCTCTCTGAATGCCTTGAGAAGGCCATCTCTTCCCCGAGGATATGCACGAACTTCAATCTTTAAGGAAGTGGGTGGACCATGCCCTAGGTGAAGCCCATGATGCTGGTGCTAAAAAGGAAGCAGCTGAGAAGGGACAGGCTGAGGCAGAGCAGAAAGTCAAAGACACTTTATTCCATCTGGCTGAGGTGGAGAAGTCTAGGAAGAATGCTGAGTCTGCCTTAGCCAGTTTTGAAAAGCAGGCTACAGACTCTTTGGCAGCTCAGAAAAAGGCCGAGAGTCAGCTGGCCTTGGCCATGGTAAAGGTCAAACAGCAATAGTTGGAGGCCAATGATGCTGAAAAGGCTAAGGCCGAGCAAGCGGTCTATGACGCGGGCATGACCAAGACTGCCTAAAGTTTGACAGCCCAGCTCCGAGACGTTGCTTGGGCCTTTTGCCTCAAGGTCTAGGGTCAGGCCCATACTGTAGTTGAGGTTAGTACTGAATTAGAGCTTGGATCTCCTGATCAAGTATACTATCCTCCAACTCTATATCTTGCCCTTCTTCAATCTTCTACTGACCCTAGCTCTGCGTCTACCTCAGTCCAGCCTACCACCACTCCAACTGCCACACCTGCTATAGAGAAAGAGCAAGATCAACCACCTCCTGTAACTATTGTGGATTTTGAATCAGAGGAGGTAGCTGAAGTGAGGCAGCTACAGAAGAAGAAGAAGAAGAAGAAGAAGAAGAAGAAGAAGAAGGATAAGGAGAAGGATAAATGTTGGGAAATTTAGACACCGGTTGATAGAATTAACACGTTTTAAACCCAGGTTGTTAATTAGATTTATTATGAATAAATCTTGTTAAAACAAACAAACATCAATATCATGTCAAAATCATATGCAGCGAAAAAGTAAATAAGACAAGATATGATGACCTAGGAAAACCAATGAAACAAACTAGTTTCCTAGTAAAAAACCTAGGAGGAAACCTTCCCGAAAAGCAATCTACTATAATAAAGAGAAGTTTCAAATTTAATACAAAACTTTTGTCCCTAGACTCTACAATCCTCGTAGATGAACTTACACTAGAAACCTTCTACCTCTTTAGAATCTCTGAACTCTTCAATATATGAATGCTACCTTTTGATGCACGGATCCCAGTACGTGACTAAATCCTTTGCACAAATCCCAGTACGTGACTCACTTACCAACTTGAAGAAGATTGTTGGCTGCGAAGCTCTTTACTTCATCAACAATGAAAATCAAGAAGCACTTCGTTACAAAACCCTAAGGTGCAAAGACACAACAACTTCTTTCAGAGAGAATAAGGCATCAGTTACCTTTTGCATGTGTTCTCCTTGTATTCTCTAATATGACGACCTTTAATATAAGCCTTATATATGTCTAGGGTTGTGAGAAATGAAACCTTACACAAATACATTAGTATGGGCCGAAAATCAGATTTGAAAAACTGATTTTCATAATTCTTGATAGATACAGCTGTCTAGCAGCTGTCAGACCTCAATAGATAGAATTTGTCGAGAGCTGTCGATACTCATTAAATCTCGATAGATAGCTATTTATCGAGAGTTGTTAGGAATTTGTCTAGCTTTAATGAACAACCCTTCTTCACTTGTTTCTTGGTCCAATCTTTATGGCTTTAATACTTGGCTTGAATAACATGTTTCTTGAAGTATTAAACACATCTTAGATCTACCTAAATATAAGTAAAGTGTGTTTTGTCAAAGGATTAGCCAATTGCATAAAATATGTCCTTAGCAATCTCCCATTTTGGCAATCCGTGACACAACCACAACAAACAAATGAACATATGAGAAAAGTCATAAATCACTTAACTCATATTCGCTTGTTAAGTACAATAAAATCTATCCTAACACAAATTCTTGAAAAATTTTGCAAGAAGAGATTTCATGGCATGGAAGACTTTGACAACTTGTATTTCTGAAACACTTGAAACAAAACTCATCAAGGCATCTTAGTCATCCACTGCAGATAGATCAAGCACTAATTTACTCAAGGCATAGTAGGAAAGCATTAATTTACTTAAGGCATGTGGCTTGAGGAACCGGACATGACCAAGGTTTTGTTTAATGCTTAAAGAGATAGAAAAGTATTAATTTACCCAAGGTACGTGGTCCGAGGAACCAGGTATGATTAAGATTCTGTTTAACACTTAGAAATATAGAAAAACATTAGTTTACCCAAGGTATATGGTTCATGGAACCAGACACGACTAAGGTTTTGTTTAACACTTGAAACTTTCACATCAAGTAATTAGGAGTTGAGCCACAGCTACAATAATATAGAAATAAACCAGTAACGAATGAAAAGAACATCATATTAATAATAATAATAATAATAATAATAATAATAATAATAATAATAATAATAATAATAATAATAATAATAATAATAATAATAATGATGTAAATTATTTACATTCCAAGGGAGTGGAACCACATTCTCGTCCAAATCTTTCAAGTAATAAGCCCCAATTCCTATCACTAACGTTATCCAGTATAGGCCTTCCCAATTGGGGCCTAACTTCCCCCAAGATGGGTTCCTTGTTGTTCCCACAACCTTTCTTAGGACTAAGTCTCTTGGGGCCAATGGCCTTAGTTTTACTCCCTTGTCATATCCTTGCTTGAGCCTTTCCTGGTAATGGGCCATCTTCACCATAGCTACCTCTCTCCTTTCCTCAACCAGTTCCAATCTAGTGGACAGTACCATTATTCTCCTCAACACTAAATTAATTAGTTCTTAAGGTTGGGAATCTTGATTCAATAGGAATCACTACTTCAGCTCCATAGGTCATTGAGAAAGGAGTCTCTTCAATTAATCGTTGGGGTATAGTGCGATAAGTCCATAACACATGGGGTAGTTCATCTACCCATCTTCCTTTGGCATCATCTAACCTTATCTTCAGCCCAGATACTATGGCCTTATTTGTAGCCTTGGCCTACCCGTTCCCTTATGGATAAGTAGGAGTAGAATACCTATTTTTGATTCCAAACTTGCCGCAATACCTACGAAAGGCCTTACTATCAAACTGAAGCCCGTTGTCAAAGATCAATGCGTGTGGGGCCTCAAACTTGGTGATTATGTGTCTCTAAATAAACCTTTTAGAATTCACATCCCTAATGTTAGCAAGAGGTTTAGCCTCCACCCACTAAGTAAAATAATCCATCTCGACGAGGAGCTATCTTTGGTTTCCTTTGGCACGAGGGAATGGCCCCATAATTTCCAAGCCTCACTGAGCAAATGGCCAAGGACTAGAAAGTTGGTTTAGGGCCCCTCTTGGCTGATGAATATTTAGGGAGTACCTTTGGCACTGATCACATTTCTTTACATAATCTTGGGAAGTTTTCTGTATGCTCGGCCACTAGTATCCTTAAGTGAGGGCTCTATGGGCCAACGATCTCCCACTAGTATGACTTTCACAAATTCCCTCATGCAGTTCCTTTAACAAGGGTTCCACTTCCTCGGGATGCACACATAGTAGATATGGTCCTGAATAGGATCGTTTATACAACTTGATCCTCGGATAATTAGTAGCGCGAGGCTTGCTATGTATCTTTTCTTCTTTAACTTTATCCTCGAGTAAATGGTCTTGCTTCAAGAAGGTAATCAGGGGATCCATCCAATTAGGCCTAACTTGAACATTGTGCACCCCAACTGCTAGCTTCTCGTCAAGACTAGGACTGGCCTTGTCTAGAACAAGGACTGGCCTTTTGGGATTTGCTTTAGGGCAAAGCTCTTGAAGTGGGTTTGAGCTTGTTTGACTTGGGCAAGGTATCCCTACATATGTTCGTCTCTAGCTTCAAACTCACCATTGACTTGTCCTACCTCTAGTTGTGAGTTTGAATGTACCTTTATAACTTCTCCTCCTAACTTGTTAACCATTGACATTCCCACCAACAGAGCTTCATATTCAGCCTTATTATTTGTAGCCAAAAAAACCCAAATGTAGTGTGTGAGAGACCGCCTAAGAGGGGTACCCTCAAAAAAGAGATTTGGGGTGCTTTTTCAAGACACCTCTCTTTTTGGGTAAGTGGTGTGGAGTCGCCACTTATTTTCTATGTACAAAAAAATAAGAAAAACTAAATAAAAAAAAAATGACCGAATTGCCTCATTTCATTGATTGAATAAAAAGGATACATATTTGAAAATTGAACATTACATGGCTTTAGGTCTTAGTTACAAACTACCAAATAATTACATGGCTTTTTTTCCCTGTTACAATCTACCCAAAATAAAAACAAAGATAAAGCCTAGGTCTACCTATCCAAAGACACTAAATTCGGAAGCTAAATTACAGAATGGGAAGGTGTTAGACATCCATTTCGCCCAGATAGATTCTAGTCTTCTAGACTCTTGTAACCAATGTACCATTTTTATGCATGACACGAATGATATGTTGAACACATGAATAAAATTAATCATATGAATCTATTTTATGAATGCATCCCCTTCTTTATTAAAAATTCAAATTTGTTTTAGTGGAAAAATTGATTTTTGGTTTTAAAGAAAAATTAGACCAGTTTATGTTTGTGTAAATAAAAAATTAGTTTTTTGATGAAAGAAAAATCAGATTTGTTTTTGGGATAAAGTAAAACAAAATCTTTTGATTAAAAAATGTCAGATTTGTCTTTTGGGAATGAGAAAAATTGGTTTTTGGGTTGGTAAAAAAACCAAATTTGTTTTTGTGAACTTAAACAAAAAGGTTTTTGATTAGTATTAAAAAGAATCAGATATGTTTTGTGATAAAAAAAATCAGAATTTTATGCTAAAAGAAATCAGATCTATTTTTATGTGTACCAAAATAAGAAAAAGATTTTTTTTTGAGAAGGGGACTTAATCCATGAAATAAATTTATGCTACAATGCATTAAATAAGACAAATACAACAAACATAATTATTCATGATCCCTTTTTTATTTTCAAAATCTGTTATGTTAAAAAAAAAAAACTAGATCTGCATCTAATAAAGATGCAAATCCGTTTTTATTTTAAGAAAAATTCAAATCTACACCTAATGAAGATGTATATCCCTTTTATTGTTTTTTTAAAATGTAATTGATAACATGTAGATTTTGACATTAAGAAAGAGATCACAACAATAATAACAAAGAAAATGAAGAACATGCTTTAACAATATAGATTAACAATTCATGTTATGGATTCTTGAAACAATTAAATTGACAGAAATATACAAACAAGCATTATCACAACAAAAGAAACATAAAAAGAAAAGAGTAATTAGAAAACAACCCCTTGCATGAAGTGCTTTTCTTCTTGAGAGATTGTTTTAAGGTTCAAAGAAATTTATGTAATTATCTTTGAAACCTAAAAACCCTAGCTTTTAGAAAAAGAATATCAGAAAGGGAAGTAAAAAATATGGGTATTCTAAGAGATTCAAAAGTGTGCTGAATTCTGCAACCCAGTCTATTTATAGAGACTGGAGTACTTAAAAAATAAGCAACAACGCTTAAAATACGAATCGGGATGCATCTTTCAGCGAAAAGGTCGATAAAGATGTGCCTTATTGTCACCTAAAGCAAGTTGGGCCAAAGTCCAAAAGAGTGCCATTTGTCACTTTGAAAGTGCCGTTCGGCACTCCAAAAGTGCTAAATGGCACTCTTGAGTGCTGATCGGACTTTCGTGTTTGGGTGCCTTTTGGACTCACTTTTTAGGGTTTTCCTGCATTTGGGCCATGCACTTAGACGTGTTTCCAATCTGGCGGATTCCAATTTTTTGAACTCTTTTCTGGATAATTCTGGTCTTTTTAGCAACAATTATCTTGTAGATAAATACCCTAAAATAAATTTTGATAAAGTTCAGATTATCCACAATTTTATTGTTATCCAATTATCTCTTCTATTCCTTTGCAAGCAATCCTATTTTAAACACTAATTGTGAACCAATCATAGAATTATTTAATTAATTTTAATTTCTTAAACAATTAGAATTAATTTAAATTAAACATGCGTTGTCAACTCTACCTAGATACAATGTATGCCTACTGTGCAAACTTGACCAAGTGATATCTTTCGATCCGACAGTCCGATTTGGAAATCAGACATAATGTCGCGATCGTTAGAATCTCAAGATCTTTTTTATAATATTCAATGTATGAATTAATGCATCTAATGCAATCATGATTTTTGGGGTACATGGATGGTCACTCCAGTCATCTTCCTTGATTAAATCATGGTTGCAAAATCAAGTGTCTACATAGTGATTTCTCCATCACTTGCATCTCGGGCATTATTAGCATAATTCCTACTCCTAACCTTTTTCAGTTAGCTGCTCCATCGTTGTACACCTCCCAAGTGGTGACGCCATAGGCTGAGATCGTCATTACATCTACTTTCCCATTCCCATCCTTGGCCACACTTTCTGTAAACTCTGCCACAAAATTAGCCAAGACTTGCCCTTTTATGGCAGTATGAGGCATATTTCTAATGTCCTAGGCACCCAACATGGTTCCCCATTTATCGATCCTGCCCGTGTAATATGATTTTCACAAGAGTGCTTGTTCTGGAAGTTGGGTGAGCACCATCACAATATGCACTTGAAAATAATGTGGAAGCTTCTCGTGGCATGTACAATGGCCAACACCACCTTCTCTGGGATAAATAATGTGTCTCAGCTTCCTGTAAGGACTTAGTAACATAGTATACAGGTCTTGTACCCCACTTTCATTCATGACAAGAACTAGACTAACGACATAATTCGTGATTGCCAAATACACATACAACACTTCCTTTTTCTTGGGTCTAGAAAGGACTAGGGGGCGCGACAAATATTGTTTGAGCTCCTCAAAGGCCAACACACACTCCTCAGTCCATTAAAAGTCCTTCTACTTGTGGAGGAGTTGGAAAAATGGACAACACCTATTTGCTGACCAAGAGATAAACCTATTCAGAGTTACTAGGCCTGTTCAATTACCGACTGGCTCCGATGAAACTGGCCAGCGCCAAAGTGATCTGATCGCTTCACATGCCCACCGTAGGTGTTCGGCGCGATAGTCAGTAGTGATCTGGATAAACCGAAGACGTCTGGTACGGCGAGCGTTGGCTGTTTTGTACTCCGACAAGAAACCGCACCGCACCGCACCGCATCGGCATATATATATAAGTACACACTATATATTAATGTATTTGTATCAATGTTTACAGTTTTATATTTTTATGTTTTAGTAGATTGAAGAAAACCTAGAGAAGCCATGAAAGCAAATGCGAGGAACAGGAAGAAGAAGAAGAAAACGGCGCTGGACCTAAGATAGGTTTTTTATTTTTATTTTTTTTATTATGTATAAAATATGGCACTAAAACTACGTTGTTTTAGGACTTGATATTAAATTTTAATATCAGCTCCAAGACGACGTAGTTTTATCATCAGATTTAAAAAAAAAAAAAAAGTTTTTTTGCTTTTTAATTTAAAACCCTAGGTTTATTTACCCACACTCTCATCCGTCTGCCTCTTCCAGTCCCAGCAAGTCAGCAACCAAAGTCTTCATCTCTCCTCTTTCTCTCTCCCCTCAACCTCCACCGCTTGCTACCACTACAATCTAGTGCTTGATGCCACGTTTTTTGGAGTTCCACCCTCTCCTTTCTCCTCTTTGTCACAATATTCTCAAGAGTTTTTAGTGATGATTTTGACTTCAGATGATTTTCCTTGCCAATGTAATGCTTTCTACCAGGTTTGTTTATGTAATTTATTTTCAATCATTTTGTTTGATCTTTTATAGGTTTGGTTTAGTTTTTTTATTTGGGTTTTTGTGATTTGATATGGGTATGTTTGGGAGAAAGATTGTGAATTTGTTTTCTTTTGATTTTTTTTTTTTTTGGAATATATGGGTTTTTTTTTTTTTTTTTTTTTTTTCATGAGTTTGATATGGTTTGGGTTATTAGTTGCATTGTGTTTGGTTCCAGAGAAAATGAGGAATTAACTGAACTAACCGCACTGAACCGATATTTTGTACTGCACCATGTGTAAACCGGTTCCCACCCCTCTACAGGTGAGGTGTGGTTAGGGATGAGGGAAAACCACTCCTATAGGTTCGGTGCAAAAATTCCCTAAAAAACTAGCTGCATTGCACTATGTATAGCCCTAAAAGCTGCTGCCATGTCTGTTAACTTTGGTACCTCCTTAGGGTACCAAGGAGGATGCAATCTAATAATGGCCTTAATCTGATTAGGATTGACTTCAATTCCTCGGTACATTATCACGTAGCCTTGAAACTTTCCTGAGCTGACCCCAAAAGAAAACTTAGATGCATTTAGGCTCAGCCTATGTTCCTTCAATATTGAGAAAACCTGCCCCAAATCTACTAAGTGATTTACAACTTGTTTGCTCGTTATCTCCATATCATCAATGTACACCTCCATGTTCCTTCCTATTTATGACTCAAACATCCATGTCACCATTCTTTGATATATGGATCCTGCATTCTTGAGGCTAAATGGCATCACACGATAATGGTGATTTCTAGTGGAAGCGCGAAAAGTAGTTTTCTCCTGATCAGATAGTGCTAAAGGTATCTGATGATACCCTTTGAAGGCGTCCAAGAAACTCATCCGAGGATGTCCAACTTTGCATCCACCAATTGATCAATCTGAGGAATAGGGAAAGGGTCCTTTGAACAAACTTTATTCAAATTTGTGAAGTTCACACATACATGCCACTTCCCTTTTTCTTCTTTACTACCACGGTATTAGCCAACCATTCGGGATAAAAGATTTCCTTGATCACCCCTGCTTGCTTATGTTTGTTCACTTCTACCTTTATCGCCTTAGCATGCTCTCTTGCTAAACAGCAAGGAGGTTGCTTTTGTGGGATCGCCTCTAGATTCACGTTCAACCGGTGGCATATAAACTCAATCTATTATGGGAACATCATAATTACTCCAGGAAAACACATCCATGTTATCTTCCAAAAAATTCACCAACGCTGCCTTTTCTAAGGATGGCAATTGAGACCCCACTTGAAATTATTTTTCTTCGTCTTGTCGAATCACAACCCTTTCAAGTTCCTCAAACAACACTCCATGCAACTCGGTTCCAAGTTTCACTTCAGGACCCTTTAGTTGCTATGGGATTTGCTCCTCTTCCACCACAACAGGATCCACAGGTTGCTGTGTAATGGCTACCACTAGACATTGCTAGCCATTGCTTGGCTACCAATTAGTTCCCCTACTCTTCCTTGTGTAGGATACTTTACTTTCAAATGAAGAGTTGAGGACACCATGTTAGGACATATATGGAATTTGTTATGAACATATGTCATTTAGAATTGACTAATCTTTTGAAAAGACACACTTGTAATTGGGTAGATCTAGGATGGTTCAAGTCTTCAAGCAAAATTGTGTTCAAGTCAAGAGTTAAAGCCATGCAAATCTGTTCAAGAAACAAGTGAAGAAGTGCTGTATTTTAAAGCTTGATAGATTGTATCTATCAAGGTTTAAAAGGAGCTTTTAGCCCAATGCTCGACGGCAGCTTAACAGATAACCTATTTATCGAGGTTTACGAAAATCAGATTTCCAGATCTGTTCATATCAAAGCTATTTGTATAAAGTTTCTTTTCTTATAACTTTAGACATATATAAGGATTATTTTAAGAGCCATCTAAGGTGATGCAACTTGATGCAAAGCGATTATGAACTCAAATTGTGACCGAGACAATTTGCCCTAGTTCATCTTTCTCTTGAAGAAGCTGCTGCATTTGTATGCCGTAGGGTTTTGTAACCAAGGAGCTTCTTGATCTTTATCATGTGGATGAACTAAAGAACTTTGCAACCAACATCTTTCTTAAGTTGATGTGTAAGTCACGTGCTAGGATCTGCGCATCGATTGGTTAGTCACGTACGGGGAGCAATGCATTGAAAGGAGAGATTGTCACTACATTGCAAGTCCAATTGTGTATTGGGGTAAGGTTTCAACTGTAGGTGCTAGAATTATTTTACTTGTAACCGCTTGTTTTGATAATAGTGGATTCTCGAGAGTGGTGACCTTAAATTCACCAAGTTGGGTTTTGCCTCGGTGGTTTTCCCCATTCATAAACAAATCACCCGTGTCAAATTTAATTTCCGTTGCATTTAGTTATTTGGTGATTTGTTTGTGCTACCATTCATATTGCGTGTTAAATTGACTTAATTAATTTACTTGGCTAATTAATTGGTTAATTTACCTAAGGAGTCAATACATTCTTGGCCTATTAAGTGGTATTAGAGCAGGCACACTCTGATTAGGGTTAATCTTTGCTGTGTGATATATTGACCCTTGTTGTCATGGCTGCAATCGGCAAGAAAAGATCTTTTGGTTCAAATACATCTTGTTTTTCTAATCTCTATTTGATTGACTGTCTCAGAAAATGCAAGTCTAAAAGTTATTTGAAAGCAATTACGATGATCATTGAAAAAGATCTAAATGTGACAAATAAGAAACTAGACTGTCTTAGAATGAAAATGTGCAGAGGAGTTCGTTTGAGAAGAGTGAAGGTTAAAGGCTTTGTTCATAAATGGCATATGAAAGAAAGCACAATTCCTACAGATTTGTCATCTAAGCATGAGGTGTGCTTTATGACGAAGTCTACATTCAAGGTAATGGACACATGTTTGTGGTACCTTGGCAGTGGATGCTTACGACACATGACTGGAGACTGCTCTCTCTTTAAGGTTTTTGAGTCCAAGAAAGGTGGAAATGTCACCTTTGATGATGGGAGCAAATCACAAATAAAAGGGAAGGGAAGGGAACTATCTCTCTACCTGGACTGCCATACATTGCTAATGTGCTATAAGTAGAAGGTTTGAGGGTGAACTTGTTGAGTATAAGCTAGATATGTGATCAAGACTTTATGGTGCTATTCTCAAAAGGAAAATGCCTTGTGTTGAATGACTCTAGGAACAAACTCATCAGTGGTGTTCGCACCCTAGATAACTGTTATGGCTTGGTACCTGATGCTAATATTGTGTGCAATAGCATTCATTTGCCAAATGAAGACCTATGGCACCAAAGGATGGGATATGCTTGTTAGGGTTTATGCCCTAAAATCCAATTTATTGGCATGTCATAAATTATTAAATTGTTTAATTATATGAGACTATTTATAAATGAACTAATGAGACATTATCATAGTCCATAAGATGCATTGTATGTGAAATATGTGAAAAGTCATAGAAGATGTAAATCACAAGTTCTTTGTAAACTCAAAATGTAGTTCGTAGTCGGTGATGAAATTGGGCACTTCATCTGCGAAGACTATAACACATAAACTAAGATGATTTGTCTTGATCATGGAAGTGGAGACTTCTAGTTGATGTGTTGATGTGTCTTAAGAGTTAAGACATATTGAACTGGACCGCTGTGAGATTAATTATTCAATCAACAACTGTCACCTGAATAATTAATCTCACGACTTTTAATTTCATAGACTCTTAATCCTGAGAGGGTAGTGAACCCGATCATGAAATGTAGGTTACTTTGATATATTAGGAGTGAGATCTCAATATATTGGGTAACCACACGTAGTGTTGAGGGAACACATATTCTCAAGATGGAATTCATAATCTCTTTTTATAGAGACACAAAATATCTCCTTGAGATAAGTTTAATGCGAAGTAGTTATTCAGGGCGCCTACTTTAGTAAGGAGTTACTAAAGCTTATATTTATTGAAATTGGATTTTAATAAATGTGAATAACTAAAAGATTAAACCGGGTACTCAATGATAAACTAGTTGTTTACAAAGTGACAATTTATTATGACTTTGTTCACTATCGATATTTCATGGAGAGGTCAAATGATATTATTAGAGTCTTGGGATATAATTTATTGACAAGGCTTAGGATGCAATTATATTTATATAGTGTTATTAAATATAATTAATGGTAACTTTAGACTTGTCAAGAGTTGACAGAAAAGCACAAGGCCCATTGGAGCTAGTGTCTTATTGGTCCCTTTTGGTCTCACTCTAAGCCACACACTAAAGCTCAATTTGAAAGGCCCAATAGGCCAGCCAATTAGATAATTAGTAAGTTATAAGGGGAGGAACATGCATAATTTTTTATAAGAAAAAAAGAGAGACATCATTGTGAAATGGGTGTATGTGTGAGTGAAGCTACCCAATTATTCTCTCTTGGATACTAATTGAGAGACTACACTTCTTGGGCGTAAAGTAAAATTGGAGTGAAGATTAAAAGTGTTCCTAAGTACTTCTAATATTTTGTTTTAAATTTCACTTCACCAAGGTACGCTATCTTGTTCTTAAATTCTGAAATTTACATTGTGCATGTTGACAATCATGAATGAAATAGATCCATGTTTATTGCTTCCGCTGTGTGTTTTGTATGAGATACAAAACCAGATTTTCCAACAATGATAGTTACAAACATCTCTCAATTGTATCTAAGCATGAATCAGTTTTAGGGATACCAAATCTCAATAGGGTGAACAATGTTTTGTGTGGACCGTCTTAGCTTGGGAAACAAACAAAAGCTAAACATCACAACACTCAAACATCAGCTACATCTAGACCTTTGGAGCTACTACATTTGGATCTCATGGGTCCAACTAGAACTGAGTCTCTTGGAGGAAAGAGATACATCATGGTTATGGTAGATGACTTCATTAGGTACACTTGGGTCATTCTTCTAAGATCCAAGTCAGATGCTCCTGAGCACATTGAAGCCTTGTGCACAAGATTGCAAAATGAGAAGAGTTTAAAGATTGAACTCGAAGTGATCATGGTAAAGAATTTGAGAACTCATAAATGAAATCCTTTTGCATTAGATCAAGTATATCTCAAGAATTCTTTGCATCTATTACTCCTCAGTAGAATGCTATAGTAGAAAGAAAGAACAGAGTCATTCGAGAGATGGCTAGAGCTATGTTGGACAACAAGGATGTGGCTAGAAATTTGTGGGGAGAAGCCGTCAATACTGCATGTCATACGGTTAATAGGGTGTATTTTAGACCTAGTTCCAAGAAGTCTCTCTATGAGTTTTGGAAGGGAAGAAAGCCAAACGTGAAGTATTTCAGAATCTTTGGAAGTACTTGTTTCATCCTTAATGATAGAGAGAATGTGGGAAAATTTGATTTCCGTAGCGATGAAGGAATATTTTTGGGGTGCTCCTCCACTAGAAAGGCTTATCGAGAATACAACAAGAGAACAAACAAGGTGATGGAAATAGTCAATGTTGTTATTGATGAAGCTTCAGACTTTGGTTTTGAGAAACTTAGTGAGGAGATTCCTAAGGAAATTCTTCCTCCTGAATCTAGGGGTGTTCAAGAAATAGTTGATCAAGAGCCCGCATCTCCAAGTACTCCAAGTGTTGTAGAGGTTTTAGCAGACATTCCTACCTTACTAGATTCTGAATCCCATGAAGAGAAAGGACCTTCCTCTAGAATCAAGTTAAATCATCCTCCTGAAGTTATTGTGGGAAATATGAATGCTTACACTAAGAAAGCATACAGTTGATAAATGCGGTACTAACTTTGTGTCTTATTCTTGCTATTTGTCGTAGGTTGGACCTACCAAGGTTGAGGAAGCTCTCCAAGATGAAAGCTGGTTTGAGGCTATGTATGATGAACTGCTTCAGTTTCAAAGGAATAAAGTTTGGACCCTAGTACCTCGATCGGAAGGTGAGCACATCATTGGCATAAAGTGGATATTCTGCAATGAGACTGATGAGGAACGAAATGTAATCTGCAACAAGGCTCGTCTTGTGGCTCAAGAATGCTCCCAAATGGAAGGAGTAGACTATGATAAGACATTTGCTCCTATAGCTCGAATGGAATCCATTAGGACATAAAGTGGATATTCTGCAATGAGACTGATGAGGAACGAAATGTAATCTGTAACAAGGCTCGTCTTGTGGCTCAAGAATACTCCCAAATGGAAGGAGTAGACTATGATAAGACATTTGCTCCTATAGCTCGTATGGAATCCATTAGGATTCTCCTAGCCCTAGCATGTCATTTGAAGTTCAAGCTTTACCAAATGGATGTAAAGATTGCATTCTTGAACAGGTTCCTGAAGGAAGATGTCTATGTAGCTCAACCTAAAGGATTTGTTGATCTACATTATTCAGATCATTGTTGTATCTCAAGAAGGCACTCTATGGTTTAAAGTAAGCACCTAGAGCTTGGTATAATCGGCTCACACAATACTTAGTCTCACATGGTTTCACAAGAGGAAAAGCTGAACAAACACTCTTCATCAAAAGGGAATATGGTGAGTTGATAGTTGCTCAGGTCTATGTTGATGATATCATCTTCGGTTCTACAAAGGATGAACTTGCTCATAATTTTTCCAAACTCATCCAAGCCGAGTTCGAGATGAGTATGATTGGAGAGTTGAACCACTCCCTTGGATTACAGAGCCATTAGCAAGAGTTAGGTATATTCATATCCCAATCTAAATATACTAAGAATCTTGTGAAAAAGTTTGGTTTAGAATCTGCTAATTCTGTTAGAACCCCCATGAGGCCAAATGTTAAACTCATTGTTGATCTATTAGGAACAAGTGTTGATTTCTCTTTATATAGAAGCATGATAGGAAGTCTTCTATACCTTACTACTAGTAGACTTGACATTAGTTACAAGCTAATTCCAAAGAGTCTTAAAAACATCTCTCAACAAGAAAAATGTCAAGCATTTAGATCCAAAACACACACACACACACACTAAACAAGTCTAACCAGTTTTATATTTCAAAAACAAGTTAAGAAATTTTAGTGGGCATACATTAACACATGTATTCCTTGTGATGACCAAATCACATTGTACCTGCACATGTGTCAAAAGTAGCAAAGAATATTGCATGTTGTGTGTGAAAAACATTGTAAGATTGCATAAGTGTTTACATGTTATGACGATTTGAGATATGAGCAAAACAATTTAACTCATAGATGATCATAACTACTTGATGGGGACTATCATCCAAGAGGTACATCCTATAATTCCTACATCTCCTAGAAGACACGCTTGCAATCATATATATAAAGCATTTTGATCTTTTTTCCTTCAATTTTCTTTGCATATTTTCTTTTAAGCATATCATGCATGTGCATATAAGAGAGAGAAAAGAAATACCCAATTATGTTTAGCTTTTGACATTGCACTTTTTCTATGTTGAAGCATGTAGATGTCATTTTATGATTGGCGGGCAACAGTGGTGAGATGGTTATTTATGTTTTTCTTTTAGCATTTTCTAGTCCTACCCCATCAAAAAGAGTGATACGAGTGTTAAGTACAAAAGATTACTTAATTTTACTCATTACAAACACGAATCACAAAGCCCATTTGCTTAGTTGTGTATAGAGATGCTCATCTAAGCTACAAGAGATACAAAATTTAGAAAACTTTGTTTTAATGGTCATTTAAGGTACATAAGTACAAATGTACACAAACACACACTGTTTTTGTATTTTTCTGATTTTTTTGATTTTCTTTTATTTTTATGAAAAAACAAAATAAAGCAAAATTGAAAACAAATAAGCAAAAACATATTAAACAAAGTGATGCACAAAACTAGATTGACTCAAAACAAGAAAGCAAAACACACAAGTAATGCAAGAAAAAATAAAGAGGAAGAGGGAGAGAAAAGTGACAAAATTACTTTAAGCCTTTTTCCTTCCACATGCTGGAAGAACCTTTCATTTTAGTAAACTCTTGAACCGACAAAGTGGGGGAAGAGTTGCAACTGTTTAAGTTCGAAAGGAACATGAGGGCTTTGAGTAGATCTCAAAGAGGAGCAAGAAAGGATGGAAATTGTCACTGGTTTCCTGATGAGATCATATTGTTGCTCTGTTGAGTGGCTAGCCACTTATAGCAATTAGGTCGAGTATGTCCGGATACTCCACAGTGATGGCAGAGACGCTGCTTCTTTTGTTTAGGATTTTGGATATTGCCTTTCTTAGCCTTAAGGTTTTTGGTTTCTTTCTTAGCAAGCTTAGGGGGTTCTCCTAAGATAGATTTACTCTTGTCTATGTTCTTACTAGCTAACACAGTTTTGACATCATTGTTCTCAAATTCAACATTATTAGTAGGTGACACAAAAACAATAGTAATGGAAGAAGAAACATCAGGAGAAGAGAAATCATACCCTAAATCAGTTCCATTGAAAACAGATTTCTGAAGGCTGAGCATCTCGTTAAGCTTTGCACTTGAAGTCCTCTCCAACTGAGCTCTGACTTAGAATTGCTTTGCCTTAAGCTTCTTGGTCTTCTCAGCCAAGAAATTATTCTAAAATCTTAGTGCTTCAATAGTCTAATTGGCTTTATCAAACTTTGTGGAGATTTCTTCTCGTTCAAGCTCCACCTCACTAAGCTTCTTGGTGACCAACCTATACAACTTCTCATGCTTTTTAAAGACCTTGTATAATTTTACATAAGCTGTGTGAATGTCATCTTGTTCATCCATCTTCTTAAACTTAGACTCCACTAACTCCTCTTCTTCATCCATATCTTCTACAATCCCCTTAGTAGGATTAACAATGGCGGTGAAGGCATTCAGGATTCCATCATCTTCATTTTCGAAATTATTCTCAAGTTCAGTGTCACTCAGTGTAGCAACAAGTGCCTTACTTTTCCTAATGGGCTTGAGATACGTAGGGTACTCTTGCTTCATGCGTCCAAAACCTTGACACCCGATAGGTCTTGAGGGAACAATGTACTGACCGCCATCCCTAGCATCCTTCTTTCCTTTGTCTTGGCTCCTAAACTGAGAAGAGCTAGATTGCCTACGGTCCTTATCGAAGCCCTTCCCATTGGCATTCTTCATGAACTTCTTGAATTGCCTAGTGATGTAGGACTTCATTTTAAAATCTTTATCGTCTAAAGACTCATCTGTGTCATTGCACTTGGCCTTCAATGCCATGCTCTTTCCCTTACTTGATTTCCCAATCCTTGTCAAACCCAAATCATAGGTCTACAGATTGCATGTCAAATTGACTTAATTGTTAGGACATATGTAATTCAAGTTTGTGAACATATGTCGCTATTTTATGTAATTGGCTTATCCTTAGACAAAACGCACTTTACTTGTAATTGGGTAGATCTAGGATGTGTTTAACACCTCAAGAAACAGTGTTTCAAGATTTAGTATTGAAGTCATCAAAGTCTGTCCAAGAAACAAGCAAGGAAGTGCAAGTTACTAAAGCTCGACACCTACCTCGACACATGGATCTATCGAGCTTTAAGAAGCTGTTTTGCCTCGAGCCTCGACAACTTTTCGACAGATCCTAGACACCTTCATCTATCGAGAATTAAAGAAAACAGATTTTCAGTTCTGTTTCAAGTCCAATACGTGAATGTGTCTTTGGGACTTCTTTTCTCCTAACCCTAGACATATAAAAGGATTGTTTTAAGGGCCGTAAAAGATGATGCAAGTTGCACAAGCATTGAGAACTTCTTGTTCATGCAATTTGTGATCTAAAAGACAAAGTTCGTGCCTTAGTTCATCTCTAATGATTTGAAGAGCTTTGCAGCCAACAACTCTATCTCTCTCTAGTTGGTGTTTGAATTCGCGTATTGGAATCCGCGCATCTGGTTAGTCACGTATTTGGGAGCCGTGCATTGAAAGGAGAAACTGTCACTACAGAGCAAGTCCAATTGGGTATTGGGGTAAGGGTTCAACTGTAGGTTGGTAAGGTACTTGGGATTCCTTGCTTGTAATCGCTTGCTGTGATAATAATGGAGTTTCGGGAATGGTGACCTTAAATCACCCGGTGGAGTTTTTGCCGTAAGGTTTTCCCCATTCGTAAACAAATTACTGTGTCATTTATTTTCCACTGCATAACTTAGTTTTGGTGATTTTTTTTGTGCTACCACCTGTTATTGCATGTTAATTTGATTAATTAATAACTAGGGTAATTAATCAATTTAATTTATCACAAGGGGTCAACGCGTTTGTGGCCTGTCAAGTGGTATCAGAGCAAGCACACTCTGATTAAGGTTTAATCTTTGTGTGTGATCTATTGACCCCTGCTGTCATGGATAGAGGTCAATCTCTTATTATACCTCCTTTATTTGATGGCACTAACTATGCATACTAGAAAGTACGCATGAGAGCTTTCTTGCAGTCTTTAGATGAGAAAGTGTGGCAAGCTGTGGAGATAAGCTAGACCAAGCCTACAGAAGCGCCGGCCGACTGGGATGATGCCAAGATCAAGGCGGAAAACTTCAACAGCAGAGCATTGAATGCCCTATTCAGTGCAGTCACCAATGAGGAGTTCAAGAAAATCTCCTCAACTGAAACTGCTAAGGAAGCATGGATCATTCTCCAGACAACCTATGAGGGCACTAAGGCTGTCAAAGATTCAAAGCTACAGAGGCTCACCACACGCTTTGAAGAAATTAAGATGGAGGAGGATGAGTCATTTGATGAGTTCTATGCCAAGCTCAAGGACATAGTAAACTCAGCCTTCAATCTTAGGGAAACCATCCCTGAACCCAAGATTGTAAGGAAAGTGCTTAGATCGCTGCCCGAGGGATTCGATGCTAAGATCACAGCGATCGAGGAATTGAAGGATATTGACAGAATTTCTCTGATTGAGCTGGTTGGAAACTTGCAAACCTATGAGTTAGGGCTGACTAGGTTAGGCAAGTCAAGCAAGGGCAAGAGTTTGGCACTAAAGGCCAAGAGCAGTGATACGGATGATTCTTCAGATGATGAAGATTCCAAGATGAAGTCCTACATCACAAGGCAATTCAAGAAATTCATGAAGAATGCCAATGGAAAGGGTCTCAACAAAGACCGTAGACAATCCAGTTCTTCACAATTCAAGAATTCAGATAAAGGGAAGAAGGATGTCAAGGATGGCAGTTAGTACACTGTTCCCGCTGGGCTAAAATGCTTTGGGTGTCAAGGCTTCGGACACATAAAACAAGAGTGTCCTACGTACCTTAAGAGCATAGGGAAGAGCAAGGCACTTGCTGTTACCTTAAGCAACACGGAGCCCGAGGAAGATTCTGAAGATGAAGATGATGGAATCTTGAATGCCTTCACTGCCACTGTTAATCCTACTGATGTGGTTACTGAAGAAGTGGATGAAGAGAAGGAACTGGTGGATTCCAAGTGTAAGATTGTGGATGATCAAGATGATATCCATACCGCCTATGAGAAACTATACAAGCTTTCAGAGAAGCATGAGAAACTTTATAGTCTGGCCACCAAGAAACTCAGTGATGTGGAACTCGATTGTGAGGAGCTATCCACAAAGGTTGATGAAGCAAATCAGACCATTAGAGCACTGAGGTTCGAAAATAATTTCTTAGCTGAGAGGACCAAGAAGCTTGAAGCGGAGCTGTTTCAAGTCAGAGCACAATTGGAGAGGACGTCAAGTGCAAAACTGGATGAGATGCTGAGTGCTCAGAAATCTTCTTCAGATCGTACTGGATTGGGGTATGAATTCTCTCTCTCTAATACTCCTACTGCTAGTACTATTGTGTTTATTCCACCTGCTAATAACATTAAAACTGAGGATAAAAATGTTAAAATTGAATTAGCTGGTGAGAACATAGACAAGGGCAAGTCCATCCTAGAAGCACCCCCTAAAGTTGAAAAAAGGGAAACTAGAAACTCTAGGACCAAGAAGAATATCTTTCAAAAGCCCAAACAGAAGAAGCCGTATCTCTGCTATCATTGTGGTGTTGCCGGACATACTCGACCAAATTGCTATAAGTGGCTTGCCACTTAACAAAGCAATGGCATGATAGCATCTGGGAGCCAGAATCAGCTTCAGACTTCTCTCGCTCCTCTTGGAGACATTCTAAAAGCCCTCGTGTTCCTTTCGAACTTGAACAGTTCATATTCTTCTCCCTCTTCACCGGTTCAAGGGACGACGAAAAGGAAAAGTTCTTCCAAGGTGTGGAAGGCAAAGGGATCTAAGTGATAGCAGTCACTTCTTCTTCTCTCTCCCTGTTTTTTATGTGTTGCATTACTTGTGTGTTTCTTTACTGTTTTGAGTTAGTCTAGTTTTATGCATTGTTTTGCATTCTTTAGCTTGTTTTCGTTTGTGTGTTTTCAGTTTTGTGTTTTATTTTTACTTTTCTGATAAAAATAAAAAATAAAATTGAAAAATTGAAAAATACAAAAACAGTGTGTGTTTGTGTGCATTGGTTCATGTGAACTTTTGAAATGGCCATTGAAACAGAGTTTTCTAAACTTTGTATCACCTGTAGCTTAGATGAGCATTCTTTTGCACAACTAAGCAAGTGAGCTTTGTAGCTCTTTGTTTGTGATGAGTAAGGTGGAGTGATCTCTTCTTCTTAACACTCGTATCACTCTTTTTGACGGGTTGAACTAGAAAATCCTAAGAGAAAGGCATAAATAACCATCTCACCACTGTTACTCGCCAATCATAATATGACATCTGTATGCTTCGGCATAGCAAAAGTGTAATGTCATAAGCTTAAAATAATTGGATATTTCTTTTCTTTCTCTTGTATGCCCATGCATGGTATGCTTGTTAAAAGAAAATATGCAAAGAAATAAAAAGGAAAAAGATCAAAATGCTTTAAAATATGGTTGCAAGCGTGTTTTCTAAGAGATGTGGGAGTTATAGGATGTACCTCAAAGGTGATAGTCCCCATCAAGTAGTTATGATTGTGTGTGAGTTAAAGTGATTTTCTCATATCTCAAATCGTCATAACATTGAGACACTTATGCAATCTTGCGATGTTTTCACACATAACACGCAATACTCTTTGCTATTTTTGATACATGTGCAGGTACAATGTGATTTGGCCATCACAAGGTTTACATGAGTTAATGTATGCTCACTAAACTGTCTGGACTTATTTTTGAAATATAAAATTGGTTAGACTTGTTTAGTGTGTGTGTGCGTGTTTTGAGATACATGTGCATCAAAATTCTTGTTGAGAGATGTTTTTGAGAGCTTAATGTGTTGCTTGGATCTTTGGTTGAGTTACATGCATGATTGCATTCATGTCTGTGTTTTTCTTCTTTTGAAAAACTGTTTTTAAAGGCATCTCGACACCTCCTCGACACCTCTCGATACCTAGCTGTCTGTCGAGCTTCTTAGAATTTTCTTAACGCAGTCTCGACACATCCTCGACACCTGGTGGATCTAGAAAGCTTTTCAACAGCTTCTGGATCGATCAAGGTTCCTTCATGTTTGATCCTTCTTTCTCGACACATGACCTCGATAGCTGAATCTATCGAAGTGCATTTTCTCGACACCTATCTCGATAGCTGTCTCGATACCTTTTAATACCTGCAGCTGTCGAGAATTACTGAAGGCGTATAAAACTGTTCTTCGCGATTTCTCAGTCACTTTGCTCGATCTCTCTTCCTCGATAGAACCTGTTTTCTCTCTCAAAACACTTCTCTTTCCCTCCAAACCTCTTCCAAGGCTTTTTCAAGTGTTTTTCTCGATCTTCATCACGTGGTAAACATCTTATCCCTCATTATTCATGCATTTCATGTTTTTAAAACCCTAGGTTTTGTGTTTTTGAAATTTTTTTTGGATTTTTCAAAATTATTGAGGTTTTCATGAAATTTTGGGTTGGTTTTATAGATTTGGTCTTTAAAACTACATGCATTGCATCACATTAGCATTCTAATTGTATTTTCATGCATTTAGATGTGTGCAAATCTGTTGTGTGTTGTTAGGTTTGGATTGGGCTGAGCCCATGATGTTTTTATGTTGCATGTCACATGTTAATGCATTTTCCATGCATACGTTCTTTCTTTTCAATATTTACTCTTCTAATATTGAACTACTTGGAACTTTTCTGTTTGTCTCTTCTTCTTCTCCCTCTCTATGGTTGCGTTAGTAGTGTCTATGGCACCTAAACGTAAGTCCATTCCATCCCAGAACCCTTTGCGTTCTAAGGGATTGTCTTCTTTAGATTTCACTCCTCTTTCTATCCGATTCCGTGATGAGAAAGCCCATAAGGACTTCTCGAAGAACTTTTCTAAACGAGGTGTTCATTCGGAACGCCACGTTGTCCTGGCAGACTTTGCAGACACTAACCTTCCCGATGTCATTCACAGTCGGGCTTGGGAGTCACTGTGTGACGTCTCGGTCACCTGTCCACTCGTGTTGATACAAGAGTTTTACTCCAACATCCACGGGATCGATTCTTCAGTACCTCTCTTCTACTCTAGCGTTCGAGGTACGCGCTTTGTTGTCACTTCGAAATTAGTCTCCAAGGTGCTTCATGTCCCTAGGGTGGATCATCCTGATTACCCTAGCTATGAGCGTCTATGGACTGTGTCCAAAGACAAGATGATCTCGGTGTTCTGTGAGCGTCCTTCCACTTGGGGAGATCATCAGTACACACCATGTCGACCTTTTGCTAAAGGTCCTCGTTTCCTTAACATGGTGATGACTTTTGTTTTGCACCCACTTTCTCACTACAACTCTATCACAGAGCCTCGTGCTCGGCTTTTTTTGTCCTTCCTAGAGGATCTCTTTATAGACTTTCCTTCACACTTTATCTTTTCTATCATAGATGTCTATAGAGATACGGCCACCCGTGATAAGCTCATTTTCCCTTCTGCTATCACGAGGATTCTTCGCCGTTTTTCCATCCCATTCCCTTCGTCCTATCCTTACCATGTCATGTCTGCCATAGACGCCGCTATCGTAAAACGTAGCGAGGCACAGTTTCGATCGCGACAGTCTGATGGTGCCACTCCTTCCTCCCGTCCAACTACCTCCAGATCAGCTCGAGCATCTGCTGCTTCTTCTTCGAGTGATGTCACCTTAGGAGACATCATGGCGCAGCTTCAGCGCATGGATGCTCGCCTAGATACACTCTCCATGGAGTTGTATCAGGTGAACGTTTGTGTTGGTCGCATCGCCAGGCGACAGGCGACCATGGGCGACTTTGCTCTAGAGGCTTCTCCTCCGCCACCTCATGTGTTGACTGAGCCTGAGGTTGATGATGATGGTGATAATGATGATGTTTCGGAGGATGATGATGATGGAAATGCGAGCTCTTCCGATGAGATGTCTACATGACACTCTACCCTTTGTCACTCGTGACAAAAAGGGGGAGTAGTTTTGGTATGAGAGTAGTCATGCTTAAGGGGAGTGTTGGCATAGGACATTTTTGATAGGGGAGGTGTGGATTGAGGGATGTAGTGAGGAGATCATATGTATTCTTTTTCTTTTCTATCCTTTTTAGAGATACATTGATCATGTATTGACATACATTGTACTTATTTCTTGATATATATGATGATGTATGTTTTTCTTTCACCTATCTTTCCATGTGTTATTTCTTTTGTCTTTATCCTAGTCTCTAGCCTGCACAGGTAACCTTATCATCCCACGAGGGACTACCATCCCCCCATTAAAGCCCACCAACGGCGAGTCATATTTTTCTAAGTCCTCGAGCCTTAGATTTAACCCTTTATTTAGATCAGGGTACATGATCTATGGTCCACTTCCCTAGTCTACCAGTAACCTTTTTACATCATACCTACCAATCCTTATGGTAACTACCAAGGCATTATCGTGCGGCTGGAATGTTCCCTCATTATCATCCTTCAAAAAACCCAAAGTGGGGGTGGTTACCACCTTGGCCTTTTTGAGAGCTTGACTTCTATCATCTTAATTGGGGCCCATAACCACATACATGACCCCCAAACAGGTCCCAACATCGCCCTTAGGCTTAGAGAAAATCACATTAATTATGCCCAAAGCTGGCCGAGGAGCTACATCCCTCTAATACTTGACTCCCGAATGCCCGATCTAACCTATTGGATGGTGCAAGAACTGACTTAGTTTCCCTGCCTTTACCAGTAGACCCAGGTGATATCGCAAAGTCCTGCAGTCCTTTATTGTGTGCCCTTTTTCTTGATGATAATGGTAGTAAAGGATTTGGTTCCTCCTAGATGGATCCCCACCCATCTTATTGAGTCACTTGAAGTATGGTTCATTTTTTTATCTTCTCTAGTATCTGATAGACTGGCTCTTTAAACAATGAGTTAACCATTTGAGCCACCGTTACTGATGTCTAATTGGGGAAGTCCTTTCTAGGATGGTTATTATGATATCTTACTTCTCGAGGATCCTTTTTCTCTGGGAACACTTTAGCTTTGTCCTTTTCCTGGGCATGATCTTCCTCAACTCGTTTATACTTATCAATGGGATCCATAAGCTGGCGCATACCGAGGGCAGGCTTCATGGTTAGTGACTTCCTCAACTCATGCTCTATCAGGAGCCCTACCTTAAAAGTTCTCACTGTCACGTCCTCGAAATCTCCATCTATTTCATTGTACATTTCCTAATATCTATCTAAATAAGTCTTGAGAGTCCTACCTTCCCTCATTGCCCTGGACAAAAGAGAGTCTAAGGGCTTGAGAGTCTAGCACCAAATGCCCTTGTCGGCTCTTTGAAGGACCTTATTAACCCCTCTCCCAAAGCATTAAACCACCGAATAGCCACAGGCTTGAGGCTAAAGGGGAAAACCTTGTACATAAGGGTTTCATTGCCAGAATGAACTACCATCTTCAGATTGAAGTGCCTTACATGTTCCACCGGGTCAGACCTTCCATTGTAAATGGTAAAAGTTGGATGTGAAAATCGGTGGGGAAGCTTGGCTTGTTGATCCCACTAATAAAAGGTGACTTGGAGATTTGTTGAAGTGCTTTGCTTATTGCGTCATTCCCCATGCTATGGTGAGATGACCCTTGCCCTTTTCCAGTTTATCTTGGTGAGACGATGTTGAGAAGGACTCGCTGGATGGAGTTCTTGACCTATAGCGATATGAGCAATCCCTACGCCCCCTTGATCCATCACTTGATGAGGGTGATGGACTCCTTCTATCACGCTCCCTACGTTGTAGCTTCCTACGCAGGTGATCTATCCCAAGCTGCAACTTCCGTGTCTCTTGATCGTGCAGAACATGGCTCCCTAACCTTGAATGACTCCACTCAGTACGCTCTGTGTGGTATGATTCTCCCTCTATGAAGTCACAAATTCTTCCTTATTTTGCTCTGGGTTAGTCATGACTTATCAAAACAAAACCACAACAAAACCTTATTTCCCACAGACGGCGCCAATTGTATGGGTACGAAATCTTGGGGGTTGTTTGGTTTTTGTTTTTCCATCACCCATAACTCTGTTTCCATCACCCATAACTCTGTTTCCATCACCCATAACTCAAAAATGGTGGGACTTACGGAGAGAAAGCTTGTTTGGATTTGTTTTCAAGTTTTGTTTCCATTACTCAATTCATTGATTTTTGAGTGATGAGTTATGAAAACTGAAAATAAATTTTGGGCATTTTCAAGTTATGGAAACAGAGTTATGATGGCATTTTTTGTAAATACACACACATTGAAGGACCTACCAGCCACAACTTTTGACTTCACTTTTTTTTTTCTCCACTGTTTTTTCTTCTCCACTGTCCTTCAGTTCATTATTTATCCTTTATTTTTTCTTCCTCTTTGCAAGAATCTTGTCAGTTCTTTTTTTTTTTTTTTTGGTCTTCAATTCAGAACAAACATGAATGGGTTTCAAAATACCCATTCCTTGAACACATGAATGGGTTTCAAAATATCCATTACTTGTTTAGATTTCTTTATTGTACTTCTCAAAACCCAAGAATAAGAAGAAGAACAAGAATAATCACCTCCTTATGCACGCAGTCACTGATCGGAGCTCACCCAACCTACGTCGCCTCGACCTCGGAAAAACCCTTCTCGCACCACTGCACCAATCGTCGGAGGTTTGGTGAGAAAGGTTTGGGTTGAAAGGGGCGTACTCGGCAAAGAAGAGGTGGGAGTATGTTGGGTTGTTGCGGTGAGCCTCGTTGCGGATGTTTTCGTCGAGTAGGCAACAAGATTTGGAGATTGAGATGGGTTTTGGCTGTTGTTGTGGTGGCAGAGATGGGTTTATGGAGGCTTTGATGAAATGGGGTTTTGGGAAATGGGGTTTTGGAGGTGGGGTTTTGGGTTTGATGGAGAAGAAGGAGGAGGTAGATGAAGAAGAAGAACAAGAATAATCACCTCCTCATGGGTAGGGTAACAAAAATCACTAAGTGAGGAGTCAGGCATGGATCCTACAAAAAGTAGAGAAAATTGAGTGATGAGAAGCTTAAAAAATGTGCCAAAATGGTGGGTATAGGAAATTAGGGTATGAACAAAAAAAAACAAACAAATAGCCCCTTGGTGGCCCAAGCCCACTTAGAATAGTGAGATTGATGTTCCTAAACCCGGCCTAAATCAATAAATATTTGTAAAGAGAGTGGGATGAACAAGTTGGGCTTCACCCGAGGATAAAGATAGAGAAGAAGGAGGCAAAAGTCTAAGATTTAAATGTGTATATGGACCTTTACATGCTTGCCCAAGGACAATATTCTTGGGTTGTTACATACATTGTTCACTCTCTTTCTCTCAGTTACTGTTCTGGCTCTAATCCCTTTCCTTGATTTTTTTAGATCCCCTTTATCTGCGAGTTCCTTTCCTTTGTATACTCCATGGCTTCTTGCTTCCTTGCCCTCCATCTTCAATCTTCCTAAATTTCCTTAGGAAACTTGTCCTTTTAGACTTCTAGTGACACTACAACAAAAATGTATTTTTAGTGACGAAAAAATTCATCACTAATAGTCCAGTTTTTTGTCACTAAGAACCTTTAGCGATGAAATCGGACTGTTAGTGATGAAACTCATTTCGTCGCTACAACCCCGTACCTAAAAGTCCTAGTGATGAAAAATTTCATCACTAAATTTCCGATTTGTTAAAAAAAAAAAAAAAAACTTTTAGCGCCTAATGTTTTCCTCACTAAAAACACTATTCGGTGATGAAAATATTTCATCACTAAAAACACCTTAGTTTATTAAATCATATTTAGTGATGAATAATTTTGTCACTAAAACTATATTCGGATACACATAGTGACGAAAAAGTTTTTCACTAAAACTATTTTTAAGAAAATCCAGGCACATATAGCGACAAAAATATTTCTTACAAAATTTTGCTACATTTAGAGATGAAATATTTCGTCACAAAAACAATTTTTTGTTTCTATATTTGTGACGAAAAAATTCGTCGCTAAAACTTATTTTCTATTTTTATTTTTGTTATGGCTTTGATATTAACCTATAACCTGTCATTACACTATTAAAACCTCATATTTGAATAACACATTTATTTCAATAACACATTTATAAAAAAGATCTATACATTACACAAGTAACAAATAAAACAAGTATCCAATTCAAACTCCTTCCATACAATAATTGTTTGCAACACATACAATAACTCAAGATGCTTTATAACAATACAAAAAGTATAGCATAATATAATTAGAACTAATAGAAGATGTCCTCATATGTCTTCAAGTAATGCCAAAAGTAAATCCCCTAAAAGCCACCAATAAGAAATCTGCACAAATATAAAAATAATACTACATTAAAATCGTAAAATAAAAATATTAACTATGTTAAAAGAAACATTTCTAACAATGAATTAAGAGTAGCCACACCAATGAATTAAAATCACAACTCCTAATGTATAAGATGTAGAAAGCCAATATAGATTTTCAACTATAATATAACACAATTAGTTTCAAATAATGCATCAAAAAAGGTAGTCACATCATGTAGTGTGGGTCAATTGCTAAATTAAAGTACTAACCAATAAGAGTTTTGACTTGAAGATGAACCACCCCCATAGGTAAAAGCGTTATCATAACCCTTGCTCCTCAAAAAGTTAAGAATATTCTTTTGGACCGCTTCTTGCTTAGCTCGTGCCTCTTGCTCCCTAGATCGCTCCTCTTGCTCCCTAGCACTTACCTCTTTGAGCTCAATTATCTCATTTTCTAGCCGTTGGATATACTCCACCGAGGAACTAGATGAGGCGGTGGTTACTAGAGAAGAGGAAGGTCTCATGCCAAGTCCATTTACAATTCTAGACTTCTTCTTAAAAACCAAGTTTAAGATCTCCTCTTGTGTAAGGGGAATTGTATTAGGATCTTGATAATGATCCTCTTGCACTTTGAAAATAGTTTCCTATCATTTGAAAGAGAGAAAGAAACAAACAATCACAACATTAATACTACATATATTATAGCTTTACAAACATGATAGGGATGGAATGATACACATACATATGTCGCTTCATCCTCATGATGTATCCACATATTTGTATTTGGATTGAAATGAACATCTTTAAAGATTTTTGCCATTTCGGGAACTTGATTGAGCCTCCTAGAATTGCTTCTTGAAGCAAGTGAACAGTAAGGTGAACCATAATATCAAAGAATGCTGGAAGAAAGAACCTCTCAAGCTTGCATAGTATAAGAATTATATGTTCTTCTAGTTTCTCCAATTCACTCCGCTTTAGGGTCCTTAAGCATGAGTCTTGGAAGAAGTTTCCCAACTCAAACAATACAATACTAATGTCTTTATGTGCAAACCCACATAACCCAATTGGAAGAATTCGTTGTGGTAGCACATGACAGTCGTGGCTTTTTAAACCAAATAATCTACCATTTTTTGCATTCATTGACCTTGATATGTTGGCTGCATAGCCATCCGGATACTTGACTGATTTCAAAAAGTCATAGAAACCATCCCTTTCATTTGGGCTTAGTGAAAAGAAAGCCTGAGGCTTGTCATATGATCCATCAGGACGTTGTTTCAAATGCAACGTGTGCCTAAAGTCCATATTTTGCAAGTCTATCTGTGCCTTGTCAGTGTCCTTGTTTTTCCCTTCAATGCCCAACAAAGTACCATAAGTACTCTCACTAATGTTCTTCTCCACATGCATAACATCAATGTTATGCTTAAGCTTCTTATTTTTCCAATATGGAAGCTTGTACAAAATACTTACCTTTGACCAATTTGGCTCTCCAATGAGTTGTCTCTTCTTGTTACTAGGACGCTTTTCTAAAATTATATTTGGCATTCTATCTAGCTACTCTTGTATCTTTCCCACTTGTAACTCAAAAGATCTCTTCTATTTCTCCGATAAACCATTATGCAGCTGATTATGTCTCCAGCGATGTTCCATAGGCAAATAAGCTCAATGGTTAATGAATCCAATTTTACTTTCCAAAGCTTCTGAATATGGTTCATTATTGCAAGTTTAACAAGAATATAACCGTTTGTCCTCCACCCAAACATGTTACTAAATCCAGGATAGTCATGTATTGTCCACAACAAAGTTGCACGCCTCTGAAAATGCTCTTTTCTATAAGCATCATAAGTTTCTACACATTCTTCCCATAACTCCTTCTACTCATCAACCAATGGTTTCAAGTAAATATCAATCTCATTTTCCGGTTGATGGGGACCAGGAATAGGCAATGATAACATAAAATATGGCTCCTTCATAACCAACTAAGGCGGTAAGTTATAGGAGATAAGTATGATAGGCCACATACTATAGTTGTTCATATTCTCAAAAGGGTTAAATCCATCTACAGCCAACCCCAACCTTACATTATAAGGTTTGAGGGCAAAATCAGGATGTTGCAAATCAAACTCCTTTCACTCCTCATTATCAGCCAAATGCCTTATTATCCCATCGTCCACACGTTTGTCTATATACCATCTCATGTCCTTAGCTCTTTGGCCTGACATGTACAACCTCCTCAGTTTCGGTGTCAATGGGAAGTAACACAATACCTTATGAAGAATCTTCTTACCTTGGGCACGTGTATCCTTGTACCTAGGCGCCTTACACACCGGCCATTTATCAAGGTTTTCATTTTCCTTCCAAAGCAGTGCACAATCATTTTTGCATGTATCTATATGCTCGTATGACATGACCAAGTCACATAATATCCTTTTTGCTTCATAAGTTGGCCTTAGAACCAAGTTACCTTTCTGTAAAACCTTTGTTAGCAATTCTAGCATCATATCAAGTCCCTCATTACTCAAGTTGGTCATTACCTTTACATTTAACATCTCAATAACAAACTTCAAAATACTATAATCAGTGCAACCTGGATACAACTCACGCTTTGCATCTTCCTTAAGTTTGTCAAAATTATGCACTTCCTCATCTTCAGTTACATTTCTTGGTTCCCCTCTAATTTGGTCACCTACCAAGGCATCGATACCATCCATATGATCACCATCCGGCATTTCATTATCATGAATGTTCTCGTTTAATATACGATGTTCTCCATGATTATACCAATTAATGTAAGATTGCATAATCCCACGATGAAGCAAATGGATACACACAGTTTGAGGAGATTGTCGATAGCAATTCACACAGTGAATACACAGGCACAGAATATTACCACTCAAGTCCACAACCACTCTTGCAAAATTAATAAATGCATTGACCCCTTCAATATATGGACGTCTTAATCTGCCATCAGGTGTCTTACCAATTGTCATCCAACTTTTATCCATGTTTGACTACAAATGCAAGGTGAATGCTACTTTAGTAAAATAAAGACAACTCATGCATAATGTATTCTAACATCTAAGTTTATAAGCTAGTTAGATAAAGATCTATCCCATTCATGAATGCACAAGTCTATATTAATAGTCAAACACTCCCAATATTAGTTTAAACCACCTTATAATACCATGCAAGCCACTCGTTTGCTCCAACACGACAACCTTCCACAAAACCAATCACAAACATCAAAAGTATAGAGTTTTACAAGTATTTAACTCAAATAAAATACTATTCATCACATCTAATCAATAATACTCATTAACATTTGCAAGAAGTGAAAAACACTCCCAATATTAGTTTAACCTACCTTATAACACCATGCAAGCCACCTGTTTGCTCTAACACAACAACCCACCACAAAACCAATTACAAACATCACAAGTATAGAGTTCAAAAGTATTGAAAGCTAATAAAGTAATATTCATCACATCTAATTAACAAGTTCCATTCACATTTGCAAGAAATTAAAAACACTCCGAATATGAATTTAAATCACCTTATAACACCATGTAAGCCACTCGCTTGCTCCAACACAACAATTCATCACAAATTCAATTTCCAACATCACAAATATAGAGTGTTTACAAGTATTGAAATCAATTAAACTACTATTCATCATATTTAATCAACAATATTGAAATCGAATAAAGTAATACTCATCACATCTAATCAACAAGGTTCATTCACATTTGCAAGAAATTAAAAACACTCACAATATAAATTTAAACCACCTTATAACACCATGCAAGCCACTCGCTTGTTCCAACACAACAACTCACCACAAAACTAATCACAAACATCACAAGTATAGAGTGTTTACAAGTATTGAAATTAATTAAAGTATTATTCATCACATTTAATCAACAAATTTCATTCATATTTGCAAGAAATTAAAAACACTCCCAATATGAATTTAAACTACCTTATAACACCATGCAAGCCACCCACTCACTCCAACACAACAATCCACCACAAATCCAATTTCCAACATCACAAGCATAGAGTTTGCAAGTATTGAAATCTAATAAAGTAATATTCATCACATCTAATTAACAATACTCATTCACATTTGCAAGAATTGAAAAAACACTCCCAATATATATTTAAACCACCTTATAACACTATGCAAGCCACCCGCTTGCTCCAACACAACATACCACCACAAATCCAATTTCCAACATCATAAGTATAAAGTTTTATAAGTTTTTAACTAAAATTTACTTATTTTACTCAAGCTAAGCTTACAACTTTCAGAAAAAATCCAAAGTTATTGCAAACAATGTGTATTTAACTTGCAAAAGAAAAGTTAAATTTATAAATACTCCAGTCGTGAAAATGATCCTGTCATAATAAAAAGAAGAAGCGAAGGCACCAAGCCAGGAGTGACAAATCACTAGTTTTTGCCAAAGGGACACTCATTGTTGAAATGCTTTCCTGCAAAAAGAGAAACAAAATTGAAAATTGAGGAGCACAAAAAATGATCTAAAATAATTAACTAAACCATAAAACAAAGAGAAAAAAAAAATAACGTGTTCAGCTACTCAATTGCTTAAATAGTATAATCGGAATTCTATTTCTTTCATCCTACGGTACACATATTATCACAGTACCTAATGGTGTCCCACTACATTTTCTATTCTAAACCAAACAAAATTTTCGCAGAATTCTAACACAAGCATCATAGCAAACAATTTTTTTCTCAGAACCCATATAATTTCTCTTATTCACAATGAAAACTACCTATCTATCATTTCTCACTCAAATTTCTTACCTAAACCAAGCGAAAATTTCTCAGAATCTAAACACAGCTCAAATATTACACCAAAAATAGAAGAAAAAAAAATGCACCGTGAGCCTTGAGAACATGGAGGATCTTGCTTCCAGTGACAAACCCTTCTTGGCGAATTTGTATATGTTCTCCTCCACCTACAAAAATCAAAAAAGAAACCCAGAAAAGAAAAAAAAAAAAAGACAAAAATCCAAAAAAAGAAAATAAAAAAGAAAAGTAAATTACCTATGGCTGAATCGGCAAAGGGTGACTGAGGCTGTGGGTGTGGCTGTCGTTGGAGAAGATGAGAGGGAGATCGTGGGACTCGTCAACGGCGTCGCTGTCGAAGGGTCACCGGTGCGAAGGAAGGCGAAGTGTCGTCGATGTGATGGAAGTTGAAGCGTCGCTGGTGCGATGCGTCGTCGAAGCATCGTCGGTGCGATTTGGAGTGGGTATTAGTGTGAGGGAGAGTGGGTATCAATGTGGGTATCAGTGTGAGGGAGAGAGTGGGTATTGCCGAATGAGTGAGGGAAAAAAAGGAGTTGAGTGCTATATATTGGACATCTATGGTGACAAATTTAGTTTTGTCACTAATAGCATGATTAGCAGCACCTTTAGCGACGAAATTGTTTCATCGCAAAAACTAGAACTTTTAGCAATGAATTTTTTCGTTGCTGTAGATCCATTTGGTTTTGTGCCTACACTTCCGTTTGGCGCCCTAATTCAACACCCCCTATAGTGACGAAATCTATGTTTTGTCGCTAAATGTATCTATAGTGACGAATTTAGTTTCGTTGCTATTTATTGCCTTTAGCGACGAATCAGAGTTCATCGCAGATACTCTGCACTAATCTTTTGTTTTTCTTTTCAGTGACAACATATTTTCGTCGCTAATTGTCTCTTTCAGTGACCAAACAAGTTTCGTCACTAATAGCATAACTAGTAGCACCTTTAGCGACGAAAGAGTTTCGTCGCAAAAACTAGAACTTTTAGCGCTATACATCCATTTGGTTTCGCGCCTACACTTTACACTTTCGTTTGGCGCCCCTAATTCAATACCCCCTATAGCGACGAAATCTATGTTTCGTTGCTAAATGTTACTAATTTTTTTTTATAAATAGCGACAAAATATAAATTTCATCCCTATATGGTACTTTTTTGTGATGAAAAAATTTTCCTCACTAAAATTCGTCATTGTAGTTACATTTTGTTGTAGTGTGAAGGTGGTGGAAGGAGTTGCTGAGCTGTGGATCTACTATTTAGGTTACTTCCTCATTAATGCAGCTGACAAAGCTGTTGCCAGCCATTTAATATGGAGGAGTAGGTGAGACTTTATAAGAAACCTCCCACAAATATCTTGTTTATCCCCTAAGGTGCCCACCTTCAGCTCTTATAGTCCCCAAGGATGCTCTGTCACTTCCCATTCTCTCGTCGGGCAACCTCACTTCTGGGGCTATAGATGCTTCTTCGTGAGGAACAATTGAAGGCTACAGCGGTGCTTCCAATCTTTGGTTCTCGAGTCCTCACAATGATAATTGATGTAAGTAGATATCCAACTAGTTTCAACCCAGCTGGGTATCACAGTGTCACACAAGCTTGTAAAATAATAAGAATATATTTTAGAATGTTTAGAAATGGTCCATGAGAGATCAACTTTATATTTCATTTGAAAATGGTCATTTTTCTGTTTAGAAAGTAGAAAGAAGTCATACAAAAACAAGTGATTTAAAAAAAAAAAAAAAAATTCTTATATGCTTAGTTGCCAAAAATTGGTTAAAATATAGTTTTATCTAAAAATAATAGACTTCAAAAAGCTATACATAAGTAAATAAACTAAAAAACTACAAGAAAAATCACTTACTAAACAGATACAAATTATTTAAATGTTTCTGCGAATGAACAAAATGGTTTTTATCGGACAGTCAAATTTTCATATTTTAAAAGATTCAAGCAATGGCGAGAGTAGTGGAGACTTTTTATTCTAGATAATGTTCATGTGAATGAACAAGAGTTAGGATTGTGTCTAGTGCATCAGTACACTAGACATGTTCCGTATTTTAATGTGTCTAGTACATTAATACATTAGATATAAAGTGTGTCCAATGAACAAACGGGTTGAGTGGACAATCAAATTTTTTATAGTAAGAGATTTGAAGTCTTGGCGGTTGCGTTTGCCAAAATGCGTTTTTTTTTTTTTTTTTTTTACATGGAGATTAGGTAAAGAGCGGTTATCACGGGACCATTATCATTGCAAAAGCTATTTGATTTATAAGTTAAAGACTTCGAATTCCAAACTTCACCTAAGTTTTAAGGAAGCAATACATGTGTAATCATGTTGCAGAATATATTATACAAAAGTTTAAAATGTAGTCGTGGACGCTCATGCCAGAGGAATTGGATTCTATTGGGTCTTGTAAGAACGATCAAGAGGATCATAATTCACGACAAAATGTTCTCCAAAGATATAATAAAAATAAATAAATAAACAAATTTGGGCCAAAAGTGCACAGACCCAAAAAAAAAGAAAAAAAAGTTTAGCCAACCAAACGCGGATTTGGACTTGAAAGTTGGTACATGTAAATATGAAAGGTTGGTACCTGCCGCCAGAGCCTAACTTGTCACCTCACATGCGTAGATCTTTTGAGGATTTGGTCTTTTTCTTCATAATTCTATTATAATACCAACAAAATTTATGTATAGTTGTATTTTGACACAGTAGAATTCAAACCTATAACACACACTTTATGATTATTGCTTTTATTGTCTAGCAAAGACACTAGTTGGTTATTAGCGTAAACAGAGTTTAATCCAAGATCTCTTATGCGACGGTAAAATTTTTTGTCAGTTAAATTAATTAGAACCTATTTCATAGAATTTCTTAGTTTTTGTAACTTAATTTTCAATAAAATGTAATAACCTACCATGTAAAATTTGTTGTGAAAATATTATAGATGTAACACTTCTCAAGGTTAAATTATTTTCTCAAAAGTGTCAAGCTTGGATGTAAAAATTATAATACATATCCATTCCATCTAGACTTGAAAGCATTAATACATAAAATAACACAATCCTGTTGTAAATTTGTCCTTCTCTATAGCAAGTGCAAATCTTAATCCAGTTGAGCATGGCTTTGTGCAGCTACGTCAATTACTACTCGTTGTTCTTTTCTGGTATTTTAATTGATTGGGCCGATGAAATCATCTCCTCATAGGAGAGAGGACTCAACAATTGGGATGGCGTTTGTTTTGATTATTGCTTGTTAATTGTCACGGAGATACTAATTAGTCATTTTCTTCACTCTCTTTTTTCAAAACTTTCCTTCTTTTCATACTCTGCACTTCAAATTATGTTTATCTGTACATCCTATACTTATTTTTCAATGTTCCAAAAAGCTTAAGGACAGCAAATGGAAAGAACCAACCAAATTTGGTTGGTTGTGATCATCAAATAAAAGAATTGACAGAGCCACTGATTTGCGAAAGAAAGCACCTGCGTAAGATGGTTCAATTCACTTGGTTGAGGCAAATTTAATTAACGACACCGAAATGAATTTTGTATTGGTAAGAAATATTGTATGATCTGACTTGTATTACAATGCAGGAGTAGGTTATAAATTATGCATGCAACTTGCATTAACTTGCATTTATAAGGAAATGGTCAAATCTTTGATTGCAATTTACATAAATTCACTTCTCAGAAACTGAGGCCTAACTGTTTATCTCCAAGTTGGCTCGTAAAAAATATTGATTATGCCACAGCGGCATATTACGGGTTTGAATTTGAGAATTAGCCTCACCCACAAAAAACATTGGAGGTAAGACTGATTACCTTTTCCAAACCCATAAAAGCAGGGATATTGTGCATTGAATAGTGAATACAATCTTCTTCTTTTTTTTTATTTTTTTTGTTTTTTATTTATTTTTTAATGGTAGTCAAAAATATATTGGACTACAAAGATAGACCAAAAGACACAAAAAGAAGTGCATTGCCAATTTCTTATTGTTTTAGGAAGTATGTCAAAGTTCAGCACCCAAAAGCAAGAAGAAGAACCAGCTACAAGCATCTAGTGAGAGGGAGTAGACATTGGCTATACGACAGACAAAGTTCTTTGTAAATGTGGCAAAGCTACAAGTAGTTTTTGTATCTTTATTTATTCTTACTGTTCACACGTGCAGCAACCATCTATAATTAATCCTCACACGAGTTCCGTATAATGTGCTTAGTTAGTTAGTGCTTAGTAAGTCAATTAGATTAATTTTTTGGTATAAATGTAATTTGGATATACAAAGTTATTTTTAAGCTAATACAATCAGAAATTTCTCATCTTTCTTGCTCTGTTGCTCTCTGTTTTCTTCTTCCTTTGATAGTGTTAGATTTTTTTATGGTATCAGAGCTTTAAAGCTTTTGTTAATGGTGTCAAACCCTAGCCAAAATTCCTCTTCTCATTCTTCTTCCACCTCTGCTCAGCGTAAGCTTTCTCCAATGGAGGATCCTCGAAGCCCATTCTTCCTGCACCACGGTGAATCACTTGGTGCGATTTTGGTTTCTTAACCCTTAACAAAAAAGAATTACTCCACATGGGCCAGAGCTATGCGAGTGGCTTTGGATGCCAAAAGCAAACTCGGATTCGTGGATGGATCTATCATTGCTTCTATGGCAGTCACGCCTCTTGAGAAGCTGGCTTGGTCCAAGAACAATTCCATGATTTCATCATGGATCTTGAATTCGGTTTCTCCTCACATCACAGCCAGTGTGATTTACAAAGATACGGCTTTTGAAGTTTAGAATGCTCTTAGAAATCGTTTCTCTCAAGCTAATGGACCAAGAATTTCTCAGCTTCAGAACCAGATATCCACGGTTATGCAAGGAGATTCAACAGTAACAAGCTTCTTTACTGGTCTTCAAACAACTTGGGGTCAGTTGTTGAATTTCAGGCCTCTGCCATGTTGTGCTTGTGGTAAATGTACATGTGGAGTCTGACAAAATTACATCTTTTCAACATCAAGATTCGTTGATGCAATTCCTCAATGGATTGAATGAAGCCTATTCACAGGTCAGAACTCAAATCTTGACGATGGATCCTATTCCTTCCATTGATAAAGCTTTTTCTTTGGTCATTCAAGAAGAGAGACAAAAAGCTTTGGGATTTAATGTCAATCCTTCTGTTAAGTCTACTGCTTTGGCAGTTAAGAACCAAGGGTTCACTCAAAGCTCGAATTTTTTTGGTAATGCTGGCAAGAATGTCAAAGGTAATAGAGGAAAAGGAAGGCCTATTTGCAGCCACTGTGGGAAAGTTGGTCAAGTGATGGAAAAGTGCTACAAGCTTGTAGGTTTTCCACTAGATTACAAGCAGAAAGGCAAAATTTCTATGGCTAATCAGTTCACAATTGCAGGAGACCAAGCCCAGTCTGATTTCACTCATTTCACTCATCAGCCTACTTCTTTCCCATTTACGTCAGAGCAATGACAGCAGCTTCTGTCACTGTTAAGTTCTCATGCTTCTGCTTCAACCTCCAATGATGCAATTCACTCAGCAAATTCTACTCTTTTAGGTAATTCTTGTGAATTGTTTCAAGAATCTATGTGCCTGAACATGAAGCATTCAATATTTGCTGTTAATCCTAGCAACAAAATTGTTTTTGGTAATGAATCTTGGATTCTAGATACTGGGGCAACAAATCATATAGTTCATTCTATTACCCTATTCACTAAAATTACTAGTTGTGTTTCTATTTTTGTTCAATTACCTAATGGTGAGAAGGTTATTGTCACTCACATAGGTACCATTCAAGTCACTTCTACTTTAATTCTTGAGAATGTGCTTTGTGTACCAACTTTTACTTTCAACCTCATATCAGTGAGTAAATTGACTAAGTCCCTATCATGTTGTCTTGTTTTTCTCTCTAATTATTGTTTCATACAGGACCTTACTTGTTGGAAAATGATTGGAGTGGGTAAATTACATCACAATTTGTACCTACTGCAATCTTCAAGCATTTGTGATTCTGTTTCAAATGTTTCTTCTATTCTAAAGTCAGTTTTCAAGTCCTTTGTTAATTCTGTTTCTACTGTTTCTAAGCCATATCTTTGGCATCTTAGGCTAGGACATGTGTCTGATGATAAACTTCAAGCTTTACATCATTGTTTACCAGATGAATCATCTTTACACAGTCATAAAGATTGCATTGTTTGTCCTATTGCTAAGCAGAAAAGACTTCCCTTCCCTTGCCTTAATCATATCTCTTCCACTGCTTTTGATCTTATACATGTGATGTTTGAGGGCCTTTTGTTAAAGCTACTCATAATAGTTTTCAATATTTCCTTACTATTGTAGATGATGCCACTAGATCTACATGGATATATCTCATGAAATCTAAATCTGAAACTAGGCCTCTATTGATTTCTTTCTATAATATGATATGTACACAGTTTAATACCAACATTAAAGCCATTAGGTTTGATAATGCTCCTGAATTTTTCTTAAAAGATTTCTATGCTAGTCATGGTATAATTCACCAGCATTCTTGTGTTGCCACTCCCCAACAAAATTCAGTTGTGGACAGGAAACACCAACATATCCTTAATATAGCTAGAGAATTGAAATTTCAGTCCAATATCCCTATTTCTTATTAGGGTGATTGTATTTAACTGCTGTGTACATAATCAATAGACTGCCTACTTTAGTTTTAGAGAATAAAACACCATTTGAAAAGCTTTATGGTCAACTCCCATCATTTGATCACTTGAAGGTTTTTGGTTGTCTATGCTTTGCCTCCATTTTAGCCCACAACAGAAATAAATTTGAACCTAGATCCACACCTTGTGTTTTTCTTGGGTATCCTTTTGGTGTCAAGGGCTACAAACTTCTCAATCTACTCACCAAGAAATTTTATCTCTAGAGATGTACTTTTCCATGAAACTGTGTTTCCTTTTGTTTCTGCCACTGTTTCTCCTCATTCCTTTATTTCTTTGCCTCATATCTTTCCTTTAGTTGCTATTGAACCTGATTTTACATCTCCTCTTGTTCCTGAATCTTTTACTTCTTCACATATAGACATTTCTATTGATTCAAGCACATCCAATCCAGTGGCTCCACCCATCCTTCCATCTTCTGAGATAGCCTTATCCACTGTTCCTAATCATAGTGATTCTGCAGATTTCAATCATCTTCTTATAGCTTCAGTAGATTCTCCTTCTCCATCACTTACTTCTAATCCTCCTTTAAGAAAATCTGCTAGAGTTTCCAAACCCCCAGCTTACTTACAAGATTATCAATGCGGCAATGTTACTTGTGATGCTCATGCTTTTTCCACTTTTTCCAACAAGGGTGGTTCTGCTCCTATCACTTCAGGTACAAAATACCCCTTATGTCACTATCTTGACTCTTCTAAATTGTCCTCTTCTTATTCCCTTTTTTGTTCCTTAATTGCTGCTATTCCTGAGCCTAAGTTCTATCATGAGGCTGTTCAAGACCCCAAATGGCAGGCTGCCATGATAGCTGAGATCAATGCCTTAAAATCCAACAATACTTGGACCCTTACTCCTTTACCTTCTCATAAAAGGGCTATAGGCTATAAATGAGTATATAAAGTGAAATAAAAAGTTGATGGGTCTGTGGAAAGGTACAAGGCATGGCTGGTTGCCAAAGGATTCACTCAACAAGAGGGGTTGGACTTTACTGAAACTTTCTCTCCTGTTGCTAAGATGACTACTGTCAAAACTCTCCTTGCTATTGTTGCTGTGAAAGGTTGGCATTTGAGTCAATTGGATGTCAACAACGCATTTCTTCATGGTGATTTGCATGAAGAAGTATATATGTAGCTTCCTCAAGGCTTTCACAACAAGGGGGCCAATATAGTGTGCAAACTCAACAAGTCATTGTATGGTCTTAAGCAGGCTTCAAGACAATGGTATTCTAAGTTTTCAAATACCTTATTGAAGTATGGTTTCAAGCAGTCCAGGGCAGATTACTCTTTGTTTACTAAGAGGTTCAACAATTCATTCATAGCATTACTTGTCTATGTAGATGACATATTAATTGCTAGCAATGACATTCAGGCTGTTGATAAATTGAAGGTTTCATTAGATCAGGAATTCAAACTCAAGGATCTTGGAGTTCTAAAGTACTTCCTTGGACTTGAAGTGGCAAGATCATATAAGGGCATTTCCATTTGTCAAAGGAAATATGCTCTAGAGGTTTTGAAGGAAGCAAGTATGACAGCTTGCAAGCCTAGTAAGGTGCCAATGGAGCAAAATTTGAAGTTAAGTTCGTTTCATGGCAAACTACTTTCTGATCCAGGGATTTATAGAAGACTGGTGGGAAGATTATTATATATTACCATCACTAGACCAGATATAGGTTATGCAGTGAACAAACTTAGTCAATTTGTCTCTAAGCCTAGGAAACCACACTTAGATGCAACTTATAAAGTCCTTCAATACATCAAGGGGTGTCTTGGCCAAGGTATTTTGTTACCAACCAGATCTGATCTGCATTTGAAGGCTTACACAGATGCTGATTGGGCTTTTTGTGTAGATACAAGAAGATGCACTACTGGATAGTGTATTTTTGGGAAATTCCTTGATATCATGGAAGTCTAAAAAGCAGTCTACAGTGTCCAGATCCTCTGTTGAAGCTAAGTATTGAGCAATGGCAGTGATAGTATATGAGATGACATGGTTACTTGTTTTGTTGAAGGATTTGGAAATTTATCACCCACAACCTACATTCCTTTTCTATGACAATCAAGCAACCATTCACATAGGGGAAAATCCTATTTTTCATGGAAGAACCAAGCACATCGAAGTTGATTGTCACTTGGTTAGAGATAAAGTGCAAGATAAGGTTGTTAGATTGTTTTATACTCCCACACATTCACAATTGGCAGATTTGCTCACTAAAGCTTTAAGTGGTCAACAACTCAAATACTTACTTACCAAGATGAACATAGTTAATATTCATAGTTCTGGTTCTCATCTTGAGGAGGACTGTCAAAGTTCAGCACCCAAAAGCAAGAAGAAGAACCAGCTACAAGCATCTGGTGAAAGGGAGTAGACATTGGCTATACGACAAACAAAGTTCTTTGTAAACATGACAAAGCTACAAGTAGTTTTTGTATCTTTATTTATTCTTAGTGTTCACATATGCAGCAACCATCTGTAACTAATCCTCAGACGAGTTCTGTATAATGTGCTTAGTTAGTTAGTGCTTAGTAAGTCAGTTAGATTAATTTTCTAGTATAAATGTAATCTGGATGTACAAAGTTATTTTTAAGCTAATACAATCAGAAATTTCTCATCTTTCTTGCTCTGTTGCTCTCTGTTTTCTTCTTCCTCTGGTAGTGTTAGATTCTTTTAAAGTACAACAAAGAATTACAACTGATATGACAATCACAGAACATGTAAACTAAAATCATCCTTGAATTAATGAAGTGAAGCGCATTGAATTATTTCACCAATAACCTTTACAAGAACAGTCACCGTCTTTAAAATGGTGAAACCTATTCCTGTTTCTCACAATAAAGTGATCAAACCAAAAGCGATAGCTACCTTCTCACTATCATTAAAGAAAGCATCCTCTTGTCCTTCCTCTGCTATATCAAACAGTATAGGTTTAGTGTCAGCTATATAACCAGCTAGTCTCAACCACTTTGATATCTTTGCCAACATCTTCTCAATTTCATCATACCTTGGACGAGAATTATCCCCAACAAAAAACTAATGAACTTCACCACCAACCTCTATAAGCTTCATAATCTCACGCATGGAACTAACCTCTTCCCAGTTCTTATTATCAGCATACATAATTGACAGAAGAACATAAGCACAATGATTGTTGGCCTCCAGCCCCACTAGCTTTCTTAAGGCAAGTTCACCCAGTTTCATATTTTTATACATTCTACAAGCATTAAGCAAAGCTCCCCAAACACCAGAATGTAGTTTCATGGGCATGTTATTGATGAAGTTTAATGCTTCATCTAAGCGGCCAGCTCAACCTTATAAATCAACCATGTACCCATACTGCTCCAACTGAGGCTCAATACCATAAACTTTCCCCCATTGACTTAAAATGCTCACGACCGTCCTTGACTAGTCAAGCCACTGGCTACGGCCCTAGGCCTAGGCCATTTAGGCCAAGGCCATTTAGGCCATGGCCTAAGGCCCCTTTAACATGGAAAGGCCCCCAAATATGGGGGAAGTCAAGTGTGTGTGTGTGTGTGTGTGTGTGTGTGTTTTTTTTTTTTTTCAATAAAAATATATGAGTTAAGTGTACATTTTTTTCCAAAGGCCTAAGATATTATTTGACACACAGGCCTAATATATTAGAGTAATGCTAGTATGTTACAAGTTTTATTATAAAGTCCTATAAATTGATATGTTGCCAATCACATGAAATAATTCAATGCTCATTTATTCTTTTATTGAAGTGTCACCTCATTGTCACATCAGTTTGTAAGTTTTTTGCACTAAAATTTATAGTAAATGCTTCATTTTCTCCACAAAAAAAAAAAAAAAACAATATGAATTAATAGAAATGCAACCTAATCTCCATTAAGCGAATGTAAAATGCTAAAACTAATACAAATTTTATGACAAAAATCTTAGAATCTGATGTGACACTAATATGATATTGTTGGGATATGTGTCCTTAAATCCTATTGTATGATGCTATGTATTTTATTATGTAAGACATTATGTGTGACTTAATGTTTTGGTTAATAAAGTTGTATTATTATTTGAAAATATTGGTAACATGAATATTGGGACATTATCATATAGTCCATGAGATGCATAGTATGTGATTTATGTGATTTAGTCACAGAAGATATAAATCACAAGTTCTTTGTAAACTCAGAAATATAGTTCGTAGTCGGTGATGAAATTGAGCATTTCATCTGCGAAGACTATAACATATCAACTAAGATGATTTGTCTTGATCATGGAAATGGAGATTTCTAGTTGATATGTTGATATGTTTTAAGAGTTAAGACATATTGAACTAGACCGGTGTGAGATTTATTATTCTCCTAACGACTGTCAATTGAATAATAAACTCACGACTTATATTTGCATGAACTCTTAATCCTGAGAGGATAATGGACCTGATCATGAAGTGTAGGTTGCTTTGATATATCAGGAGTGAGATCTATAGTAGCGGTCAAAATCTCAGTATGTTGGGCAGCCACATTTAGTGTTGATGGAACATATATTCTCAAGATGGAATTCATAGTCTCTTAACGGAGATACAAAATATTCCCTTGAGATAAGTTTAATGGGTTTGTTATTCAGAGAGTTGGGCCTAACCACTTTAGTAAGGAGTTACTAAAGTATATATTTATGGAATTGGATTTCATAAAGATATGATGAATAACTTAAAGAATTAAACCAGGTACTCAAGGAATTAAGATGTAGTAATAAACAAAGTGGAAGTCTGCTTTCATGACTTTGTGTTACTATGAATATTTTATGAAGGGGTTGCATGTATAATAGAGTCTTGGGATATAATCTATTAATAAGGCCTAGAGTGCAACTATATTTATATAGTGGTATTAAATATAGTTAATGGTAACTTTGGACTTGTCAAGAGTTGACAGAAAAGCCTAAGGCCCATTGGAGCTAGTGTCTTATTGGTCCCTTTTGGTCCCTTATTACACGAACTAAGACAACCCAATTCAGTGTACATGAAAATCAACCCACTTTGAACATGTCGGTCATGTTTGGATGATGCTAAAAATCACCAGTGAGCCGAATAGTCCTCACTTGTCCTTGGTAACTTACAGAACACAAATAAAAAGAAAACCTTGCAGAGAATGTCGGTGTGGTACCGGCCAAAAATCCTCTGAAGGTTAAGTTAGAAGAGAGAAATTTTCTATCACTCTAGAGTGCTAGAGTTAAGGTATTATTATGCGTACCTTGATTTGTGAGGGCTTTGGGGTTTTTACAGTAGTGTAGAGTCGACCTTAATTTCTTGGTGGAGAGGGTATTTCCTTGTAGGGAAGATCCTCATTAATGCTCGTATTTCGTGAGATCCTTTCCTTGTAGGAATTCCTCTGATTATGGTTGGGCATAGAATGCAAGATATTTCCATATTAGGATTCTTGGAGACCACTTAGGTCACGTAGGCGCCACGTGGCTTCAACAAACCATCTCCCTTGGATCTGTCCACTCTAAAGAGTCCATCCGTCGCCCCACCTCTCCGTTTGGGCTATGAGTCTGTCTACCAACTCTTTGATTGTTAGACTAATTGTGTCGTCTCTTCTGGCTACCTCGTCTCTAATGTATGACTCCATTAATTCAATTCATCTGCTCTGGGATTTATCCCTATCAGTTGCCCCTCACTCCATGGGTCCGTCGCTTGATATGCTAGATGGATATGTGGGGTGACAGTCTCAACTAGTTCTTAGGAGTTGCGCTTTAATTGATAGGGTGGTTAAGAGTCATAAATGCTATGGGACAGGTGGCGAAACTTTAGTGGCTGGTTACTTAGACCAAAGTGTTGCTTCGTCTTCCGCATTGTTTCCTTTATATATATGTTGTCTCTCCCCTTCATTTCTACTTTTCATAACCATTTCCTAGTGTCGGAGCACCACCATTATCTGTAAGAATTTGGTACTTCGTCCCTTCAACGTGTTCGCTCACCACATTGCATTCGTCTCTTTTCTACATTGTACACTTGTAAGTGCTTTTCGTCTTGTACTCATATTTTCATTTTCTTCTTTACGTATTATATGCCCATTGAGTATATAGACCTATAGAGTCTTAGGAGTTTATCTGTCACTTGTAGGTGTAATAGATGTCTAGTGAAGCGTCGAGTGTACAATCATGTGTTCGCAAAGGAGTGGGCTACGATGATGTGTACCTGTCAGGTGAAGGCAACCTTGGTGCCTTTTCTCCTAAAAGGGTTCCGTCTGCCAACTCACCTTTCAAGGAGGAGGATGAGGACTTGGACGTGGACGGATTAGAAAGTGACACCGACGGAGACTCAAATGGAGAAGAGAGCTTTGAATCTCCTTATAGAATCGTCATTGGCCCTGATGGCCTTAGGTATTTTGTTCTTCCCTATTTGTGGATTGTCAGTGATTTTAATTCGACCATTAAGAGAAGTCACTTCAACACCTTGAGGGAAAGGTATCAGATTCCCAGTGACGTCCCCATCCATCTACCCTTTAAGTTTGAAAAATGCTACCACCATGGTGTTGACGACGTCGAGGTATATAAGCAAATGTTCAAGCTAGGATTTAGACTACCTTTGAGTGCTCTCCACCATCGCTTAGTCTAATACTTAGGACTGGTCGTCACCCAAATTTATCTGAATGCTTGGAGAATCTTCCTTCGCGTGGAGGTGTTATACAGATTTTTAAGTAAAGGGAGACGTCGTCTAACTGTGGAGGAGTTCTTCTACTGTTACTATCCTAGTGAGATTGCCAAGTCTAAGGGCATTTATAGCTTTCTGCCAAGGAAGCCGGTGCTCAGGCTAGTGTACGAGACCCCTGACTCCAACTAGAACTAGAAGAACTGGTATTTATTCGTCTAGGGAGACAATTAGGTGTGCCACCCTCATGAACAAGTGGACATGCCCCTTGTTGATAAAACTTGGGGTATAATGCCCCCGTCTGGTAGGCACCCGTTTACTTATTTCAATTCTTTATCTATTTTGTCTGTTTTACCTGTTCGTTTAATCGTCTCTTGTTGCAGCTCAGGACCGTTCAGGGGTTGATCTTGAATAGTGGAGCTTTCTAGAGAAGATCTTCAACATTCCACTAGAAGAGAGGACATGGAAGAAGCTTTTCACTTTAGACATCTTGCACTGGTATTGTGAGGGTCCTGAGCCAACAGATACAACTCGTCACTACGACGCACAAGCACGCAAATGTGAGTCCGTTGCTTATTTCTTACTCTTTTAGTTCCTCCTTTTGTAATTTTTGTCTAATTCTTTCTTACCGTTCCCTTTGGCTTAGAAATGGAAGATGACAAGAGGAGGGCTTACATCTGTTAACAAGTTTCCTTGTAGGTGAAGAAAAGGAAAGAAAAGGCCGTGGCTCCTACTGGAGTGATGACCCCAATCAAGCCGTTCATCAAGAGGAAACCGATGAACATGGTCAATTGTCGGGTGAAGAAGCCGAAGGGGGATCTTCCTACCATCGGGGATTCGCCACCAGCTACCAAGTTACATCCGCCCTATCATGGGACTGGGAAGGGCTTAATGATGGCCAAAGGCCCTATCACTGAGCAGTGCCCCCCTCCTTCGTGAAGATTCATGATACGCCTTTGGCAAACTCTCGTCCATCATCAAGGACAATGATTATGAGGACTTGGGCAATCATGCAACGGAGGCCATGGGGGAAATCGGCCTCTTTAGTTTGGCTCAGGTGTGTGATCGTCCACTTTTCCCCTCCGTCCTTTTTCCTTCTGTCTCTTAATTACCCTCTTCTTTAACCTTGTATTTTACTCTCATAAGTGGTACTGATGATGAAGGGGCTAATGGACCATTACATGGCCCATGAGAAGTTGGTTAACTGTTTAAAGGAGAGGGTTAAGGATGCGGAAATGGAGACGGAGATGGAGCGGAATGAGATTAAGTCCTCATGGGATGTTTAGGTCAAAAAATGAAACATGACGAGGAAGGCCCTGGAGCAAACGGAGACTCAGGCTGAGGCACTAAAGAAGGTACTCAAGGACAAGAAGGGGGAGATCTCTTCGTTAAGGAAGTAAGTCTGTCAGGCCAAGGAGGATGGGAAAATGAAGTTTCGTGACTCTGACGGTTTCCTTACCGAGCTTGCTGGCTTCTATGCTAATGGCTTTAATGAGTGCCTTTATCAGGTCAAGGCTTTCTTTCCCAACTTAGACGTGTCTCAAGTCTCCTTGGATGACGTGTCCTAAACTCTAGCCAGATTCGTCGAGTCTAAAAGCACCGACGCGCTATTTAAGGGTGACCCACTCTCTTCACTCAAGGTGATGGAGGAGCTACTTCCTAGGATGGACAAGCTAAATCTGTCGACGATGAGAATCGTCCAGTTGAGGAGGCCAAGCCAGCTAAGAAAGTAGTGAACGAGGAGGCCCCTGTTGACTAGCCCTGGTTTTTGTAGACTTTATATATTTTTTTATTTGTGGAAATAATTTGAGAACAATGGTTGTGTAATCTAACATTGGCCACAAATTTTTGGGTTTTTTAAATTGTAAGTTTATTTTCTTCCGTTCTATCTAAAATATATTGCATCTTACATCCGTCGGCTTGAATGTTTTAGGCCATTCATTTAGTTTTTAAGTTTTAACCCAAGAGTGATATGTTTGCCTTATAAGCGTGACTTAGTAGATTTTTAGGACAACCACAGTTCATCCACGTCATGGGTTGGATTTTGTAGATCTTTTAGACAAACATTGTCCGTCCACTTTCGTGTTTCAATAAATAATTCTAGCTAATCAAGTTCTTTAAGGTATCCATAGGTTTCCCCGGATCCAAGGTCTCGTATATATTTCAGGGTATCCTTGGAATGTTTTTGTCCACTTAAGGACTTGTATATATTTTAGGGAATTCCTTGGGATGTATTCGTCCACTTAAGAACTTGAGTAAATTTAAGCAACCCTTGGAGTGCATCCGTCCACTTAAGGACTTAAAATAGATTCTAAGGCATCCTTTGGAATGTATCCATCCACTTAAGGACTTTGAGTAAATTAAGCATCCCTTGGAATGCGTCCGTCCACTTAAGGACTTAAAATAGGTTCTAAGGCATCCCTTGGAATTTATCTCTCCACTTAAGGACTTAGTCATAGATGCGGCTCTGTAGAAATGTATATATGCACATGGTATATCTGAATAACTCCTCTTATTATGATAAACACGTGCATAAGCAAAAATTGTTCTGAAAATAAAAAGCTATCCTTTGGGCTAACAAGTATTGTAGATAATAAAAAAATACAAATACTAGAAAGAAATAAACTAGAAATGAGGAGTGGTAGTCTACATGTCATCGTCTACTGGTAGTATTTCTTTAGGGGCTCGGTGTTTCCACAAATGATGCAACTTTTGTCTGTCGAGTGTGTCTACATGTCGTCGTCTACTGGTAGTTGGAAGCTTGGATTTGTGTTAATAACACAAAAGCTGTTTAGACCCCAAATTAAAAGATTATGGCTCGGTTGATTTTACTCTAACTTAAACTAAGTGTGGAATAGAGTAAATATGAGGGAACAAACAAAACAACTACTCTAAGCCATATTCATTAAAGCACAACAGTAAAATGAAAGCTAAAAGAATAGGGAAGAGAGATGCACACATAAAATAACACTTTGATATGTTATCAAAGAGGAAATCGAAGAACTCAGCGAAAAACCTCTCCGCTGTCCTCTAAACGGTAAATCGACCCACTAGACAATAAGTTGGGATACACAAATAACAAAAGACCCTCCAAGTCTAGTGTACCCAATGCACTTAAGCCCTCTAAGCTCCTACTTCAACACGGCTTCTCGGAACCGTGTCTTGGAAATAGAGAGGTAGGAGTAGAGGAAAACCACAATGGATGGTGTAGAGAATTGTGGGTATGGCAATATCACACTCTCAAGGGTTTGAGGCTAGGGTTTTCTCTTCTGAAATGCTCTCTACTCAATATGTGGGTAATGATGGTATATATAGTGTGTATGAGGACGTAGTGGAGCAGAAAGGACAAAATAGCAGAACAGACTGTTTCACGGGTATCTCGCGGGAAGGCCTTACCTGTGAGACACTCGTAACATCCAACTATCCCCATCTGTCATGACTTTTCGCATTCTAGTCATGTGCAAGGCACATGCATCACTTCGTGGGATGCTTAGTTGCGAGGTACCCGTGAAAACTCTTTTGTCTTCAAATGCTTGAGTCTTCACACTCTCTCTCTCTATCACATAACCCTTTTAATATAAACCCACATAAAATACAAGGTACAAAAGATTGAATAAAAATACAATCAAATTTGACATGGAATTAAAGCCAACACATAACAATTGTAAATCACAATTTTACAATCTCCCCCTTTGACTATTCCATGATAAAACACCCTATAATAGACTCTAGACTTAAACGTGAGTTTGGGAATAGTGGCCAAACTCACTCACACCTAATCTAGAAGCTGTGAAGTACTTGCACGAATACACCTGTATCTTGAAACACTCGCGCACAAACAAAACTTTCATTAAGCTCTTGACAAGTTGAATAGAAGGTACATATAGAAGCAAGTATAATGCGATCAAGATAAACATCAAGATATAAACAATGAAACATAACTTGATCATACAAGAACAGTCATTACGGAATGACTACAATGATCATTTAACTAGAAAACAATCATCCGGGCACGCAATGCAATTAAGTGCAAAGCAAGAATCAATTGCACGTCTAAAATACTCAACCAATGCAAAATACTAAAGTATTCGCATTAAGGATACAAGATCCAACAAAGGGCACAAGAGTGTAGTACTCAAGATAAATCAAAAGTACAAAAAAAATGCTACAAAGCAATGAGATAAACACAAAATATTGAATATTAAACTGAATTTAAATCGAAGTACTTAAAGTTTTAAGAGAAAGCAATGTAAATAAAAGAGTTCTAGACTATGGCAAAAAGTAAGTAAACAACTAAACCACCATAGATTAACCAAAAGGTCTATGAAGTGCATGTGCTACACTTTGTTCCACTATGCTCTATGCTCCATGCCCCCCCTCAAAAAGTGCTACTCCTCCTCAAAATTTTCTCCCCCTTTTTGACCAGAATGGCCAAAGAAGCTAAAACTGATCGGATTCGGAGTCAGATCCATGTGCCATTGACATATCCTCGATCTGTGATGATAAGGCAGTGATTTGACCTTGGATGTAAGCAAATTGATCCGTGGTATGATGCACATGAGACTTGAGGATGCCATATATCTGATCTACTGTTGCAAGAAGGTGATCAAGGCAATCGGATCCTCGTGTAGGTGCTGAAGAGGATGGTTGTGCTGAAGTCTCTGGGGCAAAAGTGACTCTATCAATCTCATCCTCTGTGTCTCCACCTTTTTCTTGAATAGCAGCCCTTAGAATTTGAGAAGTGTCGGTCTTTGATCCTTTGATGTGAGCTGTACTTCGAATCACTATGTGTCCACCAATAGGATAGTCCCTCTGAACCACAGTAAGACCACTCGAAAGTTTGAGCCTTGTCTTTACAATTAGGCCATTATCAGTGAGAGGAATGGCATGACTATTCTAAAGTTCTGCTTCTAAATGCTCTTCTTCAAAAGGTGGAAGATGTGTCCACAAATATCAATCTCTTTGTGGGTGAAGAGATCAAACAAAAGGATGGTCCTTGGCTTGGAAAATGTTGTCAAGTTAGTGACAGAGTACAAGTTGTTGATCATCACATAAGCAAGGGTCCTCATCTCTAGACTGAATGGGATTGTGTTCATGGAGGTTTTCTTAAAAGCACTACCAAGTATCTTCACCATCTCCACAATAGATTCCAATCTATCGTCATATTGCATCGTGATTGGGCGAGAGGGAGGACGAACTTCTAAGAACTCCTGAATGCTGTCCCTAGTGATGACAAACTCTTTGTGTCTTATCCAGCAGTTTATACTATCCCCTTTAACACTAGCATTGGAGAAAAACTCTCTGATAATCTCCGAATACACTACTTCAACTGGATTCAGCAGTTTTGTCGATGTCCTTTCCCTGAACACTTCAGGTATGAAAGTGTCCTCAAGGGTGTCTAACTGCACAACCTTTTCCATGATAATAGTTGCTCCATTGTAGAAGTCATTGTACTTCATGTCTGCCTCAATAGACTTGAAGTTGTTAGAATCCGTGCGAGCACTTTTGGAGGTTGGTTTCTTAGTAGCATGCTTGATGGGAGACATCTGCACATATAGACATAAGGAACAAAAAGAAAATAGAAACACAAAATAGACCACAAAACTTGATTAGATTCAAGTTAGTCCAAAACAGAAGTAAAAATAGCTTAAAACATAGCATAAAAAACCCAAAACAGAGGAATCAAACTTAAGATAGCATGCTATAAGTGTTGAAACATGTAAACATAAACACAATGCATGAAAAAAAATGACTATGTGTGTGTGCGCATGTGCTAATGCTTGTGTGTACAGCAGGTGCTGCATAGTGTGTGCCTAGGTGATGCATGGCATGGCATTGTGAGGCATAAAGTGGGCAAAGTGTGTAAAACACACACCCATTGACCAAAACATGTTAAACATGTTCAATCAAGAGTAAACCCAAGCATTGGAACTCATTTAAGTCCAAAACAACACAAGGATGTCACTCGGACATTCTGTCAAACACCTAACATGCAACAGTGAACAATAACTATGAGCAATGCATGAACACATGTGAAAATTCCTAAATACAAGTTTAGAATGCCACACGGGGCCAACACAAATACGAACACAGCAAATGGGACTCAGCCCAATCAAAATTTTGAAGAAATTTTCAGAAAAAATAAGAACCCCAACCCATATTTTGAAAATCCCCAATTTTTAAAACCCTAAGCTAAAAACTGCAAAATTCTAAGACAAAAGTGAAAACAATGTTTATAAAAACATACCTTGAAGAGATTTTGCTTGAAAATGATAGGGTTTGAGTGAAAGTAAGTTTTGGGTTGAGAGGGGTTCTCGAGAGGCAAAGTGAGGGAAAAAAATGTTTCAAAACTTAGTCACATCAACCCTATAAAACTAAAAACACGCATTTTTTGCAGGTTAGAGAGTCACAAAATTAGTCGCGAGACATAGAAAAGCTTTCGTGAGAAGGTTTTAGTAGCGAGATAGTTGCGAGACAATCGCGATAGCCTCTGTATGAAATTGAAAAATTCCAGTTTTTGCCTAAAAACATTTCGCGAGTAGAGTTTAGTCGCGAAATACTCGCGAGGTAGTAGTGAGACTTTTTGGATGAAAATGTAACTTTTTAATTTCCCTTAAGCACTTTTCACGAGAAGCTATTAGTTGCGAGTTTCTCACGAAAATACCTCTGAACCAATTTTTGAAGAAAAACACAAAAATGCATTTTGCACAAAACTTAAAGCACGAAAGTATAAAAACACTTCAAAAAAAAAAACATATAAAAATACTCAAAAATCTTTTTGGGTTTGATTGACAAGCAATTGAGTATACACATCACATTTGATCATGTATAATCACACAAATGAAATAAGCATTCACTGAACAAAGTCTTGTGTGTGAGTATCAAATGTGGAATAGTCCTTAGTCTAGAGTGAAGCTTTAATGATCAAATCAATCAAGTCATACACAACTAGTACTAAGTCAAGTGGACTATCTCAATTACAAAAATGAACATATTGTCATAAAAATCTAGTTTTATATCTCATACAAAGCATACAGCGGAAGCAATAAACAAGAATCTATTTCATTCATGATAGATAGCATGCACTATGTAAATTTTAGAATTTAAGGACAAGATAGCGTACGTTGGTGTTGAGAAATTCAAAACAAAGATTAGAAGCACTTGGAAACATTTTTAATCTTCACTCCAATTCCACTTTACGCCCAAGATGTGTGGTCTCTCAATCAGTTTTCAAAGGGAGAACGAAAGTGTGTCTCACTCTCTCTCATTTTCTTTTTCTCTACACTTATAAAAAAAATTCCGTATGTTTCTCCCTTTATAACTAACTGATTATCTAATTGGGCTGGCCTATTCGGTCTTTCTAATTGGGCTTTAGTGTGTGGCTTGGAATGGGACTAAAAGGGACCAATAAGACACTAGCTCCAATGGGCCTTGGGCTTTTTCGTCAACTTTTGACAAGTCCAAAATTATCATTAATTATATTTAATACCACTATATAAATATAATTGCACTCTAAGGCTTATTAATAAATTATTTCCTAAGATTTTATTGTATACGTAACCCCTTCATAAAATATTTGTAGTAATACAAAGTTATGAATATAGATTGCTACTTTGAAAATTACTACATCGTAATCCTTGAGTACCCGGTTTAATCTTTTAAAGTTATTCATTATATATTTATGAAATCCAATTTCATAAATATATACTTTAGTAATTTCTTACTAAAGTGGTTAGGCCTAACACTCTGAATAACCAAACCCATTAAACTTATCTCAAGGGAATATTTTATATCTTCATTAAAAGACTATGAATTTCATCTTGAGAATATATGTTCCATTAACACTAAATGTGGCTGCCCAACATACTGAGGTTTTGATCGTTACTTTAGAGCTCATTCCTGATATATCAAAGCAACCTACATGTCATGATCAGGTCCAGTATTCTCTCAGGATTAAAAGTTCATGCAAATAAATGTCGTGAGATTTATTATTCATATGACAGTCATTAGAAGAATAATAAATTTCGCAGCGGTCCAGTTCAATATGTATGTCTTAACTCTTAAAACATATCAACATATCAACTAGAAGTCTCCACTTCCATGATCAAGACAAATCATCTTAGTTGATACGTTATAGTTTTTGCAGATGAAATGCCCAATTTCATCACTAACTACGAACTATAAATTTTGAGTTTACAAAGAACTTGTGACTTATATCTTCAGTGAGTAAATAACATACTATACATCTTATGGACTATATGATAATGTCTCAATATTCATGTTACCATTATTTTAGATAAAAAGAAAACTTTATTAAACACAACATTAAGTCATACATAATGTCATATACAACATCATGCAATAGGATTTAAGGGCACACATCCTAACAATCTCTCACTTACCCTAAAGACTATTGTGCACTAATCTAACTCCTATTCCCTCCAAATGTGATTCGAAAGTCCTTTGAGGCAAGGCTTTGGTAAAAGGATCTGCTAGATTATTTGCACTTTCAATCTTTGCTACCACAACATCTCCACAAGCAACAATGTTTCGAATGATGTGGTACTTCCTTTCAATGTGCTTTCCTTTCTTGTGATTTTTTGGATCTTTGGATTGTGCAACTGCTCCACTATTGTCGCAAAATAATGTGATAGGAACTTGCTCCATTCTTACAACAGCAAGATCAGAAAGGAATTTCTTGAGCCAAATAGCCTTCTTTGCTGCTTCATAAGCAGCAACGTACTCAGCTTCCATGGTGGAGTCCACAATACAAGATTGCTTAACACTCCTCCAACTTATGGCTCCACCTCCCAAGGTGAAAACACATTTTGGAGTGGATTTTCTAAAATCTAGATCCGATTGAAAATCTGAATCCGTATAGCCAGTGGGAATCAAATCCTTACTATGGTAAACAAGCACATAATTTCTCGTTCTCCGTAGATACTTGAGAAAATGCTTTATAACTTGCCAATGGTTTGGTCCCAGATTTGATTGATATCGGCTGACCATGCCAACTGAATAACAAATATCTGGTCTAGTACAAAGCATGGCATACATGGAACTTTCCACTGCAGAAGCATAAGAAACTTGTCTTATCATATTTTCTTTCTCTTGAGTCATAGGCTTTTGGTCATCAGACAAAAGAACTCCATGTCTAAAAGGAAGTAATCCTTTCTTGGAGTTTTGCATGCTAGACCGTTCTAGAACCTTATCTATATATCTAGTTTGTGATAAGCCTAACATCTTATTCTTGCAATCTCGCCAAAGCTTGATTCCTAGAATAAAGTTAGCCTCACCTAAGTCCTTCATATCAAATTGTCTTGACAACCAAACCTTTACTGATGACATTACCCCTACAACATTTCCAATGAGTAAAATATCATCAACATAAAGCACTAGGAACATTACTACTTTATCTCGATATCTTTTGTACACACATGGTTTATCAAGATTTTGTTCAAAACCAAAAGACTTGATTGCTTGATCAAATCTGATGTTCCATGACCTAGATGCTTGCTTAAGTCCATAAATAGACCTTTTCAACTTGCATACCATATGCTCTTAGTTCTTTGCTATGAAACCTTACGGTTGCAACATGTATATTTCTTCTTCAAAATTGCCATCAAGAAATGCAGTCTTGACATCCATTTTTCAAATCTTATAATCATAATGAGCAATAATGGATAAGAGAATTCTGATAGATTTAAGCATGACTACTAGCAAAAAAAGTTTCATCAAAATCAATACCTTCTTTTTGTGTATACCCTGTCACCACTAGTCTTACTTTAAAAGTTTCAACCTTTCCATCTATCCCTCTCTTCCTCTTGTAAACCTATTTGCAACCAACAGGTTTAATGCCGTTAGGCACTTTTACAAGATCCCATACATGATTGGAATACATAGAATCCAATTCAGATTTCATTGCTAGGACCCAATGATGTGCATCTATATGAATCATTGCCTCTTCATAAGTGTAGGGATCTGATTCAGCCTCTTCTAGAATAGCTACATAAGTTTCTCACCAACCTTTAAATCTTATAGAAGGCCGAATAATTCTCCTACTAGGACGAGGCATCTGTGTACTAGATATCTTATGAGTAATATCTTGTGGTGTATCCAATACAACCACATCATCCCTAGTTTCATCCATTGGTTGTTCAACTACAGGTTCATCTAATTTAGCCAATACAACTTTACTTCTAGGATTAAAATTATTCACATAATCATCTTCCAAAAATTTGGCATGGGTGCTAACAAACACTTTGTTATCCTTATGATTATAGAATAAATGACCCTTAGTTTCCTTTGAATACCCTAAAAACATGCATACTTCCGTTTTAGCTTCCAACTTATCAGACTTCCCTTTCAACACATGTGTTGGACATCCCCAAACGTGGAGATATTTCATACTAGGTTTGCGCCCACTCCACAATTCCTTAGGTGTGTTAGGAACAGATTTTGATGGAACTAAATTCAAAAGATGCATAGCATTTTTTAGTGCATATCCCCAAAAAGAAATTGGTAAAGTTGAATAACTCATCATGGACCTAACCATTTCCAAAAGAGTTCTATTCATTCTTTCCGCTATACTATTTTGTTGGGGAGTTCTAGGTGCAGTCAATTGGGAGACAATCCCATTTTGAATTAAGTAATTCTTGAAATCCTCAAGAAGGTATTCGCCACCTTGATCAGATCGAATGGCCTTTATGCGTTTACCCAATTGATTTTCAACTTCAGCCCTAAACTCTTTGAATTTTTCAAAGGTTTCGAACTTCCTTCTCATTAGGTACACATAACCATATCTTGAGTAATCATTTGTAAAAGTGATGAAGTACTCATAACCTCCTTTTGCTTGGGTTGACATAGGACCACAGACATCTATATGAACTAATTCAAGCAACTCTTGGGCTCTTCCACCTTTTGCATTAAAAGGTCGTTTGGTCATTTTACCTTCCAAACAAGATTTGCAAACTGGAAATCCATCAAAGTCCATAGGCTGTAAAAGTCCATCTTTGATTAGTCTTTGAATCTTATTTGAATTAATATGACCCAAACACAAGTGCCATAAATATGCATCATTAGTAGAAAGAAACTTTATCTTTAATGATTTTACATGAGAGTTATTATCTAATTCAAAATTGTATAATTCATGTTTGTCAGGAATTAAAATATAAAGACCATCCACAATATTGCCAGAATAGATAAACATTTTATCCTTCTTTATTACAACATTGTCTTTGAGGATAATACAATATCCATGTTTACCTAAGTAAGTTGCAAATTAAATTCCTATGAACATTAAGTACATACAAACAGTCTTCTAATATTAAAACTCTAGACTTAAAGCATAAATTAAACATTCCAACAGCTACAACTGGAATCCTGCTCTCATCAGCCAAAGTAAGAAATAGTTCTCCCTTATTCAACTTTCTGGTCTCTTGGAACTCCTGCAAAGAATTGTAGATATGATTAGTACAACCTGAATCCACACACCAGGAATCCGTTGGATTCTGTACCAAAAATATTTCAAGAAGAAATGAACTTTTCATACCCTTATTCTTGGCAGTCTTGAATGTTGGACAATTCCTCTTCCAATGTTCTTTCTCATCACAATGAAAACACTTTCATTTAGTTTTCTTTCCTTTGTTGGCAACTCTTAAGGCAATCTGTTTACCATCTTTCTTAGTGAAGTCCTTCTTCTTCTTCTTCTTCTTCTTACCCTTGCCTTTCGACTTAGGTTGAGAAGTAGAAGTTTCACCCACATTGGCTTCAATACTAGAAGTACCAAGGATGCATTCTGCCGCCACTAACTCATTCATTAATTAAGACAAAGAATAAATTTTTTTTGTTCATATTATAATTGAGTTTGAATTCCTTGAATGATTCCGGTAGTGACTGGAGTATCATATCTACTTGGGATTCTCCATCAATGTTGGCACCTAAAACTTCTAATGTGTTCAGATTAGCAATCATCCTAAGACAATGCTCCCTCATTGAACTTCCTGCAGCCATTTCGGTATTATAAATTTGCTTCATAGTTTCTGGCCTTGCAGAACAGCCTTTCAGAACGGCCTTGCTCACCAAACATCTCCTTCAGACTCAGCATTATGTTCGAAGCTAATTCTACATTTTGCATTTGATGCTGTAGAACATTTGAGATAGATGCTAGGATATAGCACTTGGTCATCTCATTAGATTTCTGCCAATGATCATATCGTTGTTTTTCCTCAAAATGAGTATATAATGAAGAAAAGTCAGGACATGGTTAAGTAAGCAAATATTTGTGCTCTTCAGCAGTAAGAACAATGTCCAAATTTCTTTTCCAATCAACATAGTTAGATCCAGTCAGTTTGTTTTGGTTAAGAATAGCAACAAGTGGGCTAAATGATGCAATGATTTAAATTTGAAAATAATAAACAAGAATATAATAAGTAAACTAGACATTATCAATTTAGCATATAAGCATATAATATGGAACCTTAATAAAACTATAAAATAATATATGCAACGACAACCCAATTCATGTTTATAATTCGTTGGTAGCAAGTTTATTATAAACACATTAATTGGTTGAGAACTATTCTCATTATTAGTGCTATCATCATAATTCTTATCAAACACTAACAATATGTCGTATTACCTTTAGCCTCTAAGTAATAATGACATAGCTTCTTTGGGAGGTTAACATTACACTTAGTCTAGTGTACACCATTATGTAGAGTCATGTGTTGCCACATTTCATCTCCCTTTTATAGTGTTTAAACTTGTAGTACCATGAAACAAAACACCCTCCTTTAGGATCGCGAGGCATATACGCCAAGACGAGGTGCTTGTCCACACTACTTTAAATGGGTAAGTTCAATATTGTAGTTCTATGAAGTAAACACCCTCCTTTGGGATCGCGAGGCATATACGCCAAGACGAGGTGTTTACCCACATTACTATGAACTGATAATGGAGGCCGTGAGATACAACTCTTGTATCTCTCTCCCACTAGATATTTTAAAATAAAGGTCTTTAAGATCATGAACCAAAATAATGCTAGAAATCCTTGAAAACATAATCCTAATCTCATTAGAAATAAATTTCATAACCCTAGCATTAATATGATAGCATATGTATCCATGTATCTCCATATAAATTGCAACATATGAAACACACTTTAATATATGCATCCAAGACATCAAAGGCATATAACACATGCTACATTCATCATTCATATATTAATATATATATATATATATATATTAATCAATTCATGATGAAAACTTGAAGGCATAAAAACCCATATAAAATTATTATATATACGGATATATATATATATATATAAATAGTATACAAATTGCATGCTTCATGACAATTACTAATATATATAAACCAAAGCCATTAAGGATATACACTCCAAGCGGTGCAAAAGAATCCAAGTGATTCATTAATATGGCGGTACAATAGCATGTCAGTTGTTAATAAATGGATTGTACAATTGCACTCTTCTGAAGTATATATATATATATATATATCCTTGGTCATCTATGCTTTTGCGTGCATTGATGATTGAACATATACCTTTAGATAATTAATTGCTTGGATATAACTGTCATGTTATATTTGAATCCTTTACGGCATATGAACATCACAAAATGATCTTCAATCACATATGTATAGATTAATTCCATATTATGACATACAGATTCAATCTATTTCCATATATGAATCATGGCATACAAATTCCAACATTAATAACGTAAATTCATAAAACCATGATAATCAAACCATGTCTACACAAAGATGACGGTTTTCTTAAATTCTAAAATTCAATCAGATATTATACAAACATGGTATGAAAGCCTAGTTCTGATACCAATTGTTGAAAAAATCTGGTTTTGTATCTCATACAAAACACACAGTGGAAGTAACAAATAAGGATCTATTTCATTCATGATTGACAACATACACTATGTAAATTTCAGAATTTAAGAACACGGTAGCGTACCTTGGTGTGGAAAAATTCAAAACAAAGATTAGAAGCACTTGGGAACACTTTTAATCTTCACTCCAACTCCACTTTACGCCCAAAATATGTGGTCTCTCACTCAGTTTTCAAAGGGAGAACGAAAATGTGTCTCACTCTCTCTTTTTCTTTTTCTCTACGCTTATAAAAAAAAATTAAGTATGTTTCTCCCTTTATAACTAACTGATTATCTAATTGGGCTAGCCTATTGGGCCTTTCCAATTAGGCTTTAGCGTGTGGCTTGGAGTGGGACCAAAAGGGACCAACAAGACACTAGCTCCAATAGGCCTTGGGCTTTTCCGTTAACTCTTGACAAGTCCAAAGTTATCATTAATTATATTTAATACCACTATATAAATATAATTGCACTCTAGGCCTTATTAATAAATTATATCCCAAGACTTTATTGTACACGTAACCCCTTCATAAAATATTCATTGTAATACAAAGTCATGAATGTAGACTGCCACTTTGAAAATTACTACATCTTAATCTTTGAGTATCCGGTTTAATCCTTTAAAGTTATTCATTATATATTTATGAAATCTAATTTCATAAATATATACTTTAGTAATTTCTTACTAAAGTGGTTAGGCCTAACACTCTGAATAACCAAACCCATTAAACTTATTTCAAGGGAATATTTTATATTTTCATTAAAAAATTATGAATTCCATCTTGAGAATATATGTTCCATCAACACTAAATGTGGCTGCCCAACATACTGAGGTTTTGACCGTTACTTTAGATCTCACCCCTGATATATCAAAGCAACCTAAATGTCATGATTAGGTCCATTATTCTCTCAGGATTAAGAGTTCATGCAAATAGAAGTCGTAAAATTTATTATTCATATGACAGTCGTTAGGAGAATAATAAATTTCACAGCGGTCAAGTTCAATATGTCTTAACTCTTAAAACATATCAACTAAAAGTCTTCACTTCTATGATCAAGACAAATCATCTTAATTGATACGTTATAGTCTTCGCAGATGAAATGCCCAATTTCATCACTAACTACGAAAAATAAATTTTGAGTTTACAAAGAACTTGTGACTTATATCTTCTGTGACTAAATCACATATTATGCATCTCATGGACTTTATGATAAAGTCTCAATATTCATGTTACCATTATTTTAGATAAAAATAAAATAACTTTATTAAACACAACATTAAGTCATACATAATGTCATATACAGCATCATACAATAGGATTTAAGGGAACACATCCTAACACATATATGATCTCCCACAAGAATGATTACATAACTTTGAAACTTTTCATTTGACTCCATTACAAAACATAACATATGATCATTTTTGAACAAAGTACATCTCATTTTGAGATCGAAACCTGAACTTTTGATATTTCAATTTTGTGAGTAAGCCTTTGGCTTTTTGAGGCACCATACATTTCAATACAAGTCGCTTTTCCTTTTTCCTAGTCAAATACTAGTATGTGCGACGGCTTTTGCAGCTCAATATCTCTTTTCGAGATTTGACAATTGATAAGCTCTATAAGCAAAAACATAAAAACGTGGGAAAATATATATGCATAAGTCTATGCATGTATCAAGACCAATAAGACTATTGACTAGTTATTCATGACAAACTTGAAGATCGATTTACAATAATCACACATAGATTTCAAGACTTGTCCCACAAAGATAGATACGCATACAAAACAAGTTAAGCTCGTGAATGCACTTCGCCATTAGTACGAAAGTACTAGGCCAAACTTACATGTGATATACACAACACAAGCGATCAATTTTTTTGAAGATTTTTCAATTTTTATGATTTTTTGAATTTTTCAACACACTCAAAAAACATAGCAAGAAAGTAAGATCAAAAAAACAAAAACAAAAAACAGCTAGTAAAAGAAACATGCTATGAATCGGAAGCAATGACACAAGAAGATTTTACATGACATGATGCATGAACCTATGACCCTAAACATTGAAAGAATTGAATCACAGCATAGGAAATAATCATGCATAGGTACACTTCTTCATCCACACTTTTCGAGTGTTTTGGGTAAGACCCTTGAATGCAGGTGCACGACCAACATATCCATCCAACCTCGAAGTGAAGCTAGTAAGGTATAGAGAGATGTTCTTCAGCATTTCCATGAAGTGTCCAATGAGTTGTCCTTCATTTTCTCCCTTAGATTGTGTTCCCTTTGGTTTCTTCTTTGAACTTTCTTGGCCACGCATGGAATCAACTTTCTTGAGTGCATGAAGCTTGAAATAGTTGGGTCTTGTATGCCCTTGAACGCCACAATGATGACACACATCCTTCACTTGACGCCCCCTCTGATTTTTGGGTAATGACTTCCCTTTTTCTTTTGGTCTTACACCAATGGTTCTCTTCTCAGCAACAGAGGTCTCAGTCTCAAGCGTCACTTCTTTAAGTTTCTCAACACTCTTGGCTGATAGGAACCTTACTTCCTTCTTTGGTTTGCTGCTGGAGCTTCCTTCTCTGGTATAACCCAAACCGGCCTTATCATGTAAGGATTTTTGTGAGGACAACACACTGTCGAGTTTCTTGGTGGAGATACACTTAACATTGACATTAACTTGGATTATTTCAAGCTCTAGAAACTTGATCTTAGAGTAAGCTTCAACTAGCTCTCACTTGAGTCCTTCTACTTCATATTTTGCCTCTTTAAGTTGCACAAGTGTACACTTATGCTCTTCTTGAATCTTCTTCATCTTTCTCATAGCATGATTCGCAACCTTAGCATATTTTCCACAATCTTCTAGCAAAGAATCATATGCTTCTTGAAGGTTGCGCTCTCCTTCATTTTGGCATACATCTTCATCTTCCGATTCTACAACTTCCTTACCCTCAAAATGCTCACCAAGTTCATTTGCCAAATTGCTCAAATCATCCATAGATTTAACGGAGGTAATTGTCATGAAAGTCCTATAGTTCCTGTCACTGTCACACTCTTCTTCTGTGTCTAAATTTGAGCTTTCGAAGTCGCTAAGAGTAGTGGCAAATACCTTACCTTTCCCTCTCAAGTAGTTGAGACATTCTTTCTTGATGTGCCCATGGCCATTGCATTCAAAGCACACATCTTTCTTGAGAGTCCTTCTCATATTTCTTCTTGAACTCCTTTCTACCACCTTTGGATGATGAGAATTTTTCTTTGCTAAAGGACTTCCCACTGTTCTTCATCTTTAGAAATTTTTGGAAGTTCTTTGCAAGGAATGCTACTTCTTTCTCCACATCATCTTCTCTGGAAGAGTCGTCCATCCTCTCATCGATGGTTTTGAGTGCAAGTGATTTTCTTGGCTTGTGAGAAGGCAATCCAAGTTCATATGTTTGGAGAGATCCAATTAACTCTTGAATCTTAATCTCATCCAAATCTTTGCTTTCTTCTATAGCAGCAACCTTCGCACAGTAGCTTTCCGGTAAGGACCTTAAGATCTTTCTCACCACCTTAGCATCCTCAATCTTTTCACCGAGATTGAGCTTGGCAATCACGATTTTGTTGACCTTCACATAGAATGAATCAAATGACTCATCGTCACTCATTTTAAGCTCTTCAAATTGAGTGGTAAGGATTTGAAGTTTAGTGTCCTTGACCTTCTTGGTACCTTCGTAGGTAGTCTCAAGAATCGTCCAAGCTTCCTTGGCGGTCTTCACATGCGATATCCTGCGAAATTCATTAGTAGATACACCACAAAATATAGAGTTAATTGCTTTGCTATTGGCATTTGCCAAAGCAAGTGCTGCCTTGTCCCATTCGGACTTGGCTGTTGTGGGTGTAATGTATCCATTCTCAACGGAATCCCATATGGACTCATTTATAGAACAAAGAAATTCCCTCATACGAACTTTCCAGAACGCGTAGTTGCTCCCATCAAAGAATGGTGGAGCATTGAGAGATTGTGACTGATCCATCACAAAAAGGGTCTTGGATCGCACTTAGGTAATGAAACCACAGCAAGTGCACCCACCCTGATACCAATTGAAAGCTCGAATTTGTGTTAAAAACACAAGAGCTATTTTGACCCTAAAATAAAAGATTGCGACTCGGTTGATTTTATTCTAACTTAAACTAAGTTCGGATTAGAGTAAATATGAGCGAACAAACAAAACAACTACTCTAAGCCATATTCATTAAAGCACAGTAGTAAAATGAAATCTAAAAGAGTAGGGAAGAGAGATACAAACACAAGATAACATCCTGATGTGTTATCGAAGAGTAAACCGAAGAACTTGACAAAAAATCTCTCCCTCCTTCCAAGCGATAAATTGATCCACTAGACAATAAGTTGGGATACACGAATAGCAAAAGACTCTCCAAGCCTAGTCTACCTAATGTACCTAGACCCTCCAAGCTCCTACTCCAATAAGACTTCTTGGAACCGTGTCTTGTCTAGCTTTCCAGATCTTGTAATGCTCCCGATTGCATCTGCCAAAGCTTGGCTTCTTCCAATGCTTCCCAGCAGCACCAAAAACTCACTAGACACTCAATATGGGTGTGGTAAGTGTTTGGGCTATCAACCTCTCAAGGATTTATAAATGGAGAGGTAGGAGTAGAGGAAAACTACAATGGATGGTGTAGAGAATTGTGGGTATAACAGTCTCACACTCTCAAGGGTTTAAGGCTAGAGTTTTCTCTTCTGAAAAGCTCTCTACTCAATATGTAGGTAATGATGGTATATATAGTACGCATGAGGATGTAGTGGAGTAGATAGGACAAAATAGCAAAACAGACTGTTTCACAGGTATCTCACGGGAAGGCCTTACTCGTGAGACACTCGCGAAAACCAGTTGTCACCATCTGTCATGACTCTTTGCATTCCAGTCATGTGCAAGGCACATGCATCACTTCACGAGATGCTTAGTCGCGAGCTACCCGTAAAAACTCTTCTATCCTCAAATGCTTGAGTCTTCACACACTCTCTCTCTATCACACAACCCTTACAATATAAACCCACATAAAATATAGGGTACAAAAGATTGAATAAAAATACAATAAAATTTGGCACTGAATTAAAGCCAACACATAATAGTTATAAATCACAACTTTACAGGAGTAATTCCTTTACCACGTAGGGATTCTGTAGGATCCTTCCCAATTGGGTCTCCAACTTGAAAGTCCTTGTGTCTGACTCTGGAATTAAAGTGCTTAGCTATGAGGTCCTGGTATCATGCTGACCTTTGTTCTATTGTTGCTCTGACTTCATCCACTAGGTCCAGCTGTAGGCGCATAGTTTCATTGTTCCTGCTCTCATTATGATTCTCCACCTTGTTACTTGTGAGTCTGACCTTGGTAGGGATAACAGCCTCACTCCTGTACGCTAGTCGAAAAGGTGTTTCTCCTGTAGGTGTCCTAGTTGTCATCTTGTATGCCCACATTTCACTTGGCTGCTCATCTGGCCATATTCCCTTTGCCCCCAATAGTCGAGTTTTGATGATTTTGAGCAAGGATCGTTTCATGACCTCAACTTAACCATTGGCATGAGGGTGGGCGGGTGAGGAATAGTGATTCTTGATCCTTAATTGTGAGTAAAAACCCCTGGATGACTTGTTCTTGAATTGCTTTCCGTTGTCCAAGACCAAGACTATAGAAAATCCCATACCTATAAATGATAATTTTCTAGATGAAGCTTCATACGTTTTTTTTCGTGATGGTGGCCAAGTCTTCAGCTTCCACCCATTTGATGAAGTAATCGATATTGACTACTAGGAACTTCAGCTGTCTTATTGTAGTTGGGAATGGGCCCATGATGTCTAACCCCCATTGAGCAAAAGGCTATGGAGCTGTCATCAGAGCGAGCTCTTCCGTTGGCTACCTGATGATATCAGTGAACCTTTGGCATTTGTCACAAGCTTTAACATAGACTTGGGCATCCTTCTGCATGGTAGGCCAATAATACCCTACTCATATCAGTTTGTGCACTAACGACTGTGATCCTGAATGATTCTTGCAGATTCCCTTGTGAACTTCTCTCATGACATAATCTGCCTCTTCAGTTGAGAGGCATCTTAGGTACAGTCGGGAGAACCCTCTCTTGTACAAGATGTCTTTTATCAATATGAACCTTGCCGCTTGGACCTTTAGCTTTCTCGCGGCTTCTTTACCATCGAGTAAAGTACCATCCCTCAAATTTGAAGCAATTGGCATGATCCAACTATCTTCTGAGCCTATCTCCTGTATGCCCACGCTATCTATCAAGGGTGAAAGCTGAACAAAAGAAAGTACCTTACTAGAGGTGAGCATGTGTTCTACTGATGTAACCTTGGTGAGATGATCTACTTACTCGTTATCTTCCCTAACAAACTTGGCCTGAAGGTCACCTACCCACTTCCTTATTTGCTCCAGGTATTTCTTCATTCGTTTACCCTTGCATTCGTAGTCACCGTTCACTTAACTTGTGATCACCTGAGAATTGCAATAAACAATCATACAAGTGGCTCTTGCTGCTTTGGAAAGGTCTAATCTTGCCATTAAGGTGTCGTACTTCGCCTCATTGTTGGTCGTAGGGAAGTCGAGACGAACCATGCACTCGATCTTGTCTCCTTTTAGAGAGTGGATCACTATTCTTGCTCTGTTAGCCTATTTGTTGGACGATCAATCCATGTGAATACTTCATTGAGGATGCTCTTTTACCCCTTTGCCTTCCACATTGGTGAACTCTGCGATAAAGTTAGCAACAACCTACCCCTTTACCACAGTGTTTGGGCCATAACGCCATTTGTAAGGGCTTGTTTGTTAGGATGACCATAGTATGGGCCTGGAAATAGGGTTTGAGCTTGTGAGTCACGGTAAGTAGGGCAAAAGTTAGCTTTTACATTGAGGGGTACCTTTCCTCTACACCTTTGAGTGCTTAGCTAGTGTAGTACATAGGCTTTTGTACCTTTTCTTCTTCTTTGACTAAGACTGCACTAACCACAATTGGGGAGACGACCAAGTAGAGAAATAGCTCATCCCCAAGTTTGGAAGGACTTAGCCATGTTGGGGAAGAGAGGTATGCTTTTAAGTCCTCAAATGCTTGTTGACATTCATCCATCCATTCGAAGGATTTCTTCAAGGTGCGGAAGAAAGGCAAGCACTTTTCGGTTACTCTTGAAACGAACCTGTTTAACACCGCTATCTTGCCGATAAGACTTTGTACTTCTTTTACGCTCTTTGGCGGTGCCATCTCCATTATCATCTGGATCTTGTCTGGGTTGACTTCAATGCCTCTCTAAGACACTATGAACCCTAGGAACATTCCAGTCGTTACCTAAAATGCACATTTACCTGGACTAAGCTTCATGTTATAAGAGCGGAGGGTATCGAAGGTCTCCTTGAGGTCATCAAAATGGTCACCTTCTCATTGGCTTTTCACTAGCATGTCGTCCGCGTAGACCTGGACATTCCTCCAATCTGATGTGCCAAAATTTTGTTCATGAGCCTTTGATACATTGCTCCCATGTTCTTGAGACCAAACAACATCACCTTGTAACTAAAATGGCCTTGGCTGGTGACGAACAAAGTTCTCTACTAATCAGCCTCATCTAGCTTGATTTGGTTGTAACCAGAAAAGGTATCTGTGAAGCTTAACAACCGGTGTCTCGCAGTTGAGTCTGCTAGGACGTCGACTTGCCAGAGTGGGTAGTTGTCCTTGGGGCATGCCTTGTTGAAGTTCGTGAAATCTACACACATCCTTCACTTTTCGTTGGCTTTCTTGACCATCACTACATTGGCTAGCCAGTTGGGATAGTATACCTCCCTGATGAATTTTGCATCCTTCAATTTGCGAACCTTTTCTGCTATAGCCCTGTCTCCCTCCTGAGCAAACACTTGCTTCTTCTAACGGATTGGGGGAAAGGAGGGTGATACATTCAACTTGTGAATCGTGATTGACGGGTCGATCCTGGGCATGTCTTCATGGCTCTAGGAAAAAACATCTTGGTTCTCTCTTAGGAACGTTGTAAATGCTTGGCGAACAGGAGGACTGACGAGGGTGTCGATCCATGTCGTCTGCTCAGGTTTGGAGTTTTCGAGAAGTATTTCCTCCAACCTTTCAACTGGCTTTGCAACCGTTAGTTGCTCCTCTATGCTCATAGTCTGTAAGTGGTCATCCATCTCTAACATCGATATATAGCACTCACATGCTGCCACTTGGTCTTCTTGCACCTTTCCTACACCATGCTCGGTGGGTAACTTGATCATCAGGTGATAGGTTGAAGTCACGGCCTTTCATGCATTGAGGGTAGTTCGGCCCAGTATGGCATTGTAAGTGGATGAGCAGTCAACGACAAGGAAAGTTACCTCCTTCGTGATCTGCTGAGGGTAATCTCCAACCATCACAGGCAATGTGATTGCATCTATGGGGGTATACTTTTATTCCTCTAAACTTGACGAGTGGTGCATTGGTTGGTATGAGTCGTTCCTTCTCGATTTGCATCTGGTGGAATGCTTGGTAATAAAGGGTATCAGCAGAGCTCCCATTATCAACTAGGACTCGGTGAGTGTTGTAATCCTCTACCTATATGCTAACAATAAGTGCATCATTGTGGGGGTGGTGTAGACATCAAGCATCTTCCTTCGAGAACCCAACTATAAGGTTGTCGACCCGTGCCATCTTTGGAATAAAACTCGTCAGCTGGACGTTCTAATCCATCCTAAGGTAGGTTTTGCGGAATGAGCCAAATGTTGCGATGCCCCCTATAATCATCCTTATGTCCCTTAAAGGTGGCCTGGGCACTCGCCTTCCCTTCTACCAACCTGTTCATGCGGTGGGTCCGTCCTTTCTTTGCTGACAAATCGTTGTAGTTTCCCTTGTCTGATGAGGTCCTCGATTTGTTGCTTCAAGTCATAGCATTCAAATGTGTTATGACCGTGATCATGATGAAAACGACAATACTTGTCTTTGGACCTCTTGCTTGGATCTCCCTTTAACTTGCCCAGCCATATCAAGGTTGTATCATCCTTGATTTGCATTAGGACTTGATCGATTGGGGCAGTTAGAATGGTGAAATTTGAAAACCTTCCAGTAGGTGGCTCGGAGCACCTATCCTCCCATCGGTCTCCCTTTCTAGAGGTCTTCCATCCTCTCTCTTGCAGTGCATCTTCTTGCTTGTCCCTTTTTTTGGGCTTTTCCTCTCGAGCCAGCAATGCATCTTCTGCGTTCATGTACTTAGTGGCCCAGTAAAGCACGCCTGACATGGTCTTAGGGTCGTTTTTGTATAAGGAAAACAAAAACTTCCCCTTTTGCAAGGCATTGATGAATGCAACAACCAGTATCTTATAATTTGTCTCATCTATCGAAAGGGCTTCTTTGGTGAACCGTGTTATGTATGACCTTAGCGTCTCATCCTCCCGCTACTTGATGCTCATCAAGCATGTAGTGGATCTTTTGTACCTGTGCCCCCCAATGAAGTGTGAAGCAAACTGTGCACTTAGCTCCTTGAAGGTGCTGATGGAGTTAGGCGTCAATCTGCTAAACCATACCCCGGCAGGTTCTTTCAGTGTTGTTAGGAATGCTCGGTATATGATCTCGCCCGAGACCCCTTGTAAATGCATAGGGTTTTGAATGATGCCAAGTGATCCAAAGGATCCTTAGACCTATCATAGGGTTTTATTTTTGACATTCAAAACTTCGAGGGGGGGGGGAAGGAAGTGACTGGCGTTATGAAGGGCGAATCCGTTTGGTGGACCAGTTCGTCAAGGTCATTTGACACCTGTCCCTTGAGGGCATTCATCATGAAGTCCATCCTTTCCTTCATCATTTGCATCTCTGCAACCATGTGTGTCGATGTTGTATCTATGAGAGATGGTCTGCTCAAGGCGTTGCTGCCTTTTGGTCCCTCTCTATTCTGCTTGTTGTAGGTGTGCTAGAGACTGTCACCCTTCTGCTCTGCTTTCTAATTACGGAGTCCAGTGTTCCTTTGGGCACAACTGTTCTTCTAGGTTGTGGTTCTACTTAGTAAGGCATTCCACAACTGCGACCAAAGTCTACACCTGTCTTTTGAGGATAGCGGCGCGTGGTTCACTCTCTTGATTGTTGTTGGTTACCATCGAGCATGTGAGTCCCATACAACTCTTTATCTAGGAAGTGGCAATATGGCTATCACGTTTCCTACAGATAGTGCCAACGGATGATGCTGAAAATCATTAGTAAGCCAAATAGTCATCACGTGCCCTTGGTAACCCGCACAACACAAATAAAAAGAAAACCTTGCAAAGAGTATCGGTATGGTACCAGCCAAAAACCCTCCGAAGGTTAAGTTAGAAGAGAGAATTTTTCTATCACTCTAAAGTGCCAGAGCTAGGGTATCATTATGCGTACCTTAATTTGTGAGGGCTTTAGGGTTTTTATAGTAGTGTAGAGTCGACCTTAAATTCTTGGTGGAAAGGGTATTTCCTTATAAGGAAGATCCTCATTAATGCTCGTATTTCGCAAGATCCTTTCCTTGTAGGAATTCATCTGATTATGGTTGGGCATAGAATGTAAGATATTTCCATATTAGGGTTGTTGGAGACCACTTAGGCCACGTAGGGGCCATGTGGCTTCAACAAACCATCTCCCTTAGATCCGTCCACTCTAAAGAGTCCATTCGTCACCCCGCCTCTCCGTCTGGATTATGAGTCCGTCTACCAGTTCTTTGACTGTTAGACTAACTATGCCATCTCTTCTGGCTACCTTGTCTCTAATGTCTGACTCTGTTAATGCAATCCGTCTACTCTAGGATTTATCCCTATCATGTTCAAACCCACGTTTTATGAGTGTATCGTGTACTACCAGAACCGCACCATGTGCACACGTGCGAACTAAGAAATTGAAGGTGCAGTTATTAGGTGAGAGATTGTGATTAGATTGAAAAATTGCATTGTAGAAGCTAAAACTGTTTTGAGGGGTTGAGCTTTTGGAGTGGGCTTTGTCTGATAGAGAAAAAAGATACTCAAAAGTGAGATAATAACTGCCCGTGCTACCAATTGTTCAACTTCTTTCCTGTTTCCACTATGTCCATCAGTATATGAAATACCATTGAAATCCAAAGAAGAACTGAAATTAGAAGCAACCCTTTTGATTCTGGCTGAGCAGCATTGTAACTAGCTTTTTCCAGGTTCATCTTGGTAGCAAAATCATTGAGGATATAGACTTGCATAATAAATACCATATCTTGGAAAATAAACAAAAAAGATATATTATCTAATTTAAAAAAAAAAAAAAAGAAAGATATTGGTCAATCGCTGAATCAATATTAGGTCTAACAGAAATATATAATTAAACAAACTTGATTCTCAGCAAATTGATCCTACATAACATCTATGAGCACATTAGCATTACACTTCATATATTTGTTCATCATTCTTAATTCCTTGCATTCACATACCTAAACAGTAAAGTGCAAGTTTCATAATTTGATGATTTACAAATTTAAAGAAACATAATGATATTATTTCAACCCCTGCGATTCTTTTTACAAAGAAACACATAAATCCCGATGCCTTGGAAAACAATAGTGTGAAACTTGGGAGAACATTTAAACATTGCTTCACAAGTGTAAACTGAAAAACATTCAATTTCTCCAAACACACGCGTTAGGTTGTCATTAGAAGCTATCTAGCTAATCAGTAGCCATACTAAAATTAATATATAGTAATAAAATAATTATCTCAGATGTCAAATCAAAATAACATGCACAGGGCTGTACCTTTGGAGAAAGTATACCATGAGCTAAGACTGTGCAAAAGGAAACCGGAGCCGACCTTCGCGACCGGCGCCGACCTTCCCGCACCGCATCTGCAACCGACCGACGGGGCCGACGCCGGCTATCGGAACGCAAAGGGACATCCGACGCCGGTGCGGTGCAATCGTCGGAGCTGAAATCCCTCACCGATGAGGCACCGAACCGAACCGATATATGCATCTCATACATTAGTTTTTCAACCTTTGGATACACGGCGTTGTTTTACTGAGTGAAGATTTTAATTTTTTTACTAAAACGACATCGTGTTGGGACGCAAAACGCACCGTTTGGTTGACTTGGATAGATCTAGGTTTTCAGATTTCCCTCACAGCCTCACTATAAATACTCTCTATGTCTCTCTCATAAGACTTAACTCTCTCTTTTGCTCTCGCCTCTCGCCTTTCGCCGGACTGCTACTGCTGTTGCCTCGTCGCCTCGTGTCTGAGCTCGCACCGGCTCACCGCGGACAGGCGCCACTCACCGATAAGCCATCTTGTTGTCCTGGGTTTGTCTCGCCTCTCGCCTCGAGTTTGTCATGTTTGTACCTTTGTGTTTCTACTTTCTTGTTGTCCTGCGACTCCTGGGTTTGTGTTTCACTGTTTCTTCACTCCTTGTTATTTTACTTAAGAAATAACAAATATCACGTTGTTGGGTGTTGGGCTACAAGCTTTGTATATTAACTTTTGTGAGAAAACACATTGTTGGCCCAACCGCCCAAAATGTCTAATTGAGTTAACCCAACAAATATTAATTATTAAGTGTCTAATAGATATTAAGTGTTAATAGTGTGTAATAGACTCACCCAGCAAAGAAATGTTAAAAATTAAAATGACCCACTTAATTAGCTGAATTTGTGGTTTTATTTGGGTTGTGCAGACAGTTTCAACTTTCAGACAGTGGTTTCAACTTTCAGTTTTTTTTTTAATATTTTAAATCGACTAAACCGACTAAACCGCACCGCAAAAACCGCACCGCTATAGGTCGAAAAACCGACCCTAATTGGTGTGCATCGGTTCTAATTATGAAAAAACCGATCTCTATCGGTTCGGTAATAAATTTGGAAAAAAACCGCCTCTACCGAACCGCGCACACCCCTACCATGAGCCACTCTCTCCAAGTCAGCACTCTTGTTTGGTGGGACTAACCAACGGATGAATGACACGTGTAAAAAGTAGCCAACTCAACATTACACTACCAATACAAGCTAAAATACTATCTTACCCCTCAAAATTTCCATTGCCCGCCAACTACTCAACATTTTCCCTCTTCCTCTGTAATTTTAAAACACAATATCACTTTTCATCTCTCTCTCTCTCCACTTTCACTCTTCCATTTCAGATTTTCAACCATTGTCTTTAGGGTGTTGACAACAAGCTTGCCCAAATTTGCTGGTCTCCACCACAAGTGTCCACATTGGATTTCTTGCCATCGCTTTTGAGTCGCCCATCGTACCATCCAAGTCAAGTTTTGTCGTCAAGTCCACCTTCACCCTCACCATAAACTCTAAACAGGTAACTTCTTCCCATTTCTTATTATGTTTTGCTTCCTTTCATGATTCTTGATTAATTTCCTTTCATGATTCTTGATTAATTGTGGAACGTTTTGAGATTTTGATAATGGGTACAAAACCTAGTGGAGTGTGGGTGTGGGTGTGGTTGTGGTTGTGTCGATGGCTGAGGATCGGCGGGTGGCCGGCAACCTTACTTCCTTTATCTTCGCTAGATATGTGAGGTTGGATCAGTGGATGCTGATGGTGGTGGGTGTTTGGTGTTATTAGAGTTACAGTATTATTTTTGTGTCTTGCTCTGTCATGGTTTAAAAGGAAGGAAAAAAAAGGTGTTATCTTGCTAATGTGTAGTTGGCTATTCTAAAATCAGACTATGGATAGTCCATTTGGAGATTTTTAGTAGACGACTTAAAATCTTAATTATGTGAAACAAATATGTAGTATAAAAAGGTAGTTTCAGCGTCTCAATGCTTGACATATTTGGGTTTGTGGTTCGAAGATCTGAGCTTATTCTTAATAGTTCTAGTATAGGAGTTATTATCTATCATGATTTCTTAAGTTCAGTAGTGAGGCTTGTTCTCTTAAGGAATTGTTGCTATTATAATGCCTATATTGTGGTAGAACATGAAGTTTTAGTATGTTGGATTGGAAGATAATTTTATACTAATATTTTCATCTTATCAAATTTTGTTGCTTATTTATGGCATAATGATATATGGCTTTGCTTGCTCCAGTTTACTTGAAAGACTTTCAATAAGTTCATAGCATGCTTTTGTTTCTTCCATGGGATTTTGTTTCTTCCATTCTTTTGAAGTCAATAGATTGGATTTTCTTGTGGTTATTTTGATTGTGTTTATGATACTTTTCCTTTAGCAAGGCCCCCCATTCCACAACTAAGGTCATGTTTCTCATATGATTTTATTCTCTTTGAAGTTCTCTTTGTTACAATATATCTTAAATTTTTGACAGTTGATGAACATGGGAGTATAATATATTTAACCATGGGCATGCTATTTGCATTTCAGTTTTAGGCCTTATGATCAGTGGTAGTGAGCTTGGCAAACTATGATGAGGAAGCAATGTTGATTAAGCTAATGTTGTTGAGTCAAAACATGGTGTTGTTGCTATTGATGATGACCTATCCTAAAATTGGCCCATCTTTGGAGGGCATGCTGTGATGGCTTCATGATTGTCCAATCCTCAACTTCACATACCCAAGCTTTTGACAAGGGAAAAACTGAACCATTTTTTGCTTCAAAGGATCACAATTGTCTCTTTCAGCTAAAGTTTTTGATTTAAGATTTAATAGATTCCTGCCTATGAAATTACATTGGCATGTGCAACACAATTAGATTACTCTCTTCTTCTAAGTACTAACAATTATTCTTTTGGTTTTTATACAAAATGTGGCATTGCCTTTTGAGTAAGAGTAAATCTTAGCCTATAGTTTTGTACATTGCAATAAAACTCTTGTTATTTAATCTTGTAATAAAAATGTACATTTCAATAGAATTTTGTTCCTTCATGAGCAAAATCTTTTCTTTTTTACGTCTCCTATCTTGCATCACATTGTTATTGTAATACAATATTAGAATTGTTAAACTCGAAGCTTTACAATTAATTAAGAAAAAAAAAATCAAATGATACATCAAAGTATGACTTTAGTAAAGGAAATTTTTATTATGTTAAGAATATATCAATATTTAACTTGTAGCTAGTCAAAACATACATATATAAAAACCAAGTTGGAGTAGGTTCATAAGTCATCAGCGAACTACAAAACTGTTAAGTGCTACAAGCTATACATAAAGCTATCTAAAAAATTGTTGTAAGGGGTTCATAGAGCTATTACAAAGTTTTCCAATATGCTCTACAAACTATCCAAGATACTTCAAAGTCTTGTATCATCCTTTAATGTGGGAGAATCCTGAAAAAAAATGTCATAATCTTAGAAAAAGCAATAAGTAAGAGCATATGATAAAGTTTAAGTTTTAAAAAGTACTTGACTCAATTATGGAAACACTCAAGTGAGTTTCATAACTATTATCAAAATATTATAATCTCCACAACAACTCTATCACTAATCAAATTATTATTATTATTTTTTAACTCAATCAGCAACAAAGGGTTTACAAAATTTTATGATAACCCCTAGTGATTTGTAATCTAAGACCAATATTATTCCTGTGTTATGCATGATGCAATGTAATTTTTACAATACTATGTCCATGATAAGTATAATTTCTAGTAAAAACATACAAGTACCAACACAACTTCATACATTGGCTTGAAAATTATACAATTTAATAATTTTAAAAATTATAATAGCACAACATGAATTTTGGATGGATTTTTGTTTGTGTGCAACAAATGGCACTTTTTTGTCAATAATCTGTGCCATCGACATCCAAGGTCTCAATAATTCAATCTAGTTGCTCCAATTTTAAGTTGCAGGACTAAAGAATTCATATACTGCTCTTTCAACAATCCAAGTTCTCCCAATACAACCTACTAAAACTTCATGTTCTACCACAACATAGGCATTATAATAACAATAATTCCTTAAGAGAACAAGCCTCACAGCTGAACTTAACAAATCATGATAGATAATAACTCCTATACTAGAACTATTAAGAATAAGCTTAGACTTCTATCTTTAATCTCCAAAAAAGAGAAACAAAAAGAATAAGCTCAGATCTTCAAACCACAAACCAGCACGCTGAAATTAACCCCTTATACTACATCTTTGTTTCACATGATTAAGATTTTAAGTCATCCAGTAAAAATCTCCAAAGGGACAATCCATAGTCTAATTTTAGAACAGCCAACACCTTTTCTTTTCTTTTCTTTTTCTTTTTTTCCCTTCTCTTTAAACCCATGACAGAGCAAGATTAAAAAAAAATAGTGACCCTAATAACGGCAAATACCCACCACCGTCAGCATCCACCGATCTAAACTCACAAATATAGCAAAAATAAAGGAAGTAAGGCCACCGGTAGGAGTGGCAAATGGGCGGGTTGGGTCTTAAATGGGTTAAGTGCGTAATTACCCATTTATCCATTTATGACTCGTTTATATATAAATTAATTATCCATTACTAACTCAACTCATTTAATTAGTAACCCACTCATTTAACCCATTATGACCCAAATACATCTAAAACTACTTGAATACCCTCTTGACCTCCAAAATTACCAAAATACCCTTAAATACCTAAAATGATGCAAATACCCCTACACTTCCAAAATTACAAATATACCCTTGGACATCCAAAATTATCCTTAAAATCTATAAAATGACCAAAATACCCCCGATATTTCTAAAATCACTAAATATGCTTAAAAACCACTAAAATGACCAAAATAACTCCAAAACCTAAAAAATGACCAAAATACCCCCTAAAACCCAAAAAAAAAATGCCCACCAAAATAAAAAATGACCAAAAAACCTCCAAAACCCAAAAAATGACCAAAATTCCATCCATCGAAACCTAAAAATGACCAAAATACCCCAAAATCTAAAAATGACCAAAATACTTCCAAAACCCAAAAAAATAACCAAAGTACCCCCAAAACCCAAAAAATGACCAAAATACCAAAGAAACAAAAAATGAAAAATACCCAAAAAATGACCAAAATACCCATGAAAACTAAAAATGACCAAAATACTTTCCAAAACCTAAAAAATGACCAAAGTACCCTAAAACCCAAAAAATTACCAAAATACCCTTGAAACCTAAAAATGACCAAAATACTTCCAAAACACAAAAAATGACCAAAATACCCCTGAAACCTAAAAATGACCAAAATACCTCAGAAACTCAAAAAATGACCAAAATACCCCCAAAACCTCAAAATGACCAAAATACTTCCAAAACCCAAAAAATGACCAAAACACCCCCAAAACCCAAAAGAAATTGACCAAAATACCCCTAAAACCCAAAAAATGACCAAAATACTCTCGAAACTCAAAAATGACCAAAATACCACCAAAACCCAAAAAATGACCAAAATACCCCCGAATCTTAAAAAATTACCAAAAAATACCCTTGAAACCTAAAAAAATGACCAAAATAATTCCAAAACCTAAAAAATGACTAAAGTACCCCAAAACCCAAAAAATTACTAAAATACCCCTGAAACCTAAAAATGACCAAAATACCCCAAAAACTAAAAAAATGACTAAAATACCCCTGAAACCTAAAAATGACCAAAAATACCCGAAACCTAAAAATGACCAAAATACTTTTAAAACCAAAAAATGACTAAAACACCCCCCCCCCCCAAAACCCAAAAAATTGACCAAAATAGCCCCGAAACCTAAAAATGACCAAAATACCCCAAAACCCAAAAAATGACCAAAATACCCCTAAAACTCAAAAAATACCAAAATACCTCCAAAGCCCAAAAAATGACCATCGAAAATAAAAAAAAAATACCAAAATACCCCCGAAACCCAAAAAATGACCAAAATACCCTCGAAACATAAAAAATGACCAAAATACCCCAGAAACCTAAAAAATTACCGAAATACTCCAAAACCTAAGAATTACCAAAATGCTTCAGAACCCTATAAATTTACCAAAATAACCAAAAAAATCTAAAAATTATTAAAATAACCCTAAAACTAAAAGATGACAGAAATGCCATCGTAACATATAAAATAACTAAAATACCCTTAGAATCTAAAAGATGATCAAAATAACCTTGAAACCTAAAAAATTACCAAAATTCCCTCAAAAACTAAAAGATTACCGAAATTCCCTCGAAAGCTGTAAAATGACTAAAAGACTCTTAGAACCTTTAATTTTTCAAAATGCTTATTTTTTGGATTCTGGGGATATTTTGGTCATTTTTTAGGTTTTGGGGGTATTTTGGTCATATTTAGGTTTTTAGGGGTATTTTGGTCATTTTTTGGGTTTTGGGGATATTTTGGATAGTTTAAAGATTTGGGGGGGGTATTTTGGTCATTTTTTTTGGAGGGTTTTGGGGGTATATTTTGGGGTTTTGGGGGTATTTTTTTTTTTTGGAGATATTTTGGTAATTTTTAGGTTTTGGGGGAATTTTGGTCATTTTTTGGGTTTCGGATGTATTTTGGTCATTTTTTGGGTTTTAGAGATATTTTGGTCATTTTTAGGTTTCGGGGGGGTATTTTGGTCTTTTTTTGGTTTTGGGGTTATTTTGGTAATTTTTAGGTTTTGTGGGTATTATTGTAATTTTTAGGTTTTGGGGGTATTTTGGCCATTTTTGTTTTTTTTTTGGAAGGTATTTTGGTCATTTTTTGGGTTTTGGAGGTATTTTGGTAATTTTTAGGTTTTAGGGGGTATTTTGGTCATTTGTTGGATTTTTGCGGTATTTTAGTCATTTTTTAGGTTTCAGGAGTATTTTGGTCATTTTTTAGGTTTCGGGGGTATTTTGGTCATTTTTTAGATTTCAGGGGTATTTTGGTCATTTTTTGGGTTTTGGAAGTATTTTGGTTATTTTTTAGGTTTTAGGGATATTTTGGTCATTTTCTAGAAATTTAGATTTTATCTTGTTTATTTAAATTTTAGATGGGTTTAGTGGGTATTTGTGGATTTATTCATTTAGACCCATCTAATTAAATAACCAAAAGAGTCTTTACCCATTTAACCCAAATATTCAAATGGGTTGGGGTAAGATTTATCCAAATAAGGTGGGTAATGGGTGGGTTCATGGATATGGATAAAAATTGCCACTCCTAGCCACCGGTCACCTGCTGGTCCTCAGCCATTGACACACCCACACTTCACTGGGTTTTGTACCCATTATCAAAATCTCAAAATGCTCCACAATAAATCAACAAGAATCACGAAAGGAAGCACAATGAAATAAGAAATGAGAGGTAGTTACTTGTTTATAGTTTACGGTGAGGGCGGTGGTGGACTTAACGGCAAAAACTGACGTGGATGGCATGATCGGCGACTCAAAAGCGACGGCAAGAAATCCAACGTGGGCATTTGTGGCAGAGACCAGCAGATTTGGGCAAGCTTGTTGTCAACACCCTAAAGACAATGGTTGAAAATTTGAAATGGAAGAGTGAAAGTGGAAAAAGAGAGATGAAAAGTGATATTGTGTTTTTAGATTACAGAGGAAGAGAAAAAATGTTTAGTTGTTGGGCAATTGAAATTTTGAGAGGTAAACTAGTATTTTAGCTTGTATTGGTAGTGTAATGTTGAGTTGGCTTATTTTTACATGTGTCATTCACCCATTGGTTAGTCCCACCAAATAAGGGTGATGACCTGGAGATAATGGCTCATAAGATATCGTACCTTTGATATAACAATGCAACCAGGAAAGATAGCTTTTTTTTTAATATATATAAGCATTTCTCAGCCTTAGGATCAATCTTGAATATTTATTATTTAGATTGAATTACTGATATTCAAAATTAATCCACCAAAAAAAGATGCAACCTACATATTAATGTTCTAAAAGTTCACTAAAACTTTATTGTAATAAAAATGAAAAGATCATCTTCACAAATATGAAGATAATCTTTGACACATACAAGCATCTTTTAGCCTCACGATCTAGGCTTCTTTTGTTGGAATCATTACACAGTGCAGCGGAAGAATAAATGTAATGTAAACGGATCTACTTCATACATACAAGTTAACATGGGCTATTTAAGTTTCAGAATTAGAGAACAAGAGAGTGTACCTTGGAGCGGTGAATTTCAAAACTTGAAGATAAGAGGCTCTTGGGAATACTTTCAATCTTCACTCCAATTCCACTAACGCCCAAGATGTGTGGTCTCTCAATCAGTTCCAAAGGGACAATATGAAAGTGTGTCTCACACTCTCTCTTTTTCTCTATGAAAATCTCTACAAATTCTCTACTGAAAAATTCTGTATGTTTCTCCCTTTGTATCTAACTGATTATCTAATTGGGCCGGCTTTTGGGCCTTTCCAATTGGGCTTAAGTATGTGGCTTGGAGCCAACGGGACCAATAAGACACTAGCTCCAATGGGCCTTGGGCTTTTCTGTCAACTCTTGACAAGTCCAAAGTTACCATTAACTATATTTAATACCACTATATAAATATAGTTGCACTCTAGGCCTTATTAATAAATTATATCCCAAGACTTTATTATACATGCAACCCCTTCATAAAATATTCATAGTAATACAAAGTCATGAAAGAAGACTGCCACTTTGTATATTACTACATCTTAATTCCTTGAGTACCCGGTTTAATCCTTTAAGTTATTCATCATATATTTATGAAATCCAATTCCATAAATATATACTTTAGTAACTCCTTACTAAAGTGGTTAGGCCCAACTCTCTAAATAACAAACCCATTAAACTTATCTCAAGGGAATATTTTATATCTCCGTTAAGAGACTATGAATTCCATCTTGAGAATATATGTTCCATCAACACTAAATGTGGCTGCCCAACATACTGAGATTTTGACCTTAACCATAGATCTCACTCCTGATATATCAAAGCAACCTACACTTCATGATCAGGTCCGTTATCCTCTCAGGATTAAGAGTTCATGCAAATATAAGTCGTGAGTTTATTATTCATTTGACAGTCGTTAGGAGAATAATAAATCTCACACCGGTCCAGTTCAATATGTCTTAACTCTTAAAACATATCAACATATCAACTAGAAATCTCCATTTCCATGATCAAGACAAATCATCTTAGTTGATATGTTATAGCCTTCGCAGATGAAATGCCCAATTTCATCACCGACTACGAACTATAATTCTGAGTTTACAAAGAACTTGTGATTTATATCTTCTGTGACTAAATCACATAAGTCACATACTATTGCATCTCATGGACTATATGATAATGTCCCAATATTCATGTTACCATTATTTTCAAATAATAATACAACTTTATTAACCAAAACATTAAGTCATACATAATGTCTTACATAATAAAATACATAGCATCATACAATAGGATTTAAGGACAAATATCCCAACATCTTTCAAGTTTAAAAAAGTTAATCTCCCATCCTTTGGAAAAAAAAAGAAGGAATTGTATGGACATCACCTTTCCCAGGCCCATTTGCTCAGAGGCCCATGGAAATGACAGCCCGTGTAGGGGCCTAACACTAATCAAACTGATGGACTCATTCTAGACCAACCTAATGCTCACCAAAAACCCGAAACTTGGGAATGGAATCATTCGCGATATGTTCGGCAGTATGAAACCTCGCCACTCCTGATAATCACGTCTCCCACTTTGGATCGATATTTTGGTGCACGGCATTACCTGGAGACTGCCGAGCATCGAATCTACAAACGGAACTAGTTCCAAGGCCACTATCGTCTTCTTCTCACCACCTAACCTCCAACTACGATTAACAATAGTGGACCTCCCATCCGTCATTTAGGGAATGCTTTCGCTGGACAACAGGCCTAACGGTGGAACCAGTTCCAATGCCATTATCATCTTCTTTCACTCATAATTAAACATTCACTTAGGAGAAACAACATTGGACCTCCCTTTCTACTGACCTGGGGAATGGTCTTGGCAATCCCATGGACTGCGGCTATAAATAGGGGAGAGGGGATCAATGGAAAGGGGCTAGAAAATTCAAGGAAAGAGAGGAGGGAGGAGGAGAATTGGGATACTTGGGCTGCCGAGTGTATAGCCACCCATTGTAGGAAATCCAAAAACCCACAATAAAAATAGATTGTGAGCCCAAATATCTTTGAGGCCTAGTTACCGTATTCGGGTGCGAACAATTGGTGCCGTATGTGGGAATCTCCTATGTAGTAGTGGTTCTTTCGAGGCACCCTGGGAGGATGTCGAGGAGTAGATTAGGAAGTTATGCTGAGAGTGGCTTCAAAGGGTCATCGCGAGGGACAGCGTGGCAATAAAGGAGATAAAAGAGACACGAGGACAGGCGGCACTATGAGGCAGAAAAGTCCGGGCTTGGGGAAGGATCATTCCAACACTTCAGGTAGTATTTGATGCCTCAGGGCGTAACCGCCGCAAAAGAGGGGAGCAAGAGCTTGAACAGAAGGATCGGGAGCTTTAGCGTTTGCGCGGGTAAGTGAGGGATTTGGAATTGGAAGCAAGGGGCAGACGTCGAAGAAGGGATCACGGAGGGCAAAGAGAGAGGTCTATTAGTGTAGGGGACCACCGTGCAGCAGGATCCCAATAGTCCGGGTCTCATCGGCACCGTGAACGTTCACGGGAGTATGCAAGCTGCAATTCGACCTCCCCGAATGAAGGACAACCTCAAAATATGGATATGGATGCCATGAGCAGAGCATTGCGTCAAGCTGCCAAATCTCCGTTTTTAAGGGACATCGAGGGCGCCCCTACGCCGAGTAGATTCATGCGCCCACCATTCAATTCCAATACGGGAAAGACGGACTCGGTGGAACACATGAGCCACTACATCCAGATGATGTCTTTGCACACCCATAATGACGCATTGATGTGTAAAGTCTTCCCTTCGAGCCTCTATCCTACAGCTCTGAGGTGGTTTAACGGGTTAAAAAAGGAGTCGATCCACAGCTTCTCGGAATTGATACAGGAATTTGGTGTGTGGTTCATGACTTGCAGCTGGGTTCCTCAGCCCATTGACGCACTATTTTCAATGAAAATGGGAGCCGAATAGACACTTTGTAGCTACGCTAGCCGGTACTGGGAGCTGTCTAATGAGATCGACACAGGTAATGAAAAGATTGTGGCAAGTACCTTTCGCATAGGATTGCCCGACGAATCTGAATTAAGGGAATCTTTGACGAGGAGGCCTTCCGAGGATATGAGGCAACTGATGAGACGTATCAAAGAGTATAAGCGGTTGGAGGATGACCGGTTACAGAATAAGGGAAAGGCTCCGGTCATAAATTACCCTCGGAACAGCGACTTCCAACCCAGGCCCCAAAGGGATCTGAAGATTCAAGAGCTCAGTCAGGGAACAACGGGAGTGAATGTAGCTTTCAAGGAGCCAGTCTATAGGATTGTCAATCGAATAAAAAATGAACCATACTTCAAGTGGCCGAATAGGATGGCGGGCGACCCATCGAGAAGAAACCAAAATCTATTTTGCATGTACCACAAGGACAAAGGGCACACAACCGAGTAATACAGGGTACTGAAAGACCACCTAGAGTTGTTGGTGAATGTATTGGTCCTGTTTGTACCTAATGTGCGTAGGAATTAATTTCTGCAACTTATTTGGGTAAACAAGGATATTGTGTTATCCTAAAAGACAAAAATGTTGTAATAAAGAAGGATAAAATGTTTATCTGTTCTGGCAATATTGTGGATGGTCTTTATATTTTAACTTCCTATTAAGCATGAACTACATAATTCTGAATTAGATACTAACTCACGGGCATCTTAAAGAATTCGTAGTAGCAACAAGGAACCAGGATGCTGGGCAGAATGATCGCATGTGTGGGAATCCCCTCCCACCTCCTTTGGGAATAATAGAGGTTATCCATGCAGTTCCGAGGGAAGTCCCAGTGAAGGAAGTTTTGGCTGTGACATCGACAGAAGGAAGCAAGGGTGAGTGTCCTCCTAAAAAGAAGCTAAGGTGCGCCAACCAACCCATTGCTTTCGATGATGATAACATGGATGTCACCATCCAGCCACACGGCAATGCCTTGGTGGTCACGGCCCCTAGATTCATGACATGGTGGCTATGCCTTCCACACTACACGTGAAGGTCAAATTCAGCACTGAAGACGGGATAGCGGTAGCAAGAGGCAGTCAACACGTAGCCAAACAATGTTTGATAGCTACTGCAAACAAAGGGGCCGAGAAAAGAAAGCCCATAGAAAAGACCACCTTATAGCAATTACAGCAAAACCAAGTGGAAGTAGGGGTCAACTGTGCCAAGGACATGTTGAAAGTGAGGATTCTGCCAGACTGTGAGAGGCACTTTCAGATAAGGCCGTGCTTGAGGGACGAAGAGAGGGTGGAATTGTTGCTCTATCTCGTACAAAATGTGGATGTGTTCGCTTGGAATCCATATGAGGTGCTGGGAGTTGATACTGAGTTTATAGTTCATAAGCTTATTGTGGATCCTTCATACCCTCCTAGGAAGCAAAAACCGAGGAGGTCGACGAAATAACATATCGAAGCTATGCGGCAGGAAGTGGGAAAGTTGAGGTATACGAGGGCTATGAAGGAAACTTTCTTTCCCGTTTGGCTTGCAAACACCGTGGTGGTAAGAAAAAGAACAGCAAGTAGAGGGTCTGTGTCAATTTCACTTATTTAAACCGAGCATGCCCAAAGGACCGATTCCCTATGCCGAGAATCGATCAATTGGTAGATGCTACGTACACATTATCATATAGTCCATGAGATTCATATATGTGATTTATGTAATTTAGTCACAGAAAATATGGTAGCAAGTTCTTTGTAAACTCAGAATAATGATAATGCACCCAGATTGAGTTTTCTAGATGCTTTCCAAGGGTACCACCAGATTGCATTGTCTGTCGAGGATCAGGAAAAGAACGCATTTATAACACCTGATGCCAATTATCATTATACAGTGATGTCGTTCGGATTAAAAAATGCGGGGGCTACTTATCAATGGATGATGACGAGAATGTTCAGGGATAAGATCGGGTGTACGGTCGAGGTATACATTGAGGACATGGTAATAAAGAGCAAGCAGGAAGGGCAACATGTCGATGACCTTAAAGAACTGTTTGAAATACTACAGCGATGTCGTCTATGTCAATGCCGAAAAGTGCACTTTTGGTGTGGGCTCCGGCAAGTTCCTGGGATATTTAGTCACGAAGCGGGGTATCAAGGTCAATCCTGAACAAATAGAAGCCGTGAGATGTCTCAGACCACCGAGCAATCCGAAAGAGGTCTAGAAATTAACCGGCATGTTGGCTGCTCTCAACCGGTTTATATCCAAGTTCGCTGATCGGTGTCGTCCATTTTGCCAGCTTTTAAAGAAGTGGAAGGGGTTCCAATGGGATGAGGAGTGTGATAGAGCTTTTTATGACCTGAAGGAATATCTTGGATGGGCTCTAACATTGACGGCCTCGGAACCCGGGGAGGATCTATATATGTACCTCTCGGTATCCGAGCATGTAGCTAGCGCGATGCTTTTGAAGGATAATGGGGTGCAGTTAGCAAGACGTTTGTAGATGCTGAGACAAGGTATTTACCACTAGAGAAGTTGGTGTTGGCTCTATTGCATTCCACTCGAAAATTGCCTCATTACTTTCAGGCCCACACCGTCTATGTTCGGACTGAATACCCACTTTAGTCATTGCTAAAAAGATCTAACTTCACTTGGAGGATAGCTAAATGGGGGACTCGGCTGGGCCCTTTTGACATCAAATACAGGCCGAGGAACTCGGTAAAGGGACAAGTACTCGCGGACTTTATTGCTGAATTCTTGCCAAGAGGTACGGATGTTATGCAAACACGTGGTGGTAAGAAAAAGAATGACAAGTGGAGGGTCTGTGTCGATTTCACTGATTTAAACCGAGCATGCCCAAAGGACCGATTCCCTATGCCGAGAATCGATCAATTGGTAGATGCTACATACAGGCACCCCAGATTGAGTTTTCTAGACGCTTTCCAAGGGTACCACCAGATTGCATTGTCTGTTGAGGATCAGGAAAAGACCGCATTTATAACACCTGATGCCAATTATCATTATACAGTGATGTCGTTCGGATTAAAGAATGCGGGGGCTACTTATCAATGGATGATGACGAGAATGTTCAGGGATAAGATCGGGTGTACGATCGAGGTTTACATTGACGACATGGTAACATGACCTCCTGGTGGAGTTTAAGCCGTGGAAAGTATTTGTGGATGGCGTGTCTAATGCGACTGGAATGGGGGCTGGGATTGTGGTCATTACCTCGGAAGGTACAAGATTGGAGCATTCGCTCAGACTGGGCTTTAGAGCCTCTAATAATGAGGCCGAGTACGAGGCACTGTTGGCCGGGTTGAGAGTTGTCACAGACTTGGGAGCTAGGGAGGTGGAAGTATACTCAGATGCTTGGCTCATGGTGAATCAAGTACTGCGAAGTTTCGAGGCCAAAGATCCACGGATGGTCGAGTACCTGCAGATGGTGAAACAGGCTTTAGGCCATTTCTCAAGTGTGAAAGTAGAGCAAATTCCCAGAGGACAGAACTACCACGCCGACTCCCTGGCTACACTAGCATCCTCAATAGCTAGTGAACTACCACGGCTAGTCAGGGTAGAAATGGTGAAAGAACTGAGCATCAGAATAAGAACAAAGGTATTGCAAATCACTACCACCGAGAGGTGTTGGATGGATCCCATAATCAAATTTTTAGCCGAGGATCGGGTTCTCGAGGACGAAAGGGAGGCAGCCAGAGTACGACGGAATGCCCCTCGGTACTAGCTATCTCCAAGCCGGAAGCTGTATCAGAGGTCTTTCGGGGGACCTTACTTACAATGCTTGCATCCTAGCCTAACAGAAGGCCTTCTAGCCGAGCTCCATGAGGGTCTGTGCGGGAGTCACGTTGGTGGACGATCATTGGCCCACTGGGCAATGACTTAGGGGTTTTGGTGGCCGCAAATCCAAAGGGACGCCCTTGAATATGCACGGAGATGCGAACAATGTCAAAGGCACTCATTAATGATCCACCAACCTGCCGAGAATCTAAATCCTGTCAGCAGCCTATGGCCCTTCACTCAATGGGGGTTGGACATAGTCGGGCCTTTTCCTTAAGAGACCGGTAATAGAAGATTTGTGTTGGTTTCAGTGGATTATTTCACGAAGAGGGCAGAAGTGGAGGCACTGGCGAACATCCAGGACGTAGACATCAAAAAATTTATATGGAAGAACATCGTAACAAGATTCGGAACCCCAGAGTCATTCGTGTCAAATAATGGGCTGCAATTCGACAGCAAGGCCTTCGGTGAATTTTGCAGCAACCTCGGCATCAGAAACCGATACTCTACCCCGGCATACTCATAGAGTAATGGCCAAGCTAAAGCCATAAATAAGGCTATCGTTAACGGACTAAAGAAAAGGCTGGACAGCGCCAAAGGCAGATGGGCTGAGGAGCTACCGAGTGTCCTTTGGGCGTACCGGACAACCCCGAGGAGATCCACGGGAGAAATGCCTTTTTCTTTAACTTTCGGAGCAAAAGGCTGTCATTCCAGCCAAGATAAACCTGTGCAGTACCTGGGTAGCTGAATTCGCCTCAACCGAGAACGACAAATTGATGCTACAACAGCTGAACTTGTTGGAAGAGCGTCGCAAAGCAGCGACAATTCGGTTAGCAGAGTACCAGCAGAAACTTGCCCAAAGGTACAACAAAGGCGTAAGGAAAAGGGAGTTTGTCGCAAGGGCTTTAGTGCTACGAAAATTTGTAAGGAACACACGAGACGTTAACGCAAGCAAATTAGCCCCATCCTAGGAGGGGCCCTACCGAGTAACGACCATTGCTGGCGTTGGAGCGTACTACTTAGAGGATCTAAAGGAGAAACCGTTGCGCCGACCATGGAATGTTTTTAATCTTAAAAAGTTTTATCACTAATCGGTCACGTTCCAAGGGGTGTAATTTAGAGTCAGTACATGTTAATACAACAATGCCTGTTCGCGTTCTTGCGCTAAACTACATTTTTTATTTATTGCCAGTCAATAAGCATGGATAGAATCATGAGGACTTACACTACTATTTTCTAAGGACAGAAACCTGTCCTCGATTCGATTCCTATCACTGAGCAGGTGGAAACCTTGTACCCCTCTAAGGACAAAAACCTACCCTCAGTTCGATTCCTATCACCGAGCAGGTGGAAACCTTGTACCACTATTTTCTAAGAACAAAAGCAGGACCTCGGTTCAATTCCTATCACTGAGTAAGTGGAAACCTTAAACCACTATTTTCTAAGGACAGAAACCTGCCCTCGGTTTAATTCCTATCACCGAACAGGTGGAAACCTTGTACCCCTATTTTCTAAGGACAGAAACCTGCCTTCAGTTCGATTCTTATCACCGAGCAGGTGGATTATACACCGAGCAGGTGGAAACCTTATACCTCTATTTTCTAAGGACAGAAACCTGCCCTCGATTCGATTCCTATCACCGAGTAGGTGGAAACCTTAATCCGCTATTTTCTAAGGACAGAAACTTGCCCTTGGTTCGATTCCTATCATCGAGCAGGTGGAAACCTTGTACCACTATTTTCTAAGGACAGAAGCCGGACCTCGGTTCGACTCCTATCACCGAGTAGATGGAAACCTTAAACCACTATTTTCTAAGGACAAAAGCCGATCCTCAGTTCGACTCCTATCACCGAGCAGGAAGGAAACTTAAAGCGTTACCTTCTAAGGACTAAGCCTATCTAAGGCCTAATTATCTCCTAAGGTCTAAGCCTGTCTAAGACATAGTTGTTTCTAAGGACCAAGCATGGTCGTATGCAAACTCTACCATCCCCGAGCAAGCTTAGGTGCATGAAAGAGTAATGAGAAGGAAAGAATAATAAAACACATGCATCTATGTCACAATAGTAGAAATTAAAACTAAACAATATGAATTAAAACCATCGAAGCAGTAGCTTAATTGTCTCATCGTCACATCCCGATGATCGGGGTTTATTTATAAAAAAAAAAAGAAAAAAAAGGGGGGGAGGGGGCTTAATTGTCTTCATCTTCATCACGTCTTCAGGCACTGGGGTCGGAGGGGAGAATTTGAGCAAGAGGTTGTCCGGTCACATCTTCGACAAATTGAGAGGTGAGGGGGGGGGGTCTGATTTTGTGCACCTTCATCTTCGGCAGGAGCGTTGCTTATGGCTTCCATGTCCACCATCTCCACATGACAATCAATCGCCCGCACGAGGTCCCTCAAACTTGTCATATCCTTATCCTCGGCGCCGGTCCAACTCTGCACGGGTTGAGGGTTGGCCGGATAGGGAATCTACTTGGGATCCCACAACGAGGAACCCTCGGCTACCCCTACAGCTTGAAGGGCGGCCAACCACCCTTCACTAAAACCATGCTACCGAGCTGGATGGATAATGGGTTCCACCGAATTTTCTGCCTCCGTGAAACCTGTATTATAACATTTGTCTTCGCAAGCTTCAAGGGCATCCTTCAAGGTGGTAATTTGGCCGGCCTAGGCCAGGTTCAGACTGTTTGCCTTCGCCAATTCAAGCTCCGTCTCTTCTAGTTTGGTCACCATGACCCCTAACTTGTTTTTCGCCTCCTGCCGAGCCTTCTCAGCATCAACCGCCTTTCTTTCCAAAGTGTTGGCAGCCTCTCCTCTCTCCTTAGCCAAAGCCTCTGTGGCAGCCCTCAGTTCCATTGCCCAGTCAGTAGCCTCGGCCCCCTCCTTCAGCCTCTCATCTATGATGGAAATCAGTTATGCCACATACAAGCATAGTGACAGCAAGGTAAGGTTAGGCTAATTCCTACATATCATAAGGCATGATAAAGAGCTAAAAACTTTACCGCAATAGTATACCATTGCAGCCGCCTAGTAAGCGACTTGTCGTCACCATCAGAATAAATATGGATGTCTTCGGGCAGCAGAAGGTCTTGCACCAAGCTTTGGGCTACCTATCCCCTATCGCCCTTTTCCCATCGCTAGACGCTTGTTGTCGCCGGTAAAGGTACCCCGCTGAGTAGAAAAGTATACCGCCAACCGATCTCGAGTCGAGAGGAAGACGCCACATCGGCCCCAACCTGAGTAGTTAGAGGGGTAACCACCCGCGTCTCCTGGATCGTCGACCCACCCCTTGGGCAGGGCGGGGTCTTCGACAATGCGTCGCCTGGAATGGGTACGTTCTTCTTGGTGGCCGCCAGTGGGCTAAGGGGCCTGACTTGCACCTATAGGGGATCGAGGTTAGGAGGCTAGGCTAGTCCCGGGTATAAACCAGGAAAGGGTCATCTCTCTCCTCTTCACCATTTTTCCTGTTGGGACAGATTGAGCACCTACTGGTTCGGGGGCTTCTTCCTCAGCTACCGGGGCAACGTTTGCCTGCTGTTCGATGGCTTCGTGTCTTCTGCAATTTTGAGACACACACTCAACAGACTCGTCCTTGACTGGTACGATGTTGTTCGCCAACTGTGAGAGCGGGAGGAAGGAATATCTTGTGCTGGACATCTATGTACGACAAAAGAGTGCTGTCAACCAAAAGCACTTGGCTGAAGTTCTGCCAAGTGGAATACACGGGGTTTATGCCGACAATAAGGTGAGACGCCTTAAGTTGCCCGTCGTCGTGCATGAAGATCTCTGACCTAAGAACGAAATTAAGATCTCGCGTGTGCAATATATACAAAAAGACACCAGTTAGCTAAATACACAAATAAAACATGAATTTAAAGCAAGCGAAGGGTCTCGGTACAGACCAACGTGGCGTGGAAAAAGCGGGCAAAGTAGCTCCCCGACGAGCCAATTGCCACGCACCTAGACAAACTCCCCAGCAGAGTTCCTATTAGAATCGGGCAAGCAAGATGTGAGCCAGACCCGCATATCCCTAGTCTTTAAATAATAGTCACTAGAAAAATTCCCGTACAGTTTGTACATGAAATTAATATCATGGTGATTTAACTGCAGCCCGAACAATTGATTCAGTTGGCTGACGCAACTAACAACCCCATAAAAGTTCGGGGGAAGCTGGTTAGGGCATAGGCCGTAGAACCCTAGGGTGCTTATGATGAGGAGGTCTATAGGAAATCTAACCCCTCCCTCTAATATGGCCATCAACGGAAAAAGATGGCGTCCTGGCCAACGGCCCTCTCGAGAGCAATGTCGCCTTCATTACAGTACGTAATATCAACGTCCTCTAGGATACCAAAGGTTTCTCTAAAACTAGCCAAGGTAGCCCCAGGGGTGAGAAGATGAGAAAAGCCCATTCCTAAAGTATGAATCAGGGAGGAATCAAAAATAGAAGAAGAAAGAGGTAGAGAGAACTTACTTGGGGCTCTAAAATAATGAAGAACTAAAGGAGTTTTTTTTCGCGAGTAGAATGCTCGATAGAGAAGATTTTGAGAGTGAGAGAGTGCAAAAAGTGAGATGAGGACCTGAAAGGGGGTATATATAGGTACAAAGGCATTTAATGAGGCTAGGAGCGGAAAAAAAAAAAAAAAAAAAAAAAAAAAAAAAAAGCCCTCCCAGCTTTTCTTGGATAACCTGCCCACACGCGTGGGCACGGCTTATGAATCGTCAGACAGTTACCAACCATCTAACGGTTCGCCAACTGACGGGTTATAATTACGGATGTGACAGCCTAGCACGACGCTACTTTTGAGAAGTCCACGGTAATTACCCTTACTGCACATGAAAAGGATGACCGGTGGTTTCATCGACGATGACACTCGGCCCTCGTAAACCTTGATTCATTGCCGACACCCGCGCATGAATCAAGGGGTGGCTATTGTACGGACATCACCTTTCCCAAGCCCATTTGCTCAGAGACCCATCGAAATGACAGCCCGTGTAGGGGCCTGACACTAATCAGACCGATGGACTCATTCCAGACCAACCTAATGCTTACCAAAAACCTGGAACTTGGGAATGGAATCGTTCATGGTTTGTTCGGCAGTATGAAACCTCGCCACTCCCAATAATCATGTTTCCTGCTTTGGATCAATATTTAGGTGCACAGCATTACCTAGGGACCGCCAGGCATCGAACTTACAAACAAAACTAGTTCCAAGGCCACTATCATCTTCTCCTCACCACCTAACCTCCAACTACGATTAACAGTAGTGGACCTCCCATCCGTCGCCTAAGGAATGCCTTCGCCGGGCAACAGACCTAACGGTGGAACTAGTTCCAATGCCATTATCATCTTCTTTCACTCATAATTAAACATCCACTTAGGAGAAACAGCATTGGACCTCCCCTTCCACTGACTTGGGGAATGGTCGTGGCAATCCTATAGACTGCGGCTATAAATAGGGGAGAGGGGACCAGTGGAAAGGGGCTGGAAAATTCGAGGAAAGAGAGGAGGGAGGAGGAGAATTGGGATACTTAGGCTACCGAGTATAGAGTCACCCATTGTAGGAAATTCAAAAACCCACAATACAAATAGATTGTGAGCCTAAATATCTTTGAGGTCTAGTTGCCGTATTCGGGTACGCACAAGAATAAATTACAAGCTTCACTTAACAAAGTCTAAATTTACGAGATGATATAACAAACCTCATGAATGAGAGGACACCATTCATCCTTTGTCTTCTTTGATACATGCTCCTCTCCAAGTTTGGCAACGTCTTGTTCATGAATGAGAGGATACCCTTCAATCCTTTATCTTATTTGATATGTATTCCACTGCAAGTTTGGAAATGTCTTGTTCGGCTTTTTTTCGATGTGATAAAGTGTTTGCAGAGGTATTGCTCCCTCCATCCACTTCGACCATTGACTTTAACTTTGGTGCATGCGGTGTTCCCTCATTACTAGTTCCATATATTGGCCGCTGAATGGTCCATTGTAGTGTGTATTTATGTAGTCTGCTCTTTTACGTCAAGTGTTCTGTAAGGCCTAAACAAATTCATATTCAAAAAAAAAAGTTTGGATAGAAAACAAGCTAACAAATTTCAAAATCTCAGATCTTTGAGTAGTAAGGACTATTAATCAAAACCCAAAAAAGAAAATGAATGAAAAACACAAATAAATAAAACCCCAAAAAGCATAGACTTACGTGAAGAATAGGACAGCGCTACAGAAGTAGAGGTAGCCTGAGGCTGAGGCTAAGGTTGAGGAAAGACATTTGAGCTCATTTCCATCGATTTCAAGGGTCAAGAGGAAGAAGAAGCCATCAACTATCTCGAAAATGTAGTAAGCTCACTGTGTCTGTGAGTGTGTGTGTTTGTGTTCAAAGAAATGAGAGAGCTCAAACAGTTAGGGTATGGTTGGTTAGAGGCGGAATAGGCTGGACTGAAAGTAAAGGAAAGAAAATAGCAGTGGGTGTTATTTGGGGAGGAGGGAAGAAGAGAAAATTTTTGGGTGGGGCTCAAGCATTTTCTACCCACGCCCACAAAAATTCTACCTCTCTGAAATGGAGAGAAAACAAGTGTGAAAAAGCTTGTTGAATATGAAAAAGAAATGTGCCCCCACCTTTTTGCTCTCATCTACCTCCAGCTAATTCGCACTTTTGCACAAAACTCTCAGCAATCTTCAACCTCTTAACAGCTCAACTGTAATAAATTCTCAACTTTTTTTTTCCCTCCTTCTTGTCATTCTATCGGTATTAATCTTCTTTGTATTTTTTTTTTCTTCTCTAACTAAGAATCAGGTATGATTGACGCTCTCTCATTTTTCCCCTCCTCCTTGTCGTCATTCTCTCTTTTGTTATCTTCTTTGCGTTTTGTTTTCTTCTGTAGTCGAGAATTAGGTGTGACCTTCTCCTTTTTTTTCTTTTTCTTTTTCTTTTTTCCTCATCCTTGTCATCGCTCTCTCTTTCAATTGTTAATCTTCTTTGTTTGTTTTTATTTTCCCCTTCTACAATTGAGATCCTCAAGTATGACTCTAACCCTTTTTTCCCCCTTCTTGTCGTCACTCTCTCTGCTTCTATTGTTAAATCTTCTTTGTTTCGTTTTTTTTTTAGATTTTTTATTCTTTGTCCTTTTGTATCTAAACTCTATGCTCTTTTTATTTTCCATTGAAAATGCAGATAGAAGACACAGAATCAAGTTGCACGGCATCTATACATTTTCTTTGTGTTTATTTTATCCAATTTTTGCTTGCTCAGATCATCTATGTTTTTTTATTTCTAATTTATTCCTATTTTTTCACACTTGACCTTTTAGTATTTTGTTGTTTACTTTTTATTTTATTTTATTTTTTGCATACCTCATCTGGCTCTATTGAATCTAAGCATAGAAAGAAGTTGTGTTTTGTATGTGAAAGAGACCATGTGGGTTTTTTGAGGTTCATGAACTTTAACGGGTTTGGTTTTTATTATTTATTAATTGTGATTATTATAATCTGTTGGTGCAAGGATTTGACTCATTAGTGTTTGTGTTTTGAGAGTGAAAGAGGCCATGTGGATTGTTTAAGGTTCATGCGCTTTAATGCTTTTGATTTTTATTATCTAATATTAGTTTTGCTTGTTAGAATCTATTGGTGCAAAGTTTTGAGTTATTAGTGAAGTGTTAGTGGCAAGAGCAACACTTGTTGATTAAGATGCATGTCTTTGGTTATGTTTCATATTGTATGTAGACTTATTTCAATAATCCTTTTACAAATAGATGTACATAATGATTTTTATTTGTATTATTATTTATAAGTAGTTTATTTTACATGCTCGTTATGTGTAGTAGTCTTTATATAGTACCTCTTTGCTAGTTATGTTTGGGATGATAAAATCTAAGATACTAGGGTATGGTGCTTTAATTAGTATTATGACTAATGTGTTGATTATTCCTTACTTGTGATGGATCTTTGGTAGATAGATAATCCAACTAATTAAGATAGTAGTCCACTAGAAGATTTGAGTAAGAGTTGGGAGGAAAATTTACGAGATCAATTAATGAATATTCATGCATTGAACCAATTGGTTTGCAACTTTTGACTGGTTGGCAAAGAAGATAAGATATAGTAGTTTTGTAGCTTCTTGTACATGTGGTGCATGCAATATGGATGATGGGCATATATTGTAATCCACGTTATGTGGATACGGTAATTACCAAAGTAGTGGGGAAAGATTAAACATTCGGCAAGAACTAATGAGTCAACATAGTTGTAGTGAGAAATGTCGAGATATAATTCGAATAGGGACTTATGCCTTTGCTAAGTTGTGTGAAATTTTCCGAGGAACTACTCATCTTCAAGACACTAGGAATCTTCTGTTGAATAGCAAGTAGCCAAGTTTCTTTACATTTTAGCACATAATGAGAGAATTCATAGAATTTCCTTTTTCTTTCGATGTTCTAGTGAGACTATAAGCCGTCATTTTCACAATATTATGAGAGCAGTCATCTATTTGGAAGTCAATTTCTTCTACAAATTAATGGGGCAGAGGTTCGTCCACAGACACGAAATAGTGATATATTTTACCTATACTTTAAGGTAAACATATTTTCAAGCAATTATATGGAAATTGTTTCTAATATGAGTAAAAATTATTAATTTAGTAGATTACTTTAATTCCGGGATTGTGTAGGACAATTGACGGGACACATATTCATGTAAAAGTGTCATCAAAAGATGGGCCTAGATATCGAAGGAGGAAAGAGTACACAACTCAAACTATATTGGCAACATATGATTTTGATATAAGATTTATATACATTTTACCTGGATGGGAAGGGATTTCCTCTAACTCAACGATAATTAAAAACGCTTATATATATATATATATATATAGTGAATAACTTATTTTCTTAATAGCCAAATCTTATCTAGTAGATGTAGGCTTTATGCTAAGAAGTTGACTTATAGTGCCATACAGGGTGTACGTTGTCATTTAAAAGAGTATTCAGCATGTGGCCCAGAAAATGTTGAGGAAATATTTAATCATCGGTATTTCTTTGTGCAATGTCATTGAAATGAAATTTGGTGTGTTAAATAAATGATTTCCTATTATATCTAAAATGACAGAACCTTTAATTTCTAATTGACATGATTGCTAAGATTATCTTGACTTGTTGTATATTGCACAACTATCTTATGGGGGGTGGATCTAGATGAAAGGTTAATTGCAGAAGTTAATCAAAAGATCCCTAATGGTGACATACATAATGAAGCTAGAAACAATACAAATGATAGTGATACAGACACTAGAAGAGGAGCAATATTACGAACTAGTATAGCAACTAGAACATGAAATGACTATGTATTTTAGTCATTGTGTTATGGGATTTGACTTGCTTTTGTGTCTCTTTCTCTATGTAATGGCTGTTTTGTATGCATTGTTACGGAACATTTAACTTTGTTGCTTTTATACAACTATTATCGTAACCTTATTAATGTTTTATTCAATAATCAAACTAAAAACTTTTTTAGAAGAACTAGTTTTGTTCCACGTGCAAGGCACAAGGAAAACACTATCTAACTACAGATAAATATTTTATGATAGGATTAGAATAGTTAAAACTAAGTCATTATTGGAATAATAATTAAGTTTTTTTTTTTTTTTTTTTTTTTTTATTTTATTTTAAGTATTGATGATTTACACATGCACATTCTTAAAGGGAGAAGTAACCCTTGAGCTATAGTTGATTGGCTTAAACCATTATATTTTAAAAGGATAAATGACGGCCAAAAAAAAAACCTGGTTAGAAATCATATTAAGTCTCTGTAAACAACTCTATCTCATTTGCTAATAGAGAATGTAAGACATAAATCAAGGAGAGCAAAAGCTTCAGTGGGAGTTATCTTTTGATCTATCAAAGTAATTTCTTAGGTGAACAGTATCCTTAATCCGTAAGGTAGAATTAATAATCACGAAAAAGCAACTTCATAACAGTGTTGAATACAAAATTAATTTTCACCAAGTAATTCATAACCTTCATGATCGGAATCCTACACACATTACATTCTACTATATCTTGTATACGAAGTTCACATTGATGCATATATAGTAGCCTATAGAAATCATGTATCTTTGTCAGCTCAAAAAAATCAGACGTACCATTCTACTCTAGCTTCCAAACTTTCCCCAATGCTTGTTTCATACTTTGTTGTGAAAGATCATATGCATAGAAACCAGCAAATGACAAAAATGTCCACTAAGCAGCCATATAAACCAATTGAAGGAAAAACAAGCCATTCACGTCATGAATATTTTGTGAGAATGTAAGGGTCGAGGAAAATTGTGTAATTAAGGAATGTGAAACCGATATACAAGGTAATCATCCAGCTTCTTTGAATTGAACTTGGAAAAGCAAAAAGCAAAGGATAAGAGCTTCAGCAAAAAAATATTGAATTGTCGTCAAAAGAAGACACCGAAGCCTTTTGACCCTTTGGACCCAAACTCTCCCTCTCACAAATACGAAAAATAATAATAATAAAAAAAATAAATAAAGAGCTTAGCAGAAGATACAAATGTAGACAAAACCCATATGAAAAAATTAACAAAAAATAATTATTAAAAAAAAAAAAAAACCATAACCGGTCAACAAACAACTGTGGTTGAAACTAATCTTGCTTCCACAAAAATTGAAAATTCAACCAAAATACCTAATAAAAGTAGAGGAAACAAATACAAACACAAACTTAGGCACTTATGAACTAATCGAAAACTCTCTTTTTTCGTAAAGTTTAGTTCTTTTTACTGCAAAACCAAAAGAAAAAAACATGCAAGCCTAAGAGAACAACAATAAATTAAATTAAAAAATAAAAATTCATTCAAACATTTTCACAAACAATACAAATATTACTTATTGATGTACCTGAATCTTCAATTCACGGCCACCTCCATCCATGATTTACACTTGCTATAAAATGCATCCCTTGCTCTTGATTTTTTCTTCCTTCCTCCACTCAATCCTAAAACATGCAAGGCGAAAAGAAAATACAAACAGAAGACAAAAACCCAACAAAAAGCCCATATGGTACTTGAATCGGTCTCACTATCTGGTGGAAAATTAGGGGAGTCGATCAAGTGAAGTGTAGTATGATTGTGTGAACGGATTACTGGAATCAATAGAGATTGAGAATATATAGAAATTTAATATGGTGGAAATTTAGAAATGTAGATTTGTAAGGAATGAATTAAATTAGAAATTCATTACCTGCCACTTTATTGAGCCAAAATACCGAAATCAAAACAAAATCCCACTTACATATACACCTACAATTTTTTCTTCACCAATTATATTTTGCCATGTCACAATAATGATAAGAAGTCGTGAAAAACTTTGTGATCCAAGACTTTTCCTTCCAAATATGGGAATTGATGATTTTGATAATTTTAATGATTATTTGTTATTTGTTAATGTATAAAAAAAAATGATTATTTGTTAAGATTTTGTTTGTTCAGATAAGAGTAATTTTTTTTTTTTGAAAACAGATAAGAGTAATTAATGCATAAATAATTATTTATTAAGATTTTGTTTAATTAAAGAAGAGCAATTAATGCACAGATAATTATTAAATGATAGGCTAATTACAATTTACCCACCTATGATTTGGCCAAAATTTAAGTTGCATACCTGTATTTTGAAATTTAGCACTTTACTCACTTGAGATTAGCACAACTAGTGCTCCGTAACCCAATTTTGTTAAAAATTGGACTAAATACGTAATTTTGCTCCCATTTGATATCTCTTTCCTCCCAAAATATAAAAGAATAAAAAAAAATAAAAGAATAAGAGAAAATAAGATGAAAAAGTGAGGGTTTTGTAAAAATTAAGAACAAACATTAGCCCCATTTTTAATATTTCCCTAACCCTAGCCTATTTTTTTTCTTTGATTGCCTATTTGTAGAAACGAACAAGGACATGATTAATCATTACAACCTCAACCTGGAGGATTTCTTGATCAATCCCTCTCCTTGTGTTGTGTTATACTTGCTGATGGGGACTGACGAAATCAACTACTGACGAGATCGCCCTCTGAGACGAGCCTAAGCAAGTGTCCACGTCACCAACGAGGACATCGGGATCATTTAATGCCACCAATAATGCCCCGGACGGTTACAAAACCAATTGGACAGACCGTTGAGGGCATATTAAAATCCTATTACTCAGCAGGAAGTGTTACCATGAAAATCATTAACATCACAACATCAACCACAACAGCTAGAATCAAGGGCAGCATATATAAAGCCCTCACATTTTCAACACAAGGTACGAATACAATTACAAGATATACTGAATTATTCTTACCTATTGTTATAAACTCCCTTGTACTGACTTTGGCATCAGAGGGGTTGTGGCAGGCACCACACCAGTGTCCACTTTAGTGAATTGTAACTTCCACTTCGACGCAAGCGTGTACCCGGCTCCATCTGGACGAACTCACTACAACTGACAAGCCTTTGCTTCTTCAGTTTGGCGCCGTCTGCGGGAAACGACATTTTCATATTCATATTCGAAAACGCAATTTCCACCAACTTCTATATTCAGATGAAGCCCAATCAAGATTCCGCAGCCTTGGCTCAGCAAGTCCAAGCTCTTGCGGCCACCGTTGAAGAGCTTACCAGACAAAATCAAGAAATAAAGCTACGACTTCAACAGGTTCAATAGGAGGAGAATTGGTCCAAAGGCAACCCGGAGGATGAGGAAGACAGCCATAGAAGAAGTAATCATCAAAGACCTACTACTCCAAATGAATAGAATTCGGATCTTCTTCGAGAGATGAGGAAAGAGATGGATGAGTTGAGGAATGCCATCAAGGAGAAAATGAACCAAAACGTGGATAGAATGATAAGGGCCACAAATTCACCTTTCACTGCAGCTGTCCTCGAATGTCCATTGCCGGCGAAATTTCGTCTGCCTCAACTTGAGCTGTTCGACAGCCTTAAGGACCCTCAGGATCACCTTAACACTTTCAAAATGACACTAGGCCTTCAACAACCCCCCAACGAGATACTATGTCGTTCCTTTCCCACCACTCTAAAAGGAGTTGGAAAGGAATGGTTCACAAAGTTGCCAACATCGTCCATAGACAACTTTGAGCAGTTGAGCAACGCCTTCTTGTGTCACTTCATTGGGGGGCAATGTTCTAAGATGCCAATAGACTACTTACTCACCATTAGGCAAGGAGAGAAGGAAACCTTGAGGTTGTACGTGAAACGCTTCACTCAGGAGACCTTAGAGGTAGACGAAGCAGACAACAAGGTGCAGCTAACGACCTTCAAAGCGGGACTGAGATCCAGAAAGCTCGTGGCTTCACTCATGAAGAATCCCCCAAAGACAATGGTAGAGATGCTCTTGAAAGCACAGAAGTACATGAATACAGAAGACGCATTAGCAACCATAGGGAATGTAGAGAAGCTAGGAGGCACTAGAAGGAAGGACGATGAACAAAAGGGACAAAAAAGGGAGCGTCTAGATCATTGGACCAATGACAAGAACAGAAGGAAAGACGATAAAAGTCCTTACACGGTAAAATTCACCCCTCTAGTTATGCCTGTTGACAAAATTTTAACGCAGATTAAGGATAAGCATTACCTCAAATGGCCGAGACCATTACATTCATCCCCTAATGTCCGTGATAAGAATAACTACTACCGGTTTCACAAGGATCATGGCCACTACACAGAAGATTGTCGGGACCTCAAGGAGCAAATAGAGGAGTTGATACAGAAAGAGAAACTGCAGTAATATGTGAAGAAGGGTGAATATAGTAAGCTCAGAGACGACAATAAGAGCCAGTAAGAGTCCTCGTCTAGAAGTGACGATCGTCCTTTCCAGCCTCCACAAGATGTGATCGGGGAGATAAAGACGATTGCAGAGGGGCCCTTCACAGGAGGGTCATTTAGATCCCTTAAGAAAGCATGAAAAAGATAGGTGAATAGCGTCCACATGATACCACCGTTTAAGTAAAGACAGACTGACCAAGATATGTCCTTCAATGAAGTGGATGCCAAGGGAGTGAAGCAGCTTCACAATAACCCTTTGGTCATAATGTTGACTATAGAGGGATTTAACACCAAAAGGATCCTTGTGAACAATGGTAGCTTTGCAAACATCATCTACCTTCCTGCTTTTTAGTAGCTGAAGTTAGATCTAAGGAGACTGCGCTCATTTGACTCCCCCCTCGTCAGTTTCTGTGGAGACAGGGTATATCCCAAGGGCATAGTAACGTTGACAGTAATAGTGGGGACATGCTCGAGACAATTGACCCGTCAGCTAGACTTCCTAGGGGTAGATTGCCCTTCATCTTACAATGTAATTATCGGAAGGCCCACACTCAATAAATGGAAGGCAGCCACGACCACCGATTGCCTGAAAGTAAAATTCCCAAAAGATAATAGGGTCGGCGAAGTAAAAGGAGATCAAGTCTTAGTCAGAGAGTGCTACCAGGCTGTCTTGGCTGCAAAGGAGAACCATACATGGATGATTAAAGAGAAGGAAGAAGATAAAATGGAAGCCCTGGAAACAGTGGAACTGGCCGAGGAAGAGGCAACCAAGACAACAAGAATAGTGACGACGTTAAGTCCTGAGATGAGGACAAGGCTCGTCCAGTTCCTTAAAGAGAACCTAGATGTCTTCGCATGGAGCCACGAGGACATGTCACGCATATCTCCAGAAGTCATTCAGCATGAGTTGAATGTGAACCCCGAAAAAAAAGCCTGTCTAGCAAAGACGAAGAATCTTCACCCTAGAACGAGACCAAGCAGTTACAGATGAAGTTACCAAACTATTGGCGACAGGCTTCATCTGGGAGGTGTACTATCCTGATTGGCTTACAAACGCCATCCTAGTAAAGAAGTCAAATGGGAAGCGAAGAATGTGTGTGGACTTCACGGACCTGAACAACGTGTGCCCGAAGGATAGTTTGCCTCTATCAAGGATAGACCAACTTGTGGATTCTACAGCCGGACATAAGTTGTTGACGTTCATGGATGCTTTCTCAGGATACGACCAGATAAAAATGGCTAAAGAAGATCAGGAGAAAACTACTTTCATCACGAGCCAAGGACTCTATTGCTATAAGGTAATGCCTTTTGGATTAAAGAATGCAAGAGCTACTTATCAGAGATTAGTGAACAAGATGTTCAGAAAACAGATCGGCAGGAATATGGAAGTATGCGTGGATGATATGCTCATCAAAAGTAAGGAGGAGCTTGCCCATCTAAACGACCTAAAGGAGACGTTTGCCACCCTCAGACAATACCAAATGAAGCTAAATCCTAGTAAGTGTGTTTTTGGTGTAGCTTAAGGGAAATTCTTAGGATTCATGGTGTAAGCCATAATCAATATGGCATCGCCTAGGACCGTCAAGGAAGTCCAGAAGCTCATGGGAAGAATTGTAGCTCTTAATAGGTTCGTCTCTAAAGTGACGGATAAATGCTTGCCCTTCTTCAAGACCTTGAAGCAAGCTTTCGCCTAGACTAACGAATGTGGAGCAGCGTTCTAGGAACTCAAAAATTACCTGAGTAATCCACCCCTCTTAAGTCTAGCCAAAGAAGGGGAAAACCTACATTTGTACTTGGCAGTATCAGCTACAGCCATGAGTACAACCCTGATTTAAGAAGAAGGCAAGAAACAGCTCCCAGTTTACTACGTCAGCCAAGCCTTCTAAGGGGCTGAGTCCAAGTATCCAAGGATTGAAAGATTGCGTTCACATTAATAGTGGCCTCACGGAAACTAAGACAGTACTTTCAAGCAAATCCTATCCTGGTGATAATGGACCAACCTATCAAGAAGTCCATGAACAAACCTAAAGCAACTGGAAGAATGGTCCAATGGGCAATTGAGCTCAACCAATTTGACATTGAGTACCATCCCAGGACAGCCATTAAGGCACAAGCCCTGGCAAACTTTGTCGCCGAGTTTACCTTTCTGAACAAGGACATTCTCACCAACAAGGTCGAACGTTGGACAATACAGACCGATGGTTAGTCAGCCAAAAGAGGGGGGGGGGGGAATTGGGGTAGTCATAACCACCCCTGACGAAGAAGTGCTTAAATACGGAGTTCAACTGAAATTTTCGAATACCAACAACGAGGCTAAGTACGAAGGAATACTGACGGGATTGAGACTTGGAAAGGTGCTTGGAGTTAAGAACTTGTTAGTCTAAAATGATTCAAAGCTAGTGATTGGGCAAATCAAGGGAAAGTACGAAGCAAAGGAGGAAAGAATGTAGAAATACCTTAGGTTAACGAAATACCTAACTCAGGAGTTTGATAAGGTGGAATTTGTACAGATCCCCAAAAGCCAGAATACAGTAGCAGACGAAGTCTCGAAGTTAGCATCGTCCGAAGAAGGGGCAACTAGCATGGGCTTGGCAATGGAAGTCTAGAAGCATCCCAGCATTGAAGAAGTTCCAACATTTGCAATCCAGAGCACAAACAGCTGGATGACACCAATCATATCTTTCCTCCAAGACCGACACCTCCCTTAAGATACAGAAGAAGCCAAGAAGGCCAAGAAGAGGGCGGCCAGATTTACAATCCTTAGGCTTCTTCATGCCTTACTTGAAGTGTGTCGACGAAGAGGGAGCCAAATTCATTCTAGAAGAAATCCACGAAGGGATATGCGGTGACCATGCTGGCCCTAGATCCCTGGTAAGCAAGGTTATTCGAACAGGTAATTTCTAGCCTATCATGCAGGTGGACGCAGTGGAACTCGTCAAGAAGTGCGACAAGTGCCAATGATTCGGGAATGTCCAGCGACTTCTAGCAGAGAGACTGACGACAATAGCATCCTCATGGCCATTTGCGCAATGGGGAATCAACATCGTCGACCCACTCCCCCTGGGTAAAGGTCAGGTAAAGTTCCTACTAGTTGCTATTGATTACTTCACAAAATGGGTTGAAGCAAAGGCTCTAGCAACAATCACTGAAGCAAGAATTCAGAGTTTTGTGTGGAAGAATATAATTTGCAGGTTCGGGATTCCAAAGACGATCATATTAGATAATGGACGGCAATTCGATAGCCAAGGCTTCAGGGACTTTTGTTCAAGCCTAGGCATCAAGAACCAATTGTCATCCCCAAGGCACCCCAAGGCAAATGGACAGACGGAAGCGATGAATCAGACACTGCTCAAGATTATCAAAACAAAGCTGGATGATGCGAAGGGTGCCTGGCCTGAAGAATTACCCAACGTCCTGTGGGCCTATAGAACCACAATAAGAACCCCAACAGGGGAAACCCTCTTTAGGCTCACTTATGGCACTAAAGCAGTAATCCCGGTCGAGGTAGGAGTAACCAACGTCAAGCGAGAGGTATTCAACAAAGAAAGCAATGACGATCACCTGCGAATCAACTTGAATTGTCTGGAAGAAGTAAGAGACAAAGCTTCTCGCAGAATGATGAAGTACCAGCAGAAGATGGCTGAATACTACAATAGAAGGGTAAAACTCAAACAACCTGACATAGGCTTCCTCGTCCTACGCAAGGTTACCATAGTGACTAGAGACTCTGCCCAAGGGAAGCTTGATCCCACCTGGGAAGGTCCTTATCGAGTCGTCCACTACTCCAAACTAGGCAGCTATCACATGGAAACCTAGATGGACAGAGGCTCCCACGTCCATGGAACATTGAGCAGTTGAAGAAGTACCACCAAGAGATGTAACAAATAAATGTACTTATTCCTGAAATAAATAAAAGATTTGTTCAACTAATGTCTTCGTGCAAACAGGTCCGTTAAGCCATAAATCACAAAAACCAAAAAGGCTAAGTAATAAGATTCTGCTTAGACGAATGTAAATTACTGACGAAGCCAAAAGATTATCAAAGAAACGGCTAAGTAATAAGATTTCGCTTAGACGGATGTAAATTACTAACGAAGCTAAAAGATTATAAAAACAAAATGACTAAGTAATAAGATTCTGCTTAGACAAATGTAAATTACTGACGAAGCTAAAAGATTATAAAAACAAAATGACTAAGTAATAAGATTCTGCTTAGACAAATGTAAATTACTGACGAAGCCAAAAGATTATCAAAAAGACGACTAAGTAATAAGATTCTGCTTAGACGGATGTACATTACTGACGAAGCCAAAAGATTATCTCAAAAAGGCAAAGTAATAAGAATCCACCTAGACGGATGTAAATTACTGTCGAAGCAAAGAAATTAACAAAATCCTTGAAGAGTGTAAGTCACAACAGGAAGACGACAAGCAAAACTCTCAGGAGTAATCGCGAAGGAACGAAAAAGCCACAGTCAAAAACTTCACCAAAGCACGGACGGATGCAAAGGAGAACAAGCATAAAATATGTATGCAATCGCAAATGCAAGTAAGTACACAGCTGTAAAAGCCCAAAAATAACGAACAGCTACCATTGTTTTTACATTTAAAGGTCCATAAACACTGGACTAGAAACATTGTTCTCAAGACAGACTGAAATAAACATGTTCTGAAAGTTGAGCCCAAAGTATAATAGCACTTTAAAAAAAAAAAAAAAAAAAGGGAATTTTTCGTAAGTATCAGGTTCAAGCATCAGCGGTAGCATCGTCACCGGCAGGGGCGTCACTGGCAGGGGCATTTACAAGGGCATCAGCCTCGGTAGTCAAAGACTGGGCAGCCTTGTCAGCAGCCATCTCCTTGTCCACTTCTTCCATGTCCAGCTTCTCCAAATCCACTCCAGAGGGATGCTTGATGAAGCATCTCCTCAAAAGTTCAAACGCTTTGAAGTACCAACTAAAGAGCATAGAGTTGTACTCCTCAGTTTGTTGGAAACCCTCAATAGCCCTAGCAGCAATGACTTTGATCTTCTCCCTGGCGGCCACAAGTTGCTCGTCCTTCTCCAAAACCAACTGACATTTAGTCCTGAGGTCGTCAGTTAGTTTCTTGGCCTCTTCCTTGGCAAGGTTGGCTTCGCCCATAGAAGCTATCAAATCTTTCTTCAACTTCGAGTTCTCCGTCTCTAAAGCCTTTACTCGGGACAACGCAGACTCGACCTTAACCTCCTGGACAAGATACTCTGAGGAAAGGTGAATGCTCTCCCCCAGCACCTGCAAAAACACACAAGAGAATCGAACCTCAAAGCAACGTAAAAACAAAAAAAAAAACAAAAAAACAAAAAAACAAAAAACAAAAATACAAAAAACAAAAAGGGGAAAGGGGATAAACTAGCACTAGAACGTTACTTGGATGAGCTTATGGAGGTGACGACCCACCAACTCCTTTAGAGATGACCCTGAGAATGCCTTCAAGTCTTCCACAGTCACGACCCCATGAGCCTTGTCCATCACCAGTCCCTCATCATCCCAGATATGCGTGACCTTCTCCCTGTCAGATATGCATGACCTTTTAGAAGCAGGGGTAGGGATTTCTTCAATCGAGGTGGCAGGAGAGGCCATCCTCGTGTCTTGGTACCAGAAATGATGGGAGTGACGGAAGCAGCAAGTCCCATCCCTCTGACGCGTACTGTCTTCTTCCCGATGTTGGATAATGGCTCATCCTTCTTGGACCACATCTTCTCATACATATCTTTTTTGAACTTGGTCGTCATTTCTACAAGAAGAAAAAACTTGTAAAAAAAAAGTGCCTATCAGGAGATCAGTACTGACGAGCTCAACACTTACTCTTTTTTCCTTCAATGTCAATATTGCGCAGGACATAGTGGGACGGATCAAGGCCAAGATTATAAACGGTGAGGGCCTGCGGGTCTACCAAATCGTCCCAGTTTTCGATCGTCTGAGCGTACTCAATTGCTTTTTCAACACGATCCTTATGCCTGCTTTTGAGCTTAGGCCATCTCTTAACTGCCCATAACAATAAGCAAAGGAGTTAGTGATGATAACAGTAAATGCAACAAAGTTAAAAAAAAAAAAAAAAAAATGACGGGAAGAAATACTGGCACACCTAAAACTCAGGGTCCCTCACCGACGGAGCCACCTCAGGATATCACCCCAATCCCTGCTAGAGGGAGTCTCAAAATTGTCTCTAGGCAGAAAGAAAAATCTTGACTTCCAATACCTGAAGGACGAAGGTAAACCCCTAACGATCCTTGTTCTCCTCTCCCAGGGTACTAACTCATAGTAACCATACTCTCTAGACTCTTACAAACGATATAGATAGACGAGTTCACCCACCTTAATCATATCCCCGTTAGCGGCCAACCATATTTCCATACAGTTGAGCACAATCCTCCATGAATTGGGCATAAGTTGCCTGGGGGCAATACCAAAGTAATCTAAAATCTCCATCACGAATGGATGGATGGGGAGCCTAAGTCCACAAGTGAAAGCTGCCTCATAGAAGCACACCTCACCAGAGAAAAAATGGCAAGCCCTTTCCTCATCATTGGGCCGACGAACACGAACCCGCTTTGGAAATTGAAACCTATCCTTGAACCTACCCACGGTATCAGCATCTAAGCCACACACCTCCACGAGGGCGTGAAAAGCCCTAATCTCTCGAATACTCGAAACGGCAGCATCTCCCTCCACCGAATCACCGCTAGATGATAACCCAATTTCGAGTTCACTGGACCTGACCTCGGACATCATACCCCGCTCTCTCACCAAACCCTCAAACTAATTAATTGATTAACGAAGCAAAGGAAACAACTCAGCCAAGGCAATACCTAAACTGCTACATCCATAATCAAATTTCTCAAGGTTTGAGAAAACACCTAGGGACCCCCATAAACGTGCAAAAAGGAAAGAAATCGAGGGGCAAGCTATCCTATCCTCAGAGTTACTAATCATGGACACCCAAAAGAAAAAAGTAGAGGAAAGAGGCAAATGCTAAAATCCCACAAATCAAAAAGCAAAAGCCAAAAGAAAAGAAAATCAGATGTCTACTACTAAAAAGAAAACAAAAAAAAAGAGAAAAAAAAAAAACGTACCTCAAAAAGAAGAAGATAAAGAAGTCCAATGCCAACACACACCGGCTTGGAAAAAGTAGCAAAGAAAGGTTGAAGAAGAAAACGCTCAGAGAAACAGTTGAAAGTATGGGGAAAATGAAAAGTAAAGTAAGAAGAGGAGAAGTTTAAAAATCAAGGCAAAAAAACTGAAAATCAGCGGGAAACCCAAGAGACATACGATGGGCACATTAGCCCCACTAACCGAGACATGCCACATGGCCACGACCAGTATGGTGCTGTCACTATGCATTTAATATGGCGCGAAATCCCAAGAGTCGCCTGCACTTAAATAAATAAAAAATAAAAAATAAACGTTCATCTTCTATAGTCGTCATGACACATCATGACGACCATAGAATCCGGGGACAGCTAATGGGGACTGACGAAATCAACTATCGACGAGATCGCCCTTTGAGACGAGCCTAAGCAAGTGTCCACGTCACCAACGAGGACATCGGAATCATTCAATGCCGCCAATAATGCCTCGGACAATTACAAAACCAACTGGACAGACTGTTGAGGGCATATTAAAATCCTATTACTCAGCAGGAAGCGTTACCAAGAAAAGCATTAACATCACAACATCAACCACAACGGCTAGAATCAAGGGCAGCATATATAAAGCCCTCACATTTTCAACACAAGGTACGGATACAATTACAAGATATACTAAATTATTCTTACCTGTTGTTATAAACTCCTTGTACTGACTTTGGCATCGGAGGGGTTGTGGCAGGCACCACACCGGTGTCCACTTTAGGGAATTGTAACTTTCACTTCGGCACAAGCGTGTACTAGGCTCCATCTAGACGAACTCACTGCAACTGACGAACCTTTGCTTCATCACTTGCTATAGACTTGAACATGATGCTACATTTCTGACTTCTGCTACCTAGTATCTGAGTTCTGGAACCTTTTTTTTTTGCAGACACGCACTTGTACAATCAGGGTTGCCAACTTGCAAATGGGGAATTTAAAGGTTTATTTCTTTAGAGAGCAATCCTCGAACTGAACCAAGTTCGACAGTGAGAGTGCAAGGAAAGGTAGCCTTGTTATAATTAGTAAGTTGGTGTTTAAGATGGACAAGCTATTACAAGTTTATGGGTACAAACACTATCTAGAACCTGGTTCAGCTCCTATATCTTATTAAGGAAATTCTCAAATTTATAGCAAGTATAACACAACACAAGGAGAGGGATTGATCAAGAAATCCTTTTGGTTAAGGTTGCAATGTTTAGTCATGCCCTTCCTGTCCGTTTCTACAAACAAGCAACAGACAGGCAGTGTTTAGTCATACCCCCATTTTTTTTTTCTTTATTTTCCCTTGTTCATATATGTTTTTAATGTTTTGGGAGCAAAGAGATATAAAATACGAGCAAAATTACATCTGAGCTAACCTTAGGTGGATAAAGTATCAAATTTCAAACTACAGATAGGCAATTTAAATTTCGGCTAAACCATATGTAGGTAAATTGTAATTAGCCCATAATTTAATAATTATTTTTGCATTAATTGCTCTTTTTTAATTAAACAAAATCTTAATAAATAACTATTTGTGCATTAATTGCTCTTATTCAAAAAAACAAAATCTTAACAGATAATCATTAAAAATTATCAAAATCATCAATTCCCATATTTGGAAGGAAAAGTCTAGGATCACAAAATTTTTCACAACTTCTTATCATTACTATAACGTGACAAAATGTGATTGGTGAAGAAAAAATTGTGGGTCTATATGTAAGTGATGGTTAACCACTCATAATTTGTTATGTTAGAATTATGGCAAAAAAATTGTGGAATAATTTGTAGTCCTAGAACTACTTTATTTAGAAAGAAAAAAAAATACATTTCCTAATATATATATTAATAATTATCCTAATAAATCCTTTTGAATGGTTGAACTTTAACGTTCATGATGTACCAAACATCAATATTATTCCATAAAAAAAAAAAAATCAATATTATTCCATAATGGTGGAGAAATTAAAAGAAACGTAAAGGGCAAAGTTTTATTTATTTATTTCATTGCAAGATACTAAACATAAAGCATCCAATTCCAATATACGGAAATTTAATAACGTTGACTAGATCAAATCACATACAATTCATGGGCAAGAGTTAAGAAAAAAAAAAAATCATTGCACATCCTTAGTACAATTGTCACTACACAAGTATAAGTGCTTATGAGTGTGGGGGTTAAGGGTCAGGGTTTAAGTCTCCAGGAGGGAGCTTTACATACATATATATTTAGATTATACTAGAATAGAATTTATATCACGTAAAAAAAAAACAAAAAAGGAAGAGTAAGAATGTTGCCTGCATCATATATATGTTTTTGAAAGGGAAGATGTAAAAATTAAATGATGTTAGGACATATGTGTTTCACTTATTAGGAACATATGTCATTATTTTATGTAATTGGTTAATCCTTTGACAAAACGCACTTTACTTGTATTTGGGTAGATTTAGGATGTTTTTAATACTTCAAGAAACAAAGTTTCAAGATCAAGTGTTAAAGCCATGCAAGTCTGTCCAAGAAACAAGCTGAAGAAGTGCCTGTCATTAAAGCTCAACAACTAGCTCGACAACTAGCATCTATCGAGCTAAGAAGTTGTTCCAGCTAGTGGCTTAACAGCTGCTCGACAGCTTCTTGACAGATGCTATCTGTCGAGATTTAAGAAAAATAGAAATTTTGGTCTGTTTTCTTCTAATCAGTGAATATGTCTTTGGGCCTTCTTTTCTCATAACCCTAAATATATAAAAGGATTATTTTAAGGGCCGTCAAAGTGAACACAAGTTGCACAAGTATTAAGCAAAAGTCTGTTCAAGCAATTTGTGACCGAAGACCAAGTTTGTCCTAGTTCATCTCTATTGTAAAGAAGCTACTATGTTTGTGCACCATAGAGTTTTGTAATTGATCATCTTCTTGATCTTCATCGTGTGGATGAACTGACAAACTTTATAGCCAACATCTTTCTCAAGTTGGTGATTAAAGTCGTGTACTAGGATCCACGCAATTAATTAGTTATGTACTGGGAGCCGTGCATCAAAAGGAGAGATTATCACTACAGAACAAGTTCAATTGGGTATTGGGGTAAGGGTTCAACTATAGGTTGGTAGAAGGTACTAGGATTCCATTACTTGTAACCGCTTGTTTTGATAATAGTGGATTCTTGGGAGTGGTGATCTTAAAATCACTCGGTGGAGTTTTTGCCTTAGAAGTTTTCCCCATTCGTAAATAAATCACCGTGTCAAATTTATTTTTCGCTGCTTTTTAGTTTATTGGTGATTTGTTTGTGCTACCACGTGTTTGCATGTTAAATTGATTAATTAAAAGATTCGAAGTTATAGAGGCTTACCACAAGTTTCGAAGAAATTAAGATGGAGGAGGATGAGTCGTTTGATGAGTTCTATGCCAAACTCAAGGACATAGTGAACTCTGCTTTTATTCTTGGAGAAACCATTCCAGAACCCAAGATTATGAGAAAAGTGCTCAGATCTTTACCCGAAAGATTCTATGCCAAGATCACTGCTATTGAGGAATCAAAGGATATAGATAAAATTCCTTTGACAGAATTGGTCGGAAATCTACATACCTATGAGTTGGGTTTGTCCAGAATTGGGAAGTCTAGCAAGGGAAAAAGCATGGCACTAAAGGCCAAGAGCAATAAGATAGAAGAGTTTCCAAACGATGAAGATTCTAAGATGAAGTCCTACATCACCAGGTAATTCAAGAAGTTCATGAATAATGCCAATGGGAAGTGGTTTGATAAGGGCCGTAAGCAATCTAGTTCTTCTAAATTCAAGGGCCAAGACAAAGGGAAGAAGGATGCTAGGGATGCGGACAGTACACTGCTCCTACAGGACCTACATGCTTTGGGTGTCAAGGCTTCGGACACATGAAACAGGAGTGCCCAACATATCTCAAGACAATTGAGAAAAGCAAGTCACTTGCTATTACACTAAGTAACACCGAGCCTGAAGATGACTCCGACAATAAGGATGACAGAATCTTGAATGCCTTCACTGCCACAGTCAACTCTACTGAGGGGATTGTTGAAGATGTGGATGAAGAAGAGGAATTGGTGGAGTTCAAATTTGAGAAGATGGATGAACAAGATGACATCTACACAGCCTATGCTAAGTTATACAAGGTCTTAGAAAAGCATGAGAAGTTGCATAGATTGGCCACCAAGAAGCTCAGTGATGTAAAGCTTGAGCGTGAAGAGCTTTCCACGAAGTTTGATGAAGCCAATCAAACTATTGGAGCACTGAGAACGCTAACGTCAAAACTAAATTAGCTAGTGAGAACATAGACAAGGGTAAATCGATCTTGAGAGCACTCCCTAAGTAGGATAAGAAAGAAGTTAAAAACCCTAGGGCTAAGAAGGCTAAGTCTCAAAAGTCTAAACAGAAGAAGTAGCATCTCTGTGATCACTGTGGAACAGCTGGTTATACTTGACCAAATTGTTATAAATGATTAGCCACTCAAAATAACATCAGCATGATGGCGTCGGGAAACTAGAATTAGTTTTCGTCCTCCTTTGCTCCACTTAGAGATCTTCTCAAAGCCCTCATGTTCCTTTCAAACTTGAACGGTCTCAATTCTTCCCCTTCACCACCGATTCAAGGGTTTGCTAAAAGGAAAAGTTCTTCCAATGTGCAGAAGGAAAAGGGTTCCAAGTGATTGCTTTCTTATCTATTTTTTATTGCATTACTTGTGTGTTTGCTTTCTTATTTTGAGCCAGTCTAGTTTTATGCATTGCGTTGTTTTGCTTTACATGTTTTGGTTTGTCAGTTTTCAATTTTATTTATTTAAAAAAAATGAAAAATTTAGAAAAATACAAAAACAGTGTGTCTCTATGCACATTGGTTCTTATGAACCTTAAAATGGCCATTGAAATAGAGTTATCTAAACTTTGTATCATTTGTAGCTTAAATGAGCATCCTTATGCACAACTAAGCAAGCGCGCTTTGTAGCTCTTTGTTTGTGATGAGTAAGCTTAAGTAATCTCTTGTACTTAACACTCGTATCACTCTTTTTGATAGGAAAGACTAGAAAATCCTAAGAGAAAGGCATAAATAACCATCTAACCACTGTAACTCGTCAATCATGACATGACATCTGTATGCTTCGACATAGCAAAAGTGTAATGTCAAAAAGCTTAACATAATTGGGTTTTTCTTTTCTCTCTTTTTGTATACCCATGTATGATTTGCTTAATAAAAAATATGCAAAGAAAATAAAAGCAAAACAAACAAAATGCTTTAAAACATGATTGCAAGCGTGATTGCAAGCATGTTTGCTAGAAGATGTAGGAGTTATAGGATGTACCTCGAATGTGGTAGTCCCCATCAAACAATTATAATTGTGTGTGAGTTAAAAGTGATTTTCTCATATCTCAAATCGCCATAACATAGAGACACTTTTGCAATCTTGCGATGTTTTCACACACAACACGCAAAATTCTTTGTTATTTTTGATACATGTGTAGTTACAATATGATTTGGCCATCACAAGGTTTACATGTGTGAATGTATGCTCACTAAACTGTCTTGACTTGTTTTTGAAATATAAACTTGGTTAGACTTGTTTAGTGTGTATGTGTGTGTGTGTGTGTTTTTTTTTTTTGATCAATGTGCTTAAAATTGTTGTTGAGAGATGATTTTAAGAACTTAAAATGTCACTTGGATCCTTGGTTGAGTTGCATGCTTGATTGCATTCATATCTATGTTTTTTTCTTCTTAACAAACAGTTTTTAAGCAATCTCGACAATTCCTTGACACCTCCTCGACACTTAGCTATTTGTTAAGCTCTTACGTTGTTTCTTATCGCAATCTCAATAGCTTCTCAACAGCTTGGTGGATAGATCAAGATTTCTCTTGGCCTTCCGATAGCTTCTCGACAACTAATGGATCGATCGAGCTTCTTTTATTCGTGTTTGATGCTTTGTTCCTCGACAGTTGCATCTGTCGATGCTTGTTTGCTCGACACCTCCCTAGACACATGTCTAGATACCTCTTGACGCCTTCATCTGTCGAGATTTACTGACCTTCTATATAAATGATCAACGTGTCTCGTCTCTCACTTTTCTCGATATCTCTCTCTCTCGACAGATCCGCCCTTACACCTCCCAAATCACTCTCTCTCACCCCAAACCTCTTTCCCAAGCATCTTTCAAGCTTTCTCAAGTTTTTCTTCACTTGGTAAGTTCCTAATCTTTCATTTACATGCATTTCATGTTTTGAAACCTAAGTTTTGGGGTTTTTGGAAAAAATTTTGGGTTTTTCAAAATTGAGGAGTCTTTGTTGAAATTTTGGGATGGGTTTTTGCCTAAATGAGTTTCAAATCTCATACATTGCATCACATAAGCATCATAACAGTATTATCATGCATTTAGATGTGTGCAATTTGATTGTGTGCCGGGAGGATTGGATTGGGCTGAGCCCATGATACCTTTTACATTGCATGTCACATGTTCATGCATTTCCCATGCATACGTACTCTCTTTTCAATATACTTGTTATATTTGAAATGTGTTGGGACTTTTCTGATTGTTTCTTTCTTCCTCTCTCTCTTCTATTTACGTTAGCCGTGTCTATGGCACCAAAACATAAGTCCATTCCGTCCTGGAATCCTCTTCATTTCGAGGCATATACTTCTTCTGATCCTACTTCTTCTCATATCTGGTTCCATGATGATAAAGCCTACAAGGACTTTTAGGAGAACTTTTCTCGACGAGGCATTCATTTGGAACACCAAGTCATTTCGTCAAATTTCTCTAACACTAACCTACCCGATGTCATTCACAATCGGGGTTGGGAATCACTGTGTGACATCCCGGTCACATGTCCATCCATGCTAATCCAGGAGTTTTACTCCAACATGCATGGATTTGATCGTTCAGTACCTGTTTTTATCACTCGCATTCAAGGTATGCGCATTGTTGTCACACCGGAGTTGGTATCCGATGTGCTCTGTGTCCCAAAGGTAGACTTTCTTGACTATCCCAATTATGAGCGTCTGTGGACCGTGTCCAAGGATGAGCTCAAATCTACATTTTGTGAGCATCCCTCAGAGTGGGGTGATCGCCAGTTCACTTACTGTTCGGGCTTTGCAAAAGGCCTTCGGTTTTTTAACATAGTTATGACCTTTGTACTCCGTCCTCTCTTTCATTATAACTCTATCACTAAGATTCGTGCTCGATTTTTGCTGTCCCTTCTTGAGCATCTCACTATAGATTTTCCTTCTTATTTCATTATTTATAAATTAGATGTTCATTAGGATTCGGCGTCCCTGATAAGCTCATCTTTCCATCCGCTATCACAAGGATCTTACGCCATTTTTCTGTTCCCTTTCCAACGTCCGAGCCTTTTTCTTTCATGTGTGCTATAGACACCGCTACCGTTAAACGTAGTGAGGCGCAGTTTCGGTCGCGAAAGACTAGGTCAGCCCCTCCCACTCATTCAGTTCTATCCCGATCTGCTCTATCCACATCCGCTCTCTCCTCTTCTATGGACGATATGACTCTTAAAGACATCATGGCGCAGCTTTAGCGCATGGATGCTCGCCTTGTACAGTCTTTACTGAGCTGTATCAGGTGAACATTCATGTCGAACGTATTGCACGATGGCAGGCAGTCATGGGTGGCTTCACTCCTGAGGCTTCTACTCCACGTCCTCTAGTGGGTTCTACTTCTGAGGTTGATGATGATGATGGTGATGGTGATGATGATCATGATGATGGAGATGTTAGCTCTACTGATGAGATGTCTACTTGACACTCTCACCCTTTGTCAATCCTGACAAAAAGGGGGAGTAGTTTTGCTATGAGAGTAATCATTCTTAGAGGGAGAGTTAGTATAGGACCATTTTGTTAGAGGGAGTGTTGATATCTTGAAGGATGTAGTGAGGATTTCTTGTATCTTTCTTTTCTTTCTTTTAGAGATACATTGTTCTTGTACCTTAGGTCTTGTGACCATTTTTTTTACATACATTGTACTTATTATCTTTATATGTTGATGTATGTTTCTTTCACCTACCCTTACATGTGTTGTTTCTTTTCTCTCTCTATACACATACTTCTTATTATTTGTATGCAATCTATTATTTCTGCTTCACACAAAGATGCCTTGATGTGTTTTGTTTAAAGTGTTTCAAAAATACATGTTGTCAAAGTCTACTTGTCATGAACTCTCTTCTTGCAAAGTTTATCAAGAGTTTGTGTTAGGTAGATTTTATTGTACTTAACAAGTGAGTATAAGCTGAGTGTTTTATGACTTCTCTCATATGTTCATTTGTTTGTTGTGATTTTTTCACAGATTGTCAAAAGGGAGATTGTTAGGACATATGTGTTTCACTTGCTAGGAACATATGTCATTATTTTATGTAATTGGCTAATCCTTTGATAAAATGCACTTTACTTATATTTGGGTAAATCTAGGATGTTTTTAATACTTCAAGAAACAAGGTTTTAAAATCAAGTGTTAAAGCCATGCAAGTCTGTCCAAGAAACAAGCTGAAGAAGTGTCTATCATTAAAACTCGACAGCTAGCTCAACAACTAGCATCAATCGAGCTTAAGAAGCTGTTCCAGCCCGTAGCTCAACAGCTGCTCTACAACTGCTCGACAACTTTTCGATGCTATCTGTTGAGGTTTAAGAAAAGCAGAAATTCTGATTTGTTTTCTTCCAATCCGTGGATATGTCTTTGGGCCTTCTTTTCTCATAACCCTAGATATGAAAGAATTATTTTAAGGGCCGTCAAAGTAAACACAAGTTGCACAAGCATTGAACAAAAGTCTGTTCAAGCAATTTGTGACCGAAGACAAAGTTTGCCCTTGTTCATCTCTATTGTGAAGAAGCTGCTATGTTTGTGCACTATAGAGTTTTGTAACTGAGCATCTTCTTGATCTTTATCATGTAGATGAACTGAATAACTTTGCAGCCAATATCTTTCTCAAGTTGGTGATTGAAGTCACGTACTAAGATCCGCACAATTGGTTAGTCACGTACTGGGAGCTATGCATCAAAAGGAGAGATTGTCACTACAGTACAAGTCCAATTGGGTATTAGAGTAAGGGTTCAATTGTAGGTTGGTAGAAGGTACTGGAATTCCTTTACTTGTAACCACTTGTTTTTATAATAGTGGATTCTCAGGGGTAATGACCTGAAAATCACCCGATGGGGTTTTTGCCTTAGTGGTTTTCCTTATTCGTAAACAAATCACTGTGTCAAATTTATTTTTTGCTGCACTTTAGTTTATTAGTGATTTGTTTGTGCTACCCTGCGTTTGCATGTTAAATTGATTAATTAATTAAACTTAGCTAATTAATTAACTTAATTCATCAAAAGGAGTCAATACGTTTTTAGCCTATCAAATGAGGTACCTTTCTTACCCAAATAGCACTGTTTGAGGGTCTATATATATGATGTATCCATAACCTTCAAAAGCACACCACTGCTTCAAATGAATCAAGGATGTGAAAGAAAATGGCCCGTGGATATCTCTCTACCATAGCAAAGTTGCTCATCGTGACTGTTTTTGCCCTGATATTTTTTTCTAGTGTTGGTAATATAGAAGATATTACTTGAATTTTTTTTCTTCCCAAACATCTCTTACAATTATCTCTCAACTTTTTTTTTTGTTTTTGATGAACAATTATCTCTCAACCAAGCATTGACGATTCTTTCTCTTTTTAAGCACTGAATATTTTTTTCCCTAGGATCCCACTTCTGGTATTTGGTTTGGAATATTGGGTAAGACCAATATTTCTTTCTCAATACGTTGAAGCTTTTTTTTTTTTAATAGGAATACGTTGAAGCTTAATAACACAAACTGTCAGCATTCATTTGATTAACCTTTAGTTTATGTAGTCTGCATCAAGTAGCCACCATCATTCTCTCCATTACTATAAGCCTATATATGATCAGTTCTATAGATTCTTTGTGCAAGATGCATACAATGACAACAACAGCAAAGTTTTAGTCCCAAAAATTTTGGAGTCGGCTATTGATCCCCAATAGATTAAACGGTTGGCAACATGTATACTTTTTTCTATAAAAATTGTGCAAGACCCATGTCTAACAGAATTTTATATCTTTCACAGGACTTGTCTCACTAATATAAATGTCCGAAACATATGTTATAAGTAGACTAAGATATGAGTTAAGAAGAGAGTAGACCACATTACTATTAATCCAATTAATAGTTTTTTCTTTTTACTTTTGCACAGCGCATGTATTCTGTTTAAGAGAAATTATTCAAACCCTATATAAATTTTGCTGTGATTGTTGCAGGAATGGCTCGATATGTTTGCCGAGGAAAATGTGAAGACTTTCCCAACTGTAATGAGTTTTGCCAAAGAGTAGGTTATCAAGGAGGGAAATTTGTTCCACCCCTGTATCAATATTGTTGCTGTGTTGCTGACGACTAGTTTGTGTAACTATTTGCTGCCCCAATAAAATAAATGAAAGTCGGGTAGTACAATAGGATATATATATATATATATATATATATATATATATATATAATACCACAGAACTACACGAATCACATTGTCTTGTTAAGTATAAACTAATATCACATACATGTAAACAAAATATTGTGACATGGGTTATGGACTTCTGTCTTTTCTCTCTTTAAAAGTCCGTTTGGTTGGAGGAGTGAAAAAAGTGGGAAGATGAAAGATTAGTAGGAGGATGAAAAAGTGGGAGGATAGAAAATATTTAGTTTTCCTTCATGTGTGTTTGGTTGGAGGGGTGGAAAAGTGAAGGGTTGGAAAACTTTTTTGTTTGATTGGAGAGAAAAATGAGAGGATGAAAATGTAGTTTATATAAATTAACTATTATGTCATTATTATATAATATATAAGAAATAGTGTAATAAAGTGAGGGTATTTGTGTAAATTATATCATTTAACATCTTTTCCTCTCAATTTTTCTCCCAAATTGGGAGGATAAAAAAATGTGGGCCCAGAGGGATTATTTTCCTCCCTGTTTTGTCTCTCTTGTTTTCTCGCCCGAACTAAATAGTAGAAAATGTCATTTTCCACCCTATTTTCCTCTCCCTATTTTCCATCCTCCTTTTTTTCGCCCCAACCAAACATATCCTAAATTGTATTGCGAAATCTAAAGAAGAAATTGAGTAATTGTATTATTCAAAGGCCTCCTCTCTTGGAGCCAATACATATGTTGATCTTCAGTAACGGTAAGAGAGCCAAATATGGTGTTGATTGAGTAATGGCAGAGGATTTTGTGTGATTTTTCTAGGAATGAATGATTTACAGATTTGTTGTTCTGTTATTCTTTGCTTTTTTGTATTGCTAACTTTTCTTCTTCTTTAAAATCTAATGGGGAATTGCAGTGGCTAAAAGTTAGAGCAGGAAACCAACACCCATTTATTTGTAGATTGTTACACGGAGCCCAAACCATTGAAATAATATGCTTCATTCACAAGTGATAACATGCATCAAGCCATCAAGCCCAATAACCTTTTTTTTTTTTTTTTTTTTTTTGAGAAAACAGCTCAGCATGTATAGAATTAAAGAGCTGATAAATCAGCAAAAACAACAAGTTCTAGGTTTGGTGGAACATGCTCCATCCAGACTAGCAATGGAAAAAATAGTCTTGCTTTTTGGGTTAAGGAATGTGCAACAGCATTACCTTGCCTCACAGTTTGAGAGAAAGAGAAACTCTGAAGGGAGTCAAGAAAAGATAAGATATCATTAACTAGATAACCAAAAGAAGAGAATGAAAAATCTCTTATCTGGAGGGTTTAACACCTAACTCCAAATCACCTTCGAAATGAGATTAATGAAGACCAACCTCTTGGACGAGTCTGGTTGCTCTTCATGCTGCCAGCATATATCTCTAGAATTGCAACCAAAGAAGGTTTGTGAATTTTTCCTGAAAGGGCAGCAATAATCTCCCCGGCAAAATTTTGGATTACAATTCTAATCCCGGCCTCGTTGCTTTCGCTAAACATAGCACCGTCAAGATTTGTTTTGAACTTCCCCAGTTTGGGAGTGTTGGGGGTGTTTTTCGTTGCCCATATAATGTTCGGGGAGTCAAGACCAAGACTCAACTTTAGGCTTAGAATATGGCCTAAAGGCTATTGGTGAAGTGTAAAAGACCCATTTTGCTCAAAGTCCGGGTTGCATCCAACATATATTATAATAAGGCCCCAAAATACCTCCTACAAAGATAAGCTAGCACAAAGGATGGCCCACCACAATAAGTGCTTAAATAATAGTCCAACAGTAAGCAAGAGAGACGTCCTACAGTAGATGTTTGAAAAATCAATGAATGTATTTGCATAGTAAAAATTATGCATTTCCTCCATAGTTGGTTAATATAAAAGTGGACCCATTTTAACAAGTACACAAGAGGAAAAACAGTCCAACAGTGAATATAATAGACCTCCAACGGTAGACGTCTGACAAGTTAATAAGTTTGTTTACATGATAAAAATCATATATTTTCCTTATTATTATTAAGTCAACATAAGGGAAAATTTCCATAGTATCCAAAACATTATGGCTTTCATTATAACAATAATAAACAAGGATTAAAGGCTTTATAATTACAAGTAAAAGAGGAAAAAATAAGATGGAATGAAGGGAGTGAGAGATTCTAGCTCAGTGCAGCAAATGTTGAACTAAGGTTCTTGAGGAATATATATGTGGGGAATGAATAGGGTAGTATAGGCTGTTTTGAGTGAGTGGGTATATAGGCTTGTGATGGTATTATAGAGTCAATGCTGAAACTAAGTCTTTAATGGGTAAATGATTGTTTATAACTAATTAGGAAAGGTTTATGGGTAGTGAATATGTTGAAAAAGAAAGGGAATGTCTGAAGCTAAGTGAGTGTGGGCTAAGGGAATGATTTATGAGCTTGGGGAGAGTCGAACCACAAGCAAAGTGAGAAGAAAATCAAAAATTTCAAAGGGGTTTGGTGTGTTTTTGTGGGCTAGTATGCTTAGGCTTATACAGAGGAGTTTAAGGAAGCATTATTTAGCAAAAGCCCAAAACGTAGGATTGATTCAAGAGTAGAATAGCTTATATAATTATTCTAGGATTTGGCCTAAAATAGGAGTTTTGCTTTTAGGACTGTTTTTCTTCTTTGGGCAATGTCACGCATGGGTAAAAATCAGAATAATCTTGCATTAAATGTTAAGAATTCTGAGATTATGTTCAACCAATGGGATTAAGACAGGTATTAAGGAAGAATCCTAGTGCTGCAACTGAGATTTGGATCCTAGGAAGTTGGATTCAAAACCCCAAGCCAAGTATCAAAGTTTAAGTCCACTTCAGAGGGTTCTGCTAGAGATCCCTTTATGCCCTCCAAACCACATGTTCCCAAATTTTCCCCTTTAGGATTCATGGGCTTGGTTCGTGAACCAGTTACATACATTTTTAGTAATAAAAAAATAAAAAATAAAAAATAAAACTATTTGGTTGAGGATTTCATACGATTGGAGGTCTTGGTTATGGCTTCCTTGAGTTATGACCAAAACTTGGGGAAGAAGGGTATTTATTGCTCATTAACCTTTAGGTATCAACCTCTGGTACTACATGTTAGAGCTAGCAGTGGGACAGGTGGCCGACTCCTAATTTGGTTTGGGAGCCTGGTTGCTTCTTAAGGTGACCTCCAACAGAAGGCAAAACTAAGTGGAGTTCTCTAGCGGAGTCATTTTGCACACATGGGCTATGTTGGCTAAGATTTCATGTTGGGCTTGGCCAGGAGGGTTGAGTATTTTGGTAGGCCTCTGACTTGGTGGTTCTCTCCACTTAGGCCTATCCTTTTGCTTTCTCATTGTAAGCCCTACAAAATGGACAAAACTACCATATATTGCCAAGGATTGTTATTCCCATGGGCTTTAGTTGTTAGTAGAAATAAAATGAATTCATGAGCTTTAATAAATATTTATGATAGGTTCTGGATATTAATTTTCATGGGCTTTGAATAACAACTTGTATAGTTTCTCATAATTTTTGCTATGGATTATTTTTGTAAATGATATTTTGTTTGGGCTTTTAAATAATGACCTCCAATATTTCTTGAGAATAATATTTACCATGGATTTTAAATAAAGGCAATATCTATGGGTTTCAAACAAAATATGGCAACCACTATAGTGGAATAATGTGATACTCTCCTAGTTTTTTTTTATCATAATATGCTTGTAAGATGAATAGTTGTCATGAGTTTTGAAAATAAATATTATGGATGTTGTGATGTAAGGTGGATAGTGAACATGAATTTATAATATGATATTAAATAAATAAATGTCATGGTTCTAAGATAAATAATCATAACTTTACATGGGCTTTTATAAGATGATTGCCATGGGCTTTGAAAATAAATAATTCATAAATTCCATGAACTTGTAATATTATAGTAATAAGTTTAAGAATCTAAAGTATTGTTCATTATTGGACTTTTAAGTGAAATAATTATGATATAGTATTTTGCCAAGTATTAATAAATTTGGGCTTTTGATAAAATAATGCCAAGTAGTTAACTTGGGCTTTTAATAGTGCCAACGTAATTTGGCCTTTTGATATTGCTAATGAGAATTGGATTTTAATATTACCAATAAGAACTGGGCTTTAATTATTTCCAACAAGAATTGGGCTTTAAATATTGCCAGCGGAAACTGGACTTTGATATTGCCTATGAAAATTGGGCTTTAAATATTGCTAGCGAGAACTGGGCTTTGATATTGCCAATGAGAATTGGGTTTTAAATAATGCTAGTGAGAACTAGGCTTTGATGTTGCCAATGAGAATTGGACTTTGGATAAATAAATTATCATGGGTTTAAACCATGGACTTTGATTATGGATTTGAATTCCATTGATAAAATTGTTTTGCAATGGACTTGAATCATTGGCTTTTCAAATATTGCCAAGCATAGGTATTCTTGGGCTTTAAATAGAATAGGATGTGGGTACTGGGCTCATAGGACTGGTTTTGGGCTTAGCTAAATAAGGATAATAAAATTGGATAAAATATGAGATTTTTGGGCTTTTGTGATAGTTTATATCATGACCCAATTTAGATAATGAGATATGAAATATTTGTGATTAACATAATAATAGAGCAAAAAATTACTTCGGAAAACCCAATAACTTATTAGTGGTATTTGAAAATAAATATGTGGTACTTAAATAAAATTAGGTGTAAAAAAAAGTACCCTAATAGGGAGGAATCCTAACTTTCCTCTTGCCGAACTGAGCACCCTGTGGTCCAACTAGCTTTGAAATTATGCAAGAAGTTTCGTGCAGCTTCATAAATTTTTTCAATCAGTAATGTTGGCTCCCCTAGCCAGGTTTTATTTCAATGACACCACACAAACCACACTGTTGTTGCAATAACCTCTGGAACCCGTGGCTTTTAAAGGATTAATCCAAGCAAATCAGCAAAAGAACCTTGGGATGCTTCAAACTTGTTCACCCACCCAAATTCTGCATCCCACACAGCCATTATAGCTTCATGACAATCCCATAAAGCATGCATACTATCCTCGTAGTGATTTCCACAGCGATGGTAGATTGTATCCGTTAAGATTTTCCTCTTGAATAATTTTGCTCTGGATGGTAAACTGTTGGTACATGCTTTCCATAGGAAGTGCTTAATTTGACCACATTAATAATTAGACTATCCAATCCAGTTTTTTATAATGTAGAAATCTCAAAATAAGAGGGCACACACATATAAAGATATTATAATAAATGTGTAGCCCTTAAAATATATTAGGATATTATTATAAATATGTATGTCATGATTTTGTAAAATGCTATGGGCTATTGTAATTATGTAATAAAATAGACAACAATGGTTATAGGGTTACCAACTAAGCCTATATTCCTATGTATACTACATATTGGGTTTTTTGTAGCATAATTATGAATAGGTAGATGTAGACTCTAGGAGCTATTCACAATGGACTCAGGCCATCAACCCTACCACCTTTTTTTCTTTTTCCACATTCTCTTCTTCTAGATCTTTTTATTTATTTTTATCATTTAAATTGATCATGGTATTAGGGCCAACGTCCTTATTCTATCAAGATCAAGGCAGAGTTGGTGAGCAATTAGAGCAGAGGAAGCAAGACTCCGCAGATGTGGTTGAAGTTCAAGAAGCAATATCTGAAGCACTTGTAGTTTAGGGATTGTTCATAAACTGTATATAATATGACCTGTAGTTTAGTTTTTTTGCTATTAGTGTTTACACATGAGTAGGTCAGTTAGCCACATGTGAGAAAGTGGTTATGCTTCTGTTAGTGTAGCTTGTTAATTCTGTTTCTTGCTTGACTTACTCGAAGATGTATATAAGGCACAAACTAAATTAATTCAATACATTTAAGTTTTTCCCAATTCTGTTGTTTTTCATATGGTATCAATACTCTCTATAAACTTCTATTTCTAGGGTTTCTTAAAATTGGGAATTTCTGCTTCTTGTTAGCCATTGTTGCTTTTCTTCAAGCTTTCTCAAAAAAATTTCAAGCTTTCTCAAATCTTTGTTATGTTTCTTTAAGCTTTTCATCTTCCTTTAATGGCTAACACAACAGCAGTTAACACTTCCACTACTGAATCTTCATCTTTTTCGCAAGATTCATACAATCCCAATGATCCTTTGTTTCTGCATCCTGGAGAAAATCCAAGGGTTGTTCTTACTTCTCAACCATTAATTGGGGGAGAACACTATTCTGCATGGGCAAGATTAGTGAGGAAGTCTTTGAATGCCAAGAATAAGCTTGGATTTATTGATGGTTCTCTAACCATGTCTTCTTCATTGGTGGATTCACCAACAACTATACAAGCTTGGATTTGTGCTGACAATATGGTAGGCAGTTGGATCATTAACTTCGTTTCACCAAGTCTTCAAGTTAGTATTATCTACAGAGATACTACGCTCGAGATTTGGACTGATCTTAGAGATACTTTCAGTTAAGGAAATGGCACTAAGGTGTTCAATATTCGAAAACAAACTGTTGAGATTCATCAGGGAGAGTAATCACTCACTGATTACTTCACTCAGCTTAAGGTTTTATAGGATTAGCTTTAGAATCTTAGCCCATTTCCTTAGTGCACTTGTGGCAAGTGTGTATGCAACATCAATTAGAGATTGAAAAGTCTTCAAGACAAAGAATCCACAATGAAATTTCTCATGGGAGTCAATGATGTGTTTTCTCAAGTCAGAACACAAATCTTGCTCATGGATCCATTGCCTTCTGTCAATAAGGCTTATTCTTTATTCATTCAAGAGGAAATGCAGAGGTCTGTCACCAATTCTATTAGGGTTGAATATACTGTTTTGGCTACCAAGAGTTTAGGCAACAATCCTAAAGGGAAGGAACAACCTTAGTGTACTCACCGTGGAAAGTTGGGTCACATTGTGGATAAATGCTACAAACTCCATGGCTTTCCACCTGGGCACAAATTCAAGAACAAGAATGTCATGGCTCATCCAAGGTCATTATCTTGCTCCAAATGCAAATCATTCTTCTGTTGCTGGTCAAGCACCTGCTTTTACCCCTAATCAGTACCAGCAACTTCTATCTTTAATTGGTTCTTCTTCAATTGGAGTTCACTAGACCTCAACAGTTCAAGAACCTCATATGGTTAATAATGTTGCTTTACCCTCCAATATAGTTACAAGTACTATTTCTTGCTCTCCATATTCAGTCTTTTCTGCTAAGGTTATGAATAGAAAGGCTTTTGGTGTTGAAACTTAGGTAATAGACACTGGTGCTATAGATCATATAGTTTGTTCAATGCATTTATTGACCTCTTTTATTGAAATTTCACATACTATGGTTGAAATGCCTAATGGGGAGGCTGCTCTTGTGACTTATGTTGGTACAATTAAGCTTTCACCACATATTACCTTAACCAATGCCCTTTGTGTGTCTTCTTTTTCATTCAAATTGATATATGTTAGTGCATTAACTCATTCTCAGCCCTTTTGTCTTGTATTTCTTTCTACTTATTGTTTTATACAAGACCTTACATGTTGGAACATGATTGGAATGGGCCAAATGCTTGATGGACTTTATCTGTTACAAGGTTCTAGTCTCTCCACAGCTTCCAAGTCTCTTGATGATTTTCTTCTCAAGCATAAGTTTGGCTTCTTTACTGCCTTTTCTTCTTCTATTTCACATGCCAACTTGTATTCCTTATGGCATTCTAGGTTAGGACATCCATCTGATATGAAACTTCATTCTTTGAGTCATCTTTTTCCTTTCTTGCAAAACTGTTGCTCGAAAGATTGCAATGTATGTCCATTGGCTAAGCAAAAGAGGCTGCCTTTTCCTTTTGTTAATAAAAGAGCTGTTCATTCATTTGATCTTGTTCATATGGATGTTTGGGGGCCTTTTTCTATTTATATTACTGCTGGACATAGATATTTTCTTACCATTGTAGATGATGCATTAAGCGCTACTTGGGTTTTCCTTTTGAAAGCTAAATCAAAATTTAGACCTTTGAATGCTTCATTTTACAATATGTTACACACTCAATTTAACACTGCAATTAAGTCCATTAGGACTGATAATGCCTTAAAATTCAATATGGTTGATTTTTATAATTCTAAGGGCATCATTTATCAACAAAGCTGTGTGTACACTCCACAATAGAATTTAGTTGTAGAGAGGAAACACCAGCACATTTTTGGCTATTGCTAAAGCCTTACAAATTCAATCTAATCTTCCTCTTCTTTTTTGGGGTGGTTGTGTCCTCACAGCTATCTATTTGATCAATATACTTCCTACTCCTTTCCTACAACATAAGTATCCTTATGAGGTCCTTTTTAATCAAGTTCTTTCTTATTCTCACCTCAAGACTTTTGGTTGCATTTGCTTTACTACTGATGTTACTCCACATAAGCACAAGTTTACTCCTACAGCTAGAAAGTCAGTTTTCTTAGGCTATCCTTTCAATATTAAAGGTTACAAGTTGTTTAATCTTCAATCTCACTCTATTTTCATTGCTAGGGATGTAGTGTTGCATGAAAAGTTTTTCCCTTTTGCTTCGAACACTTCCCTTCCTTCCCTTGACCTAATTCCTTTACCTAGTATTCCTCCCATTTCTGATGCTTTACCTAGTAATCCTCCCTCATCAGTCTCTGTTGATTCCATTGTACAAATTCATCACGACCTTGATTCAAATGATCAAGCTTTTCCTTATGCTTTTTATCATGTTGTTTCTGATGTTCTTGATCATGATGTTCCCGCTGATCTAGTTGTGCCTTTTGATGTTCCTAGAAGGTCTACTAGAGTTTCTAAGCCTCATTCTTAACTTAAGGCTTATCATTGTAACCAAGTCTCGCCAGCATCCATTTCTAATCAGTCCCAACCAAGTACTTCTCATCCTCTTTCTTCTTTTCTCTCTTATGACAATTTATCACCCGCCTACAAGTATTTTTGTTGTTCCATTTGTACTACCACAGAACCTAAGTGTTTTTCATTGGCAGTTTTTTACCCTAAGTGCCAAGAAGCCATGGATGCTGAAATTGCTGCTTTGAAGGCCAATAATACTTGGACTATTACTACTTTACCTCCTACTAAACATCCTATAGGATACAAGTGGGTCTATAGAATTAAGTACAAGGCAGATGGGTCTATTGAGAGGTACAAGGCTAGGTTGGTTGCCAAAGGATTTACTCAAAATGAGGGTTTGGACTATCTTGAGACATTCTGTCCTATTGCAAAAATGGTGTCTGTCAAGTGTGTTCTTGCAATGGCTGCTATGAAAGGTAGGTTCCTTAGCCAACTTGATGTCAATAATGCATTTTTTCATCGTTACTTGCATGAAGAAGTGTATGTGGCTCCTCCACCTAGCTTCCACAACAAGGGGGAGCATGGAGAGCAGCTTGAATGCAAGTTAAACAAGTTTCTTTATGGCCTTAAACAGGCTTCGAGACAATGGTTCTCCAAATTCTCTACCACACTGATTCAGCTTGGGTTCACTCAATCTAAGGCAGACTACTCTCCTTATACCAGGCAACAAGGGACTTCTTTTGTTGTATTATTAGTGTATGTTGATGATGTTCTCATTGGAAGCAATGATAAGGAGCAGGTTGATTAGTTTAAGGTGGTATTGATTCAAAAATTCAAGTTAAAGGATTTGGGTGAGTTAAGGTATTTTCTTGTTTTGGAGGTAGCAAGGACAGCCAAAGGCATCTCTTTGTGTCAAAGGAAGTATGCCCTTGAGATTTTAGAAGATGCAAGACTTCTTGGTTGCAAACCTATCAAAATTCCTATGGATCAGAACTTAAAGCTTAGTAAACATGAAGGTTTATTACTTGATGATCCAGGGCAGTATAGAAGATTAGTGGGAAGGCTGCTATATCTAAGTATCACTAGGCCTAACATTACTTATGCAATGCATAAGTTAAGCCAATTTATGGCTAAACCAAAAACCACACCTTGAGGCGGCATTTAAGATTCTGCAATACCTGAAGAATGAACCTGGGAAAGGAATTTTTTTCTCATCAAGTTCAGAGCTTCATGTGAAAGGATTCACTGATTCTGACTGGGCTGCATGTCCAAATACCAGAAGGTCTGTTACTGGATATTGTATATTTATTAGAGATTCACTGGTTTCATGGAAATCAAAGAAAAAGTCCACTGTTTCTAGGTCCTCAGCTGAAGCTAAATGTAGGGCAATGGGTATCTCAACTTGTGAAATTGCTTGGATTATCCATTTGTTGAAGGATCTTCTGGTTGATCACAATAGGGAGGCATTGTTATTCTGTGATAGCCAAGCAGCTATTCAAATAGGTTCTAATCCTGTTTTCCATGAAAGAATGAAGCATATAGAGATAGATTGTCATGTTGTGAGGAATAAGGTGTTGGAGAGAGTTATCAAGCTTATCCATGTCAAAAATTAGCCACAATTAGCTGTTTTGCTTAATAAATCTCTAAGTCACAAGCAGTTTTCAGAGCTGCTATCCAACATAAGACTCATTAACATTTATCAACCTATAGTCCATCTTGAGGGGGAGTATCAAAATCAAGGAAGAATTGGTGAGCAATTAGAGTAGAGGAAGCAAGACTCCACAAATGTGGTTAAAGTTCAAGAAGCAATATTTAAAGCACTTGTAGTTTAGTGATTGTTCATATACTATATATAATACGACCTGTAGTTTAGTTTTTCTGCTATTAGTGTTTACACGTGAGTAGGTTAGTTAGCCACACATGAGAAGGTGGTTATGCTTCTGTTAGTGTAGTTTGTTAACTCTGTTTCTTACTTGACTTACCCGAAGATGTATATAAGGCACAAACAAAATTAATTCAATACATTTTCTGTTTTTCCCAATTCTGTTGTTTCTCATATATTCTTCATCAACCTTCAATATCATTTCATATGTCAACATTAGAACGTATACCTAAGATCTATATCAATGGGAATACTATATATACCAATAGGATCTATTGACCTACAGTCCAGTCCTCTAAGAAATTGTCGTCTTGGTCTCTCACATACCCTTACACCATCTCAATCCAAAACATTCACTTCCTTGTAACTACATGCTTTGCTTCTTGCTTTGGGGACACCATTCACATGTTTCACATGATCTCAAAGCCCTCATGTGCCAGTTTCATCTTGGCAACAAACTCTATGCTCCATGAAGCACACATGTTGGGGACAATAAATTCCGCATTTACAACTAGAGTCATTTACTATTCAAAGGTAAAAAGGTAACTTACAAAAAATGGTAAAAATGTAATTTGCATCATTAGATAAGTGAGAACTTAATTTCAAACATTATCAAAACTGCAATGAACACTCGCATCGACTTATGCAAGATGGCATATGGGCCAAATTTTTTTCAACCAACTCTAAAAATTACTCACATCAGTTTCTTCTTTCATTGTCCAAAATGCATTTTCATAATCGTTGTGGAAATATAGACAAGAGCTTTTATTGTGCATTTTAATTTTTTATTTTTTCTTTGCATTTTCCAAGGTGAAGGAACAGAGAGAATGACTGTTGTAGTGTGTAAAAGAGATGGGCAATTAAAAAAATTAAGAAAAAATGATATTTTAATAAAATAGAGCTTGAAATAAATAATTTGATTGGGTGTTGTAGGGGTACTAGGCCTGGCAATATTTTGTATCCATGTATATATTGGGTCGACGACCTAATCCGATGACGCTTAATTGTCTGAGGACAGGGTAAGCGTTGTGAAGAAGTTTAACTTTGATGAATAAAAAAAAAAAAAAGTCAAGTTACAATGGTCCGAGGAGAGGTTCGAAGTGGGTGTCTCCTTGGCTGAACGAAGCTGAGGTCTGAAGGGGTGATCTGCCATCCAGGGAAATGTCCCATAAGATCCTATCGATACAGATAAGCATCACAGAAATGCAGGAAAGAAGGAAGTCCTAAAATATCTAGAGAGAAAGCTGCTACCACCGTATTGAATACTTTGCAGCTAACTCTCTGGCCGCATTAATGAGAAAGTGATACCTGAGTAGCAAGGTTCAACCTTACAACTACTTTCAAAGGCTTCAGGAAAGTGCTGATGAGACAAGTATCTAGGCCAACAATCTGATCCATACGTGGAAGGTAGAGAGAGGATTAAAGATGATACAAAAGGGAGAGAAGACTCCCAAGATAAGGGATCGAGAAAGGGGAGAAAAGCATTTTAGACTGAAGGACAATATTTGTAATCTTGTATTAAGTGAGTTATATAGAAGAACTAGCCTTCTCGGATTGAGTCCAAGGATGATTTTCCTTATATGAAACTACTTCATCTTTGCTCTATAGTCATCTTGGCCATTACAATTGATGCACAAATTCATTAGAACCTAGATTTCAAACCTACTCTCTACAAAATCATTGTATTAGGCTCTTTGAGCCTATTCCCTTTCTATTTTGGGCTTAGGTACAAATTGTGTCTCTACAATTAGCGAGTCTATGGGGAACCTTGTGTTTTAGTGAGTTTAACATTAGGTAAGATCATGTCCACACCAAGCAAAGTCTATGGGGTCTCAACATCAAGATCACTTCCTAAATCTTGAACGAAGTAGGGACCAGGAGGGGAGTGTACACACTACCCATACTAGCAGGAGTTAGTCACGAGGCGGGAGCTGCGTCTCTCATGAAGAAAATGCCAAAGCCATGCAGTTGGAGATTGATCATTTGAGAAGGAAGTTGTGTCACGAATGACAGAAGCGAACTCCTTCCATTTCTGACCTTTCTTTTGATGATGATGGGGATAGTAGTTATAGGCCCAGGTCAAGGACTCCCCTTAGTGAATTATTCTCGTATGAGGAGGACAACCCTCATGACCGCAAGAGTAGGAATTCATCTTGCAAAGGCCTGGGGAATGACGCTATAAGTTAAGCGTTGAACTAGATTTCTAAATCACCCTTCACACGTAGAATTGAAGGAAGAAATCTTCCTCAACGATTCAATTAGCCAACATTCACCATGTATAATGGTCGAACAGACTCCGTGGAGCACATGAGCCATTTCAACTAGAGGATGGCTGTGCACTCCAAGAACGAGACTTTGATGTGCAAGGTATTCCCATCTAGTTTGGGGCTTGTGGTAATAAGGTGGTTTGGCAGTGTAGAGGCAGGTTCTATTGGTTCCTTCAAGGAACTCACTTGGGCATTTGGATCTTGCTTTATTATGTAGAGCAGGGTTCCTCGACCATTAGATTATCTGCTGTCTATGACTATATGAGAGAGGGAAACCCTAAAAACATATTCAGACAGATATTGGGAGATGTTCAACAAAATCAATGGGGACTGTGATGACGTGGCCATAAGAACTTTTAAGGTCGGCCTGCCTACTTAGTATGGTCTAAGGAAATCATTAATAGGGAAACCAGTTGGTAATGTACATCAGTTCATGGACTGCATTCATAAGTATAAGCAGGTAGAGGATGACCAATAGTTAGGTAAAGGCAAAGTGAAGATGGTTTCTCAGGATAGGAGAGACTTTAGGTCGAATAAGTACAACAATATTTGTCCTCAGCAGGATTTTTTTGGGCAGTCTAAGGCTACTGCTGCACCACAAGCGGTTAATGTGTTGTTTCGAGAACCAATGCATCTAATCTTGGAAAAAATCAAGAATGAACCCTTCTTTCAATGGCCAAATAAAATGGGAGGAGACTCCACAAGGAGTAACCAAAGCCTTCATTGTCAGTACCACCAGGAGCGAGGATATACTATCGAGGACTGTCAAACTTTATGGGGCCCCTTAGAGTAGCTAGTCTGAGGTGGCAAGTTAAAGCAATTCTTTTATCATCCCAACGAGTAAGGAGGCCAAGCAGGATCAGGATCACATGCTTCTTCAAAACCACCTCTGCGTATAATCAATGTTATTCTTGATGCCTCGGGAAGAGTTGGTACTTACCACTCTAGGGTACTGTTTGTAACTTAGCCACCTGTGGGGGCATCCTACTCTGAGCCCAAGAAGAGTAGGATGGAGGTCTGACTAGTGCTGAGTTTCTCTAATGAGGATAAGGTTGGTACCTTACAGCCACATGATGATGCATTGGTGGTTACCCTCAAGATAGGGGGATATGATGTGAGGTGAGTATTGGTTGATCAAGGAAGTGGGGCAGAAGTTATGTACCCTGACTTGTATAAGGGGTTGGGGCTGAAACCTGAGGGTTTGACTAATTATGATTCACCTCTAGTCAATTTTGATGGAAAGGTGGTTATACCAATGGGGCTGATCAAACTACCAGTGCAAACTAAGTCAGAGGTGGTGGAGGTGAACTTCATAGTGGTGGACGCCTATAGTGGCAAAACCCTGGCTCCATGCCATAGGGGTTGTTTCCTCACCTTGCACTTGAAGGTGAAGTATCCATCTAATGACCAGGTCGAAGAACTGGTAGAGAGCCAGTTTATGATAAGGAGAAGTACTTTCAGGTCGTATCTCAACTGCTTCCTCAGGAGAAAGATGAGTTAATGATGTGTCTTAGTGAAAATATTGATGTGTTTCCTTGGAATGATTACAAGGCCCTAGGAGTGGATCCGAGCTTCATTTGTCATCATTTGAATGTCAGCCCAACTATTAGACCAAGGAAGCAACCACCTTGGAGATCATCTAAGGAGCATTCTGAAGTTGTCAAGGAGACGGTGATCAATCTCAAGCAAGCAAGCGCTATCAAGGAGGTATTTTATCCTGAATGGTAGGCTAATACAGTGGTAGTGAAAACGAAGAATGAGAAATGACGAGTATGTGTAGACTCTGCAGATTTGAACAAAACTTATCCCAATGCTTCCAAATGTTCCTTTGGCGTGGGATCAGTTAAATTTCTAGGTTATATGGTCACTCATCGTGAAATTGAGATCAACCCTGATTAGGTTAAGGCAATTAACAGTTTACAGCCACCTCAAAATCCTAAAGAAGTTCACAAATTAACAAGAATGACTGCTGCCTTGAACCGATTCATCTCTCGGTCTGCGGACAAATGTAGGCCTTTCTTCCAGTTGTTAAATAAGTGGAAGGAATTTGAATGGACAGAGGAGTGTGCTTTGGCCTTTCAATGGCTCAATGAATATCTTTCTCGGCCACCTGTTATGTCCAGGCCTGAAGAGGATGAGGTTTTGTTTGCTTATATTGTTGTGGCTTCCCATTCTGTTAGTTTGGTATTGGTACGGGTTGACAATGGTGTGTTAAGGCCAGTTTACTATGTGAGGAAGTAATTGCATGAGGCAGAGATCCATTACCTACGATTGAAAAATGCCATTTTAGCAGTGGTGCACGCTACGCATAAACTCCCCCACTGCTTCCAATCTCATACAGTTGTTGTCTTAACCCAACTTTTGCTTAAATCATTATTCCGGAGTGCTAATTACACTAGAAGGATTGCCAAGTAAGGTACAATCTTAGGGGACTTTGATATTAAGTACATGCCCTGTACCTTTGTTAAGGGTCAAGTTCTTTCAGACCTGGTGGCCGAATTTGCTAAACTTTCTGTAGAAGAAGAACAAGACAAGCAGAACATGGATGAAAAATCAGTTGGCATGGTCTCCTTGCAAGAGCCTACATCCTGGAAGGTGTATGTTGATGGTGTGGCGAATCAATGAGGATTAGGAGTAAGGCTAGTTATAGTTTCTCTCGAAATGATCATGATTGAAAAATCCTTAAGGTTAAATTTCTTAGCCACAAATAATGAAGCTGAGTATAAGGCCCTCTTAGCTGTGATGGCTATGGTCCAAAAGGTGGGAGGAAAAACAGTGCAGATGTTCTCGGACTCAAGATTGGTTGTTGGCCAAGTGGAAGGAGAATTGGAGGCCAGGGATCTGAGAATGCAAGAATGCTTGAATCAGGTGAGACATTTACAATCAAAGTTTGAGTCTTTCACCTTAATGCAAGTCCCCAGAAGCAGAAATACCCATGTTGATTCCATAGCCACCCTTGTAACATTCTCAGCTCTGAGCTTACCTTGGGTTACCCTTGTTGAAGACCTGTGCAAGCCTACTGAGATGAAAGGTGATATGGTCTAAGTTCATCAGATCAAGGTGGAACCTAGTTGGATGGACTCCATTGTGCTATTCCTTAAGGAAGATATCTTGCCTGAGGAGAAGTCCGAAGCGAACAAGATACGTAGAAAGGCTCCTCGATTCTAGCTATCCGAGGACCAAAAACTATACAAACACTCTTTTTTTGAACCATACCTATTATGTATACACCCTGAAGCAAAAGAGCTACTTCTAGAAGAATTACATGAAGGGATTTGTGGAAGCCATATGGGAGGTAGATCCTTATCTCACAAGGCACTTACCCAAGGGTACTGGTGGCCAAATATGCAGAGGGAAGCACAAGAATATGTGAAGAAGTACGACCAACATCAGAGGCTTACTCCGAACATTCATCAACCAGGAGGCGTCCTCAATCCTGTATCCAACCTTTGGCCTTTTGCTCAATGGGGATTGGATATTATACGACCCTTTCCTAAGGTAGCAGGGAATAAGAGATGGCTGCTAATCAGCACAGATTATTTTACCAAATGGGTTGAAGTTGAGCCACTGTCAAATATCAGGGATTTGGATGCAAAGAGATTTGTTTGGAAAAACATTGTCACCAGGTTTGGAATTCCTCATGCTCTTATCTCGAAAAATGGTCTCCAGTTTGATGGCAAAACCTTTAGGAGATATTGTTGTGATCCGAACATTACGAATAGATATTCCACCCCGGCTTATCCACGAGGGAATAATACAGGCCGAGGCTGTCAATAAAGTAATAGTGAATGGGTTCAAGAAGAGGTTGCACGATGTAACGAGAAAATGGGTGGAATGACTGCCACACGTCCTTTGGACATATCGGACTACCCCTCGCAAGTCCAAAGGAGAGACACCATTTTCAATGACTTATGGGGCCAAGGCTATAATTCCTCTCGAGACCGAATTCCCAACACTAAAGACAAGTTCTTTCACTCTGAGCAACAATGATGAATTGTTACAAAGGAGCTTGGATTTGATTGAAGAACGAAGGGAAAAAGCCATGGTTCAATTGGTATATTATCAATACAAGCTCAAACATGGTTATGACTCAAACGTAAAGTTAAGGCCGCTGGCACTAGGGGATTTGGTATTAAGGAAGGTTTTGGGTACTGTAAAAGACCCAGCATGGGGAAAATTAGGGCCCAACTGGGAAGGGCCGTATCGCATCACCTCGGTGGCTGGGATAGGGGCATATTATCTTGAAGATCTAGATGAAAATGTTGTATCATGCCCCTAGAATGTAAATAACTTGTGAAGGTATTATTATTAATGAAAGTCTTTTCTGTCGTATATCGTTTATTTCATCATGCATTACATTTCTGGTTTCTTTAAATATTAAACGGAAACTTAGTTATGTCTGGTTCCTCGGACCATCTACTTTGGGTAAACTAATGTTTCACATCATTTGTCTAAGTGTCAAACAGATCATTGGTCATGCCTGAATCCTCGGACCACATACCTTGGGTAAATTTATATTTTTAATTGTTTCTCTAATCATTAAACAGAACCTTAGTTATGTCTGGTTCTTCAGACCATCTACTTTGGGTAAATTAATACTTGATATCATTTTCCTAAATATCAAACAGAACATTGGTCATGTCTGGATCCTCAGACCACATACCTTAGGTAAATGAATATTTTTAATCATTTTTCTAAGTATTAAACAGATTCTTGGTCATGCCTAGATCCTCGAACCGCATACCTTGGGTAAATTGATATTTTTAATTGTTTCTCTAAATATTAAATAGAGCCTTAGTTATGTCTGGTTCCTCAGACCATCTACTTTGGGTAAATTAATATTTGATATCATTTTCCTAAGTATCAAACAGAACATTGGTCATGCCTGGATCCTCAGACCACAAACCTTGGGTAAATTGATATTTTTAATTGTTTTTCTAAGTATCAAATAGAACCTTAGTCAAGTCTAGCTCCTCGAACCACATACCTTGGGTAAATTGATATTTTTAATTATTTCTCTAAGTATTAAACAGAACCTTAGTTATGTTTAGTTCTTCGGACCATCTACTTTGGGTAAATTAATACTTGATATCATTTCCCTAAGTATCAAACAGAACCTTGGTTATGCCCGGATCCTTGGACCACATACATTGGGTAAATTGATATTTTTAATTATTTTTCTAAGTGTTGAACATAACCTTAGTTATTTCTAGTTCCTTGGACCACACACTTTAGGTAAACTAATACTTCTCATTATTTACCTAAGTCTAAAATAGAACTGTCCATGCTGAATGGACATTCATGCACATCACTTGAAACATTTGTAAGTATGTCAAATGTATCTGCTAGCTAATCAAGACCTAATTGTCTTCTCCCTAAGTTCTTTAAACTTACTTAGTCCAAGGTGGATGAATATCCTGTTGTTGTGTATAATTTCCAAGGTTAAGAATGTACTTTAATGATGTTGAAGACTTAGTAGATTTAACCTACTCTGTTGCTAACCAAGAAGAGGTGATAGTTGTACTACCACTTATATAGATAACCAATGGGATTATATCTCATTGTCATGTTAGTTGAGTGTTGAATAGTGTTAAATGAAATAAAAACTATGCAAAGGAAAAATACAAGTATAACAGTTATGAAAGAAAGATTTATAATTTTCATTGAAACTGTGCCTTAAAAGAAGGCAATTTGCTTACAAAAGGTCTACTTGTGTTACAAGCTTTAAAAATAATAAAAATAAAATAAAAAAAAAAAAAAAAGAAGGAAAGACAACTCATGACTTCATTTTTATTACGAGCTTGTCCTTAGTAGTCTTGGCAAGTTAAGTGGTAGTTGCTGTTAAGGGTGCCACACCTTTGTCCTTTGGATCTTCTTTGGTAGGGATGAGGAGGGTTGCCAGAACCAATTTGTGGCACTAAGAAACCACCCCATCCTTGGAAGAATCCTTCGGTGCATCCAAGGACTTTGTCATCTCGGGGAGGCCATCCTGCTTTTTTTCAAGGGCACTGGTCTGCTCTCCTCCTTTCTAAGGATTGCTAGGAGGAGGAGGGTCCTTAAATAGAGCCTGTTTAGTAGGGCTGGCAATGGTGGGGGCTGCATCATCCTGAGAGGCTGAGGGGCTTAAGGTCCGGATTGCAGAAGGGTAGTATACATTTTCTGCCATCCTGAGTGCTGAGGAGGCCTCAACCCTTTCCTGGTTGAGGGCCTCGTTCCATACTTGAAGGTAGTATATTCTACATACCCCCGTAACATAGGACCTAAAGGCTTCCTCGATCTTAGCAACCCCTACATTGTAGCCATCTTGTTTAGCCAGGTCCTTGGCCTTCTCAGCCTCCTCTAGCTTTTTCATTAATAACTTTTTTTGCTCCCTGGCAGCAGCAAGGTCAAGTTCAGCTTAGCGGAGCTGCTTGCATTGTGTCTCAACTTGCCTCTCTGCCCCCTCCAATGTAGCCTCTGCGCTAGTTTAGTAAAAAAAAAAAGGGCCTGAAACGCAAAACGTGTCTGACGCAAATGCAAACCAAGCAAACACTTAATATATAAATAAAATCCTGAGATACGTTTTTAGAATATTTTGGAGTGGCTCTTTTGGGATTTAAAAGGTTTTGTGCCTTTTACATATGATTTGAACAAGTAGATTTGAAGTTGCTACATACCAACCATCAAGAGTGTTGGATCTAAACCTTTAAGGGTGATCTTAAAGTTGTGAACTGGAGATCTACTTTGGAGCAAACCTTCAAGGGGTATCTTGGAGTAGTAGATTGAAGGTTTGTTAGGAGCATGTTCATATGGAAGAAGTTTATGGATCTCAAAACTGAGTTTCATAACTTTATTTAAGTTTACAAAGAATAGGGGTATTCGTATGTAGACAAGGCAATACGGGTCAGAATTTTTTGACCCGACCCGACCCGAAAAATACCTGACTAGAACCCGATTTTTTGAACCGAAGCAAAAACGGGTTGACCCGTGACCCGACCCGATTTTTTTATGGGTCAACCCGATCTGACCCGGATAACCCGTGACCTGACCCGTTAAAAAAGTTCACTAAAAAAATATTTAAATTAGTGCATAAAGGAAAGCACCTAACTACTTCATATAAATATAATCATATAAATTATAAACTAATAAAAATTAAATTAATTTTCATGTCATGACAATTGACATGACAACTCACAAGCACTTAAAAGCACAACACTTTACCTTACACACCAACAGGCCCATGAGTCCATCCGACCAAGACTCCAAGTCTCCACGTTGTTCAACACATTACACATTACACATTGACTCATTGGTCAACAATGCGTGCTGCCTAGCTGTAGTCCATTTTGGACTTTCCAAAGCCAAGCAATTAAACAAATGAAAAAATTCACAAATCACAATACAACCATACATACAAGTTTACAAACCTGGAATTCCTTTTCCTCAGTTTGGACACTTCGGTATTTCTTCAACTTTATTCTTTGTCTTTGAGTTCTCATTTTCTCTTGCGCCTCCGGCCTGCTCTCCACTGCTTTGCTTTCTCACTTCTCTTAGATCTCTGTCTGACTGTCTCTCGCCACCCACAGGACACACGGCCCACACAGCTGCTGACCCATTTAAGAAGAGCTCAACCACAAATCATCAACTATGGTGAAGGTAAGTTAAATCATTTTTATCATTCTCTTAAATCCTTAAATATTTTTAGTTTTTGGATTGATTTTTTAATATTATGAATTTATGATTTAGCAATAATAATATAGTGTAATGCTTTGTCTATGCTAACATTATATTTAATTGTTAGTGTTTTTGATTGTTGAATGAATGTATCATTTGGATGAATGCCTTTGCCTCTGCCTCTGCCTCTACCTCTACCTCTACTCTGCCTCTGTGTCATTTGGATGAACGTTTTATCACTTATGTAGAATGTAGTTATGTGTCATTTGGATGAATGTCTTATCACTTATGTAGAATGTAGTTATGTTTACAGTTTCTTTAGATGTTTTAAATAGACTAGAATTTTAATTTTAATTATATATTTTGCTTTAATAATTAGAGTACAGCGGCTTCACCGGCTGTAAATTTGGTAAGTGATGATTATGCTACAATTATGGATACTTCTACTAATCCTTCACCATCTTTAAGAGTCAATTTAAAATCAAAGTTTAAGAAACCAAAAAGAGTTTCAGAGAAAAATAAAAAGGAAAAACATCATGGAACATCAAACTTGCATCGCCATCTTCTTAAATGCTTAAAACGAAATGAGGTAAAACAAGATGGTGAAGAAGAGGGTAGGGTGTTACAAAACAAGATAATTCAAGAAGAGTTTCGTGAGATGTTAGCGGAGGTTATTATTAAACATAATTTGCCATTTAGCTTTGTTGAGTATAAGGGCATTAGAAAAGTTTTTAGCTATCTAAATTCAAATTTTAAACATATTTTTAGGAATACTTCAAAAGCTGATGTTCTAAAACTTTACAAGAAAGAGAAGGATGATGTTAGAAATAAGTTGAAATCAATTCCTGGTAGAATATGTTTGACTTCAGATTTATGGACCTCTGTTACAAGTGAGGGATATATTTGTCTTACAGCACATTATGAGGATGAGAATTGGGAATTGGGAATTGAAAAACATCATCTTGAATTTTTGTCATATGCCACCTCCACACACGGGAACTCTTTTATACGAGAAAATTTTAAGCTTCTCGGAAGAATGGGGTATTGAGAAGAAAATATTTTCCATTACTTTAGATAATGCATCTAATAATGATAATTGCCAAGATTTCATAAAGAAAAAGCTTAATGAGTGGGGTTTATTGTTATGTGATGGTATCTTTTTCCATGTGCGTTGTGGTGCTCATATATTGAATCTTATTGTTCAAGAAGGATTGAAAGTAATAGATGACTCGGTGATTAAGATCCGAGAAACTATGAAATATCTTAAAGGATCAGAGAATAGAATGTGCAGATTTAATGAATGAGCAAAACTAGTTTGTATGAAGAGAACAAAGGGTTTACGTTTAGATGTGTGTACAAGATGGAATGCAACATATGACATGATTGATAGTGCTATGAGATATTGTTCTGTGTTGAACCGTTTAGCAGAGGAAGATGCTAATTTCAAGCACTGTCCGTCAAGGGATGAATGAAATAGAGTTGAAAGGATAACTCGGTTTTTGAAACCTTTCTATGACATTACAACTCTATTTTCTAGAACTAATTACCCTACTGCAAATCTATATTTTCAAGGAGTGTCTCAAATTGAATTGCTCTTACTTGAAGAAATGAAGAGCCAAGATTCATTTATCAGTAATATAGCAAAACAGATGAAAGTTAAATTTGATAAATATTGGGATTGTTATAATGTAGTGCTAGCTTGTGCCATTGTTCTTGATTTAAGGTATAAGTTGGATTATGTGGAGTATATTTTCAAGAAAATAAAGCCAATTGAGTACATTGCTAAAATGAAGGTGGACAGCGTTGAGACTACATTGTATAAGCTTTTTTCAGAATATGAATGCCTCAAGCCTATGACCACTGTTTCATCTTGTGTTGGGAGTTCTAGTCATACTAGCAGTGCTGTGGATGATCTTGAAGATGAGGAAGATGATGTAAGTGAATTGCATTTTGTTTGGTATATGTTGTGCTATATTTTTTTTAATAATAAAGATTGTAATGTTGTGTGGTATTATTTTTCATTGCAATTTTTTTTAATGATTAGGAATTTGATCATTATGAAACTGGTCGTGGTACCAAAACAAAAAAATCTCAGTTAGACTTGTATTTAGAAGAGTCTAGACTTAACAAAAATGAAAATCCAAAGTTGGAAGTTCTCTCTTGGTGGAAAGAGCATTACAATCGGTTTCCAGAGCTCTCTTTAATGGCACGGGATCTCATGAGCATTTCGATAACCACTGTTGCTTCTGAATCAAGTTTTAGCACTGGAAAAATTCTTACTCCATATCGATCACGTCTTTTACTTGAGAATGTGGAAGCTACGTTGTGTACTAAAAGTTGGCTAAATGGATTTGAAGGTGATTTAATTTTTTTTATAATCATAATTATACAATTTTAATTCTTTATTGATTTGCTTTCATGTTACATTAAGTTATATTAAAATATTGTATTGTAGATGAAGATGTTGACGAAATTGGCCAACTTGAGTTACAATTTGCAAATATGAATATTTACAGTGCTGAATCTGCTACCAACATTGAGTAGATTGAGATTGAGATTGAGGTGTAATTTTTATAAAATATTTACTTATTCTTTTTTACTTAATATGATATGTTTACTTTTAAATCTTTTTTTCTTTAGTTTATTTTTCTAACTGATCTAACTTTACTATTATTTTAAATGTAACAGAAACATGTGCACTTAAAAAGACCGATAACTTGCTACTTTGCTAGCTTACTTGTTTTGTTTGTTTTAAGATCTATCTCTTTTTGAAGATGTAAACTTTTAATTATATGCATTTTAGCAGTGAACTATTAACATTGAAAACTTTCTCCATCATGAATTTATAACTATAAATAATTTTTATTATGCTCAAAACTGTCAAAATTAGAAGGATATTAACAAGTGGCATTAAGTACAATTCAATTGCTTAATTGATTTTATTCATTCTTTATTAACGGATTGTCATTGATTTGTTTTTGTAATTGAAATAAAAAACTTATTTAAAAAATATGAATCAACCCAACCCAACTCGACCCGACTTGCAACCTGATTGACCCATTTAAAAATGACATGTGACCCGTTTGACCCGCAAACCCAGTTGACCCAACTCGAACCCGACTCGACCATTTTGCCATGTCTATTCGTATGTTATGTAAACTTCTACTTGATAGTTGATCTATTCACCTTGGGATTAATAAGATCAAGTCCCTCCAGGTTTTTACAATGAAACTAAAATGTTTCTTTAGTTTTTCTAAGTTATCATATTTTGTATTCATTTATATTTCCAATATATATGATATTGATGCTTGTTTGATTAACCAAGGTCTTGCATAATTAATCTAATAATAAACACAGCTTTAAAACTAGTTAATAAATTTTTTTTGTCATGGGTCTAAACCCAACAATTAGGATATTGCATAAATATATAAATAATGGTTTTTTTTTTTTTCAAAATACCTTAGGCTACTGTGGTGTTTTATAATTATGGATTACTATTGTTTTAGATTTACCAACTAAGATGCATTTCTAATATTCCGTATTTTGCGTTCTTTGTAATATAATTATAAATAAGAAGTAGGTGATATGAATATTGGTTGTCATATCGAAACACATTAATTGTTTTCTTGCTTCTGCTTTCGCACCTTCTATTTCTTTTTATTTTCTTATTTATACTTAAACAAAAAGAAGGGGAAAGGCTTTTGTTGTTAGAGAAAAATAAAAAGTTCATAGTGTTTCTCATAAACACATTCTTGATTTTGAGAGAGAGAGAGAGTACCGCGGTTTTAGATCACAACTTGAAGGTAAGACCAGCACATCAGCCAGCAGACCCAGAATAAAGGATCCAGTTTAGGACTGCTATGAACCACATGACACAGAAAAATTCTCCATGATTAACACATGGCTCTATAATTACCTCCTCCTTCACCTTTATATATTAATCAAGATCTAGACCTTAAAACCATTTCACTGCTTTTGCCAAGAGAACGAGAAATATCCATAAGAAAAGAAAATCAAAGCAAATTAAAAACATGTCAACCTTAAAATTAATAGCAAAGCTTCCAAAATCTTTCCCCACCAAAGTGGGCACAAGCAGAAGGGTCTTTGTCACGGCTGCCCCAAGACCTTTGCAAGTGAGTTATAGTTCCTGTTGTAGGCTTTCATGAGAAGAGACATGTTTCTTGAAAACCAAAAAAGAAAGAAAATCTGAAATAAAGAAAACACAGGAAACATATTGGAAGCAAAAAGTACTACTCACAGTACCAATTGAGAATACACTTTGATCATGTATATAATTATTTAAGACATACAATTAGAGAAAGATTATTAATTCATGCCACCCCATTAAGACTTGCTATGACAATTTCTCTATACTTTTTTCATATCAATAAAAAATCTGCCACCCCATCATCTTATGCCACTTTGTTGATTACTAAAAATATTTGCTTTAAAGATTGAAAATAAATAGCTTTCAAGGGATGGAACCATCAAATTTTAACCTGGTTAAGCATTAGAACACAATAGGGGAAAATAGGACAAAATAAGGATCTGAAATATTATAGAAAAATAAGGATCTAAAATATTGTAGACAAAATATTATAAAAGAGTTCCTAGTCCTCTTGCCTACCGAAGTTTTGAACGTGAAATTAACATTCTAGAATGTGCATCACTTTCTTCTACTTTAAAGCATAAACTTGTAAACAAAACTAATATAAATAAATATGTTTAGATCCCACTGGAAGGAAAAGGAAAAATTAAACCTTCTAGATGCAAGCCTTTTCTTAAGAGATCTCTGAAATTAACTTTTCTTGAAGCTTCAAGCAAAGCTAAACACCAACATAGAAAACATAAATAGTCATAAGTTCCATGGGTCAAATAATTTGTTAAAGCATTACAACACAACAATTGATTTAACAAAAAAGATTAAAGTATGGATCTAAAATATTGTAGAAAAAAGGGGAGTTTCCAGTTGTCTGGTCTACCAAAGTTTTGAACCATAAATTTGAAAGGGACAGATGTTTGGCTGAAAATGGCCTCTCTTGGTGCAATTAGAGGAGCCTAGAAAATTGGACTAATGGTAGGCGGTGGACTCTCATAGAGCATTGTAGAATGGCCACATTAATTTATGCAATAATATTTTTTTAAATAGTATAAACACAAAAGCAAAAAAAAAAAAAAAGTAGGATTTCTTGTGAGAGCTCAAAAGAAATACTATAAGCAGTAGGAAGTAAAAAGAAATAAACAAACCAAAAATTAATGATCCTTTTGTAAAAGAATCAAGATGCAAACAAACACCAAAGTTGAAATTCATCAGGTTTTAGTTTGTGAACTGTACAAACCTTACCATAACTAACAAATAAAATTCGTAGATTAAAAATCAAGATTAGAATTACCATAACTTGCAGTGGTGTACCTATTTCCATTTTTGACATTCATCAGGTCTTTTCCATTTATATCCAGTGGGATTTTTTTAATAAGATTTAAGCCTTCCCACTTTCCTCTCATTCACCAGGGATTGTTGAACCACTAAGCTGTCCTTAGCAATGGGTTTGAAATTATGACCATGATACCCAGGAGTCTTCCCATATATATTAAAAAGACAGTTTTATATATGATCCCAATTAAGCACTTTAAGATACATGATGCACAAATTATTCTTGGTAGTTAAAAATCAATCTTATGCAGCAGTGGCAGCCGCTGCTGTTGTCTGATATAAATCTTTTCTGTTTGGACAGAACCTAAGACCAAGACCACTTTTAAATTAGACCCAAATTCACAAACTTTAATCTCAATGCACAAACTCACTATGAAATAAATCAATAAAAAATCAAACCTACTTCTCAATATCCCTTAAACTTTCAAACTGATAATCTCAGAGACCATTGTGATTCAATTAATCTCCTTTTCTACTATATAAACCATCAATACCAATCCCAATATCTAACATATGAATCATAAAAAATTCAAACCCATAACTCAGTTTCCACTAAAATTTCAATCAAAGAATCAGAATTTAAAATTCCTCAAGAATTTCGAATTTATATCTAGAATTAAAAGGCTCACAGATCAATGCCTACAAAGAAACTATACACTAAAATCAATTTTCTACGTGGTAGCCGCATGAACCCAAATAAGAATTCACAAAATTAAATCCAAAAAATAAAAATAAAAACTTAACAATACCCAACAATAGTATTACCAAAAGAACTGAATAGAAAACCAAAATATTACTTACGCAACAATAGTAATTCAGTCTAGGAATCAACAAAAAGAAGCAAAGCCAATGAACATTAAAAACCAAATATTTAGAAAGAGAAAGAGAGAGGGAAAGATTAGATACATGATATTAAGGGCATCTCACCTGCGTAACTGGGCCTGCGACATTGGAGATTTTGTGATGGCTATGATGGGTAACAGCTCCGTCATGGGTGGGAGAGATGGCTATGGTGGACTCTACGGATATAGAGAGAACGGCTTAGAAAGGCAGAGAGAACGATGGGTTTTAGACTTTTAGAGTTTTGAGAAATGAGAAAGGCAAAGGCAAAGAGGCTTATCGGTAAAACATATATATATATATATATATATTTAATATTATAATGACGTAGAAAATTGTGAGATGTTCAAAAGCTTTAGTTTTATATATATACATAGAGAGAGAGAGAGAGAGAGAGATAAGTAGGGCACTTTTTTTATTTTCAATGACCACATTTACGGCTCAAATCCTTTACTCAACTATAGAATTATTTTAAAAAAAACATAATTAAATAAATTAAAAAGCATAACTAGTGCACTGAAACTTAATTTAGAAAATATGGTCTTGTTGAATCCAAATACTAGAAAATTTTTGTGAGAGTTTTGATTTTTTTTTTTTTTCCTTTCTTTCTTTTAAAGCTAGCAATTTTGGACTTAACTGAGAAAGAAAAAAAAATATAACCAGGAGGTGCTGACTGCTAGCTGAGCTAAGGTCAATATGAGATGTAAAAAAAAAAAAAAATATATATATATATATATATATATAAAGTTTAGTTATAAACTTGGTTGCAACCTATGGTTACAATAACATATTTTTATTGAATGTGAATTTTGACAAATCCATCACTGGATTAAGTTTTCTTCTTATATCTTTTATACTTACAATATTTTTAGAAGATAAAAAATTAATAGTTATGTCATCAATTAATTATTTAAATTTTAATTTTTTGTAATTTAAAATTATATATAAAAAATAAGTCTATGGGTCAAATAGTAAATAACATCCAATCAGCACAAAACTTGACACGTGTGTTAAAAACATATAAAACATTTAATCCAATAATTAGATTTTCAAAATATGTGATCAAATTAATTTTTTTAGTGAGAGTTATAACTTTTAGCTATAACTAAATTTGTAGCCAAATGTTGAGCTAGAAAAAAATTAGTATATCCCATTAATTTTTATTTTTATTTTTCAAAATAATTATAAAAGTAGAATATTTATTCAGATGATGGAGCTTCTTTATGGCTTTACTCCTTTCATCCCTCTAATATATTGCTTATCAAGAGAAAAGAGTTAACTCCACTTGTGTTAGTGATTAGTGTCATACATTATGTTCATAGCCTGTTTGAAACCCAAGAAAATGAGAAGAGTAGTGGTAAGTTAACGATTAGCATAAAATTTAGTCATTTTATTATGAATAGTTTCAATACATATATATACTTGTTAGGGCGTAGCCTAGCTACTATTGACTAGCCCTAACTAGTTAAAAATTCATAGTTGACCCTAAAATTTTAGAATTAAGACTTTATTGTTATTTTTGAATAAAGAGAAAAGAGTTCTAGAAGATATTAAAATATATATATTTAAAATATTTGTGTGGGATCAATTTAACAAATAATAATTGCACCCCATAGTTCAAATGGTAAAGTTTATGCTAAAGTACAAACTACACCTCTAGAATTTGGGATTTTTTAGATTTCACATCTGAAATTTCAGATTTGGATTACCCCTAACAGTAACAGTTATATTTTGTTTGAATCAGTAGACTCTCCATCTATATTTTTTGTCAAGTGCTGCATAAATTTGCCACACATGTTTAATTTGTCTAATAAAATAATGTCAAGTAGCATTATTTTATTGGACAAACTAAACACGTGTAACACTTCTAGCTTAATAGAAAATATAAACAAATGAGTTGGATGCAAACATAATATAACTTCAAGAAGTAAAATCCAAATTCGAAAACTTTAAAATGTAAAATATAAAGACTCTCAAACTTTAGAGGTATAATTTGCACTTCTGCCTAAAAGTTTAGTAGACCAAGAAGATTAAAAGTCTATATAATACTAGACTCATTACACGCGCTTTACACGTGCAATAATACTCTTTTTTATTTTTATTTTTTCGGTTTAGTGTTGTAATTCTTAAAAGTGATATCTAAATAACCGTTTGTAATTTTTTTTTTTTTTTTTTTTAAAGAAAGAGGTAAGGTAACATATAATAATGTTTAAAAATGAAATAGAGATAATGCCCTAAATTTTAGTGTAAATGGAG